>RAPC01000041.1:600000-808647 GCA_009806235.1 Neurospora sp. CHS-2018c | reverse complement strand
GATTTCACTTCCATCACAAAAAGATACCTGCCAAGCCCGACGTGCAGTAAAAATCGCGGACGAAGCTCGGATTACACCAGCGGTTGGCTTTACAGGGTTTATTTGTATGGCCCCACTCCAACTACATCGATCAAACCAAACACGCCCCAGATCTGGTGTGCGAGACTGCAGGATCGGTTTCTCCTCAGACAGCGGTACCGAACGGTAGTGCCGTGTTACCAGCAGCCCGCGCGGGCAGGGCGCCGTTGTTGACACACTGCGGGACGCTGACCTGACACTGACAGTGACACTGACATGTTGACAGCAACGGGATAACTGACACCGACACTCACAGCGCTGTGTGTGAGAACTGACAAGTCATCCTCCTAAACAGCGCGAAATTCCACCCTGAAACTGAAGGCTGAAGCGATCCATATGGTGGATGCCCACCAAATATCTCCGAGCTGCTGGGCGCTGCTGGACCTTTTTAGCGTACGGATCGACTTCGATTTAGGGAACCCTGGGAATTCCATAGCACTGCTGGTCTCGTTGTCTCCGCCACGGCGTCGTCGTGAGTATCATATCAGAATGTCTCCTTTGGAGCCGGGCCTAGACTTGATATGTGATTGTATGTCGTAGGGAGGTCAACGGTGATGTGCCCTACCGTGAGCCCGTGACGTCGAGTGAGAAGTGCGGTGGAAACTCTGGGAATACTATGATACCCATGCTCTTACTAGCAGATAGCTAGTTGAGGTAGCGGTAAGATGTTGCGCCGTGGAGGCCTGTAAGTAGTCCAATTTGTACAGCCTGGTACAGCCTGGTAGGGAAGCGGTGCGACAGTGATGATAAGAAGTATGACAGACTGCTGCAGTGCTGTTGGGATGATTGTTTGCACGCTTGGCTTTGACGAACTTGAAGCACCGTGTTTGCTGCTTGTCTGGAATTCTGAAGCTTGGATCAAGGGTTTGTGTCTGAGTGATAATGAACATCCGAGGTTGACAATCTCTGAAAATTCACATCGTAAAAACTCTCATGGATGTCATAATCGTGATTCCACCAGAATCCAGTTCCCAAGATGGAAGGGTTGAGACTTTCAGGTTCAATTGAGAATGGAAGTCGGAGAAGATTGCAAAGTGGGTTAATTCGTGAAAAGTCTCCGGAGGGAAAGCTCCATCCGAGTCGAGTGTTTGAGTGCCAAAGTGCCAGGAGTGCATAGGCCCAGTCCTTCCGAAGTGCGAACTACGAATCTCGGTCGTTCCTTCTCGTCCGCATAAATGGAGTGGTGGATTGTGGATGCCCGGATGCCTTCCGGAACAGCATGCCAAGCGCAGCTGAAGCCGGAGGCTCACCCGTTGCTAGGTTGCGGCGGGGTCATTCTCGCCGATATTTGTACCCCCACGCGCACTGCAGTGAATTCAATGACGGGAATTCAATGAATTCAACTTGTGCCAGTGGTCCCGGCGGTCAGGCATGAGGCTCACGACAGCTGCCAGCCAGTCGCAAGCTTCCTCCGCAAAATGACGCTTCGGGAGCCGGCACAGTGCAACATGCACGCACCGGAAATCCAAAATGAGCAGAGTGGGGCATGACGGAATCAGGTACCTCTACGGGTAGCGTACGCGCGGGCAACTGCCACTTCAACGCCATATTGGATGGTCATGAGATGAACGCAACTTCCAATTCTCGCCCAGTAGGCCAATGTGAATGACGAAAGAGGCAGGCACGAACAGTCTTTGAGCTTTGTCGAGATTTGCTTCCATTTGCTTGCTCGAGTAGCTCACGTGTTAGGTCCCGGTCAGTGCTAGCCGGCGGCAAGAGCATCGAGTCCAGATCCATCAACCATCGACTCCTGCCGGCTTTTGCCTTGGACTTCCGACTCTTTTGCCATCACAGCATGGACTCCCCGGGCCTCGGATTGGGACAGGGCAAAAAGCGCAGCGCGCAGCCTCGACATACGAGATTTCACGCATTCAATTTCCCACTGGCCCCTGAAACGCGCAGGTTTGCCGGGCTAAGCGACCAAGATAGCCGACCTTTATCGAGACTCAGGCGCCTGCACCGCCTGAACCGCACCAGGTTGCCACCTTATAATTTTAGATATCGTGATGGAGACGCTTGGGAAGTATCCGGAACCCATCCGGCTGTGATGGCCTGCACCCGAGGGGCACCTCGGGCACCTCACCTCTTCTACCTTCACCTCAGTCGCGCCAGCTGTCGGTTCGCGTCGGTTGACCAGATACGGTCAGAGGTCCCTGTCATTTTCACTTCAGTCTCATAAGGCACCATCGGACGATACCAAGGAGGGAGGAAGGGAAGGCTGCAGCACAACCTCAGCCCCTGGCGACTGTGTCCCCCTGTCTTCACACCCGGCAGCCTTGAGCTTGAAAGGTCAGGTACCCTGATTTCATGTTCTTGACTATGACGGCTGTTGAAAAGTCCGCGTTTTGTCACCTTGCTAGATGTACAAGGCGATGACCATACCCTCTGTCTTGTCAGCGAGCTTTCCAGCCTGGCTAACGAACGTTGACACCAGATCCCCGAGGCCTTTTCGAGCCTGTTGAATCAAGGCTTTCTCAGTCGAAAACAGACCAAGGCAGGGATTCGCAAATTGCAGCCTCACTGGCATCAAGTAAGGATCGGCGCTTGGGTTCGCTTGATACCAGGGCGATCGGCATCTCTAAATCACCCAATGGGCCGGTTGAGTATCATCCACCTAGGCGAACCCTGCCCTATACTGGAGGTCATATACGCTCGAGATACACACAACCTCGAGACACCATGCCCATGCATACACAACGTTTGTGCGTACATTTCTCCATTTCCACGTGCAGGCACTATCAAAAAGCATTGGGACTAATGTGCACTATTGTGAGTAGTGGCCGTTGGAAGTACAAACTGATAGTAAGGCAAATTCCCCAGTTCAGAAGCCAAAGAGCCATTGGGCAACCTCGCTTACAGAGCTTGTGAGCTTGTGTACAAGGGACCGCTTTGCTCTAAAGCACACTTCAACGAAGACATCCGAAGCAAGGCGCGGGAGTTTGACCGGATGATTTCCCAGAACGCGGGCTAGATCTCGTCAGCTACCTCCGACGCCACCACAGTGCAGACGGACCTACAAGCTGGAGAAGAGAAACCAAACCATGGGATTGGGAATGCGGCTGTTCCGGGGCTGTGTGTGAAGCCCTGGATGTGTATCATATCCGCATCTTGGTTTATTCTGTCGGGTGTCCAACCTTGGCCCTGGCGTCTAACACTCGGTCATGATATGTCCGCGGAGCTCTCACAGTCACTTGCCTGCTTGATAACATTATCAATTTGGCTCCAGACGATGACCATCCAGGCGATGGATTACGGTCCTTGATGATCTACACTCGATACCACCACATTTTTAGGTCAGATCATGATACCGGTACCAAGAGGTGATAATGAAATCTGATGTGTACCTTGGAACCGCAGTGATGGTGAGCAATTGGACAAATACCAAGACGCAGTACAAAAAAGGAGGTGTGACAATAAGGGAAGTGCCGCGTGGGGAGCCCCAGTCAAGCACGCACTCCAAGATATCAAATCCGACATCAACGCAGCATTGCGGACGCAGTTGTGAAAATCATCAATGACACGCCCGGCGGACCCTCGATCATGATGTGTAGCGTTGTGTTTCATTTCTACCACCATACGCACATACACGTAGCAGAACAAAGGTGGTAATGGCCATGAATATTCCCCTCCGACTTCGGTACTCGCCTTGCGTTGGAGTTGGAGTTTGAGTTTTCGCTGAAAGCCTCAAACTTTTGGCTCGGTGGGGAGTCGCTCAATGTGCGTCTAGGTATCACGGCCTGCGACTCTGCGTGCCCATCCACACTTTCCATCGACACCACCATCAAAGTGAGCATGATTTTTTATTCGCAAGAACCTTGACACTAAGTCCTGTCTCTGCCCCAGAAAGGCTAGCGCAAGCGCCTCCTTGGCACTAACGACCCTTGTCGGCGTGCCGGTGTTGCTCCCACACCTCCTCTCACGCCTTTTTGGTTGGACAGACAGCCGAATCCTCTTTCTCTTGGACAACTTCTCACCCAGAGTCCCTTCTGCTTCTGCCCCTATCCCCGACGTACCTGCCCGTTCAAACTTCAACAGTCGGCGCGGCGGCAGGAGCGACTCGAGGTCGGACGGTACCAGCAGTGGCCGGGAAGGAACCCAATGACCCGGCCAGATCTGACGGGGCAAGAGGGGTGGCATTCCGGTGAGCTGCAACCTGGACGTCCATTCCCGTCAAGGACACCTCCTCGCTCGAGTTGACACCTCACAGTCGTTGACTGTTTGTGAGAACTGAAACCTGAAGTTCGTCCGTCGTGTTCGTTTTCCCAAAAATTGGCCCCGAAGGAGCAGGACGAAAACCAACCTTGACGTTTGACGTGACAAGACGCGGATCAATGCCACCTCGACGGTCAACGGTCGAAAGTCCAGACTCTGCCATTTTGAGGTCAGCGCGCAGTAGCCAGCGCAAAGTTCAGCTCAGACTGTCCTGCATCCCGTCATTCTAGGCAAGTACCTTACCTTTCAGACACGCAGCACCGTGAGCATCAAGCACAACACCCCGTTTAAACCCGTCAAGCTTTTAGTGTATGGATACACTAGTGTACACTAGCACCATTGACCATGAGCCCCCAGTTACCGATTCACTGGAATTTAATGGGCCTCGACTCGAACCTTAGTAGTGTACCCTCGGCGCGCCGGTGGCAAGTGGAAATGGTATTGGATGGAGGTGAGATTTGATCCCGGATCTCCATCATCCACCGAGTCCACTATTGCCTTGGACAAATGTCCACTTCTCTCCCGATGGGAATCCGAAGTCAGGAACCCTCGGGATCTAATAATTCCCAGTGGATCATCCACCACAAGGTCATGGACATTTCCACTTTTGGTGGTCCATGTCTTTTTTTTCTTTCCCTCAACCCCTGGTCGCCGCTCGAGTTCGTTCTCATGATGTTCTTCCGGGGGCCCTCTGTCTGCTCCGCCTACCCTGGCCTACCTGGCCCATCCCCGCGCTTCCGTCATCCCGTTCTGACATTCCGGACGTCCAATGCTATCAAACTGCGACTATGCAATATTAACGGGCTTGATAATGCTATAGCCTTCCTTCTTTCCTTTGTCTCCCCTCCGTGTCCGTTTCTACCTGTCACATTCTCGATGCTACCTACCGTTGACAGGCTGCAGTCTATCTGTCTGGCACATCCCTCTGTGCGTACGGGGCTTTGTGATGACTGTATTGATGCACTTGAGGGGGCACTGGCGGCTCCTGGAGTTTCTCATCCTTTGACTCTGTAACAACACATCCCAGCATATCCTTACAAGCACCGCCCAGGTAGGTAGGTCAGTATCACATTCTTTCCAGACCTCGTTCTAGAGTGGTCTCACCCACGCCTACTTCTTCCCGGTGAAGTCTGGAGAAAGCCGTTTCATGCCCGCCCGGCTAGAGGAAGTGGAAGTAAGACCGGGTCCGCCTTACTTGGACAACAAGTGCATCATCATCCACCCCAAAACCTTACTCGCATGTGCTGGATACCAGTCATAGGTATTCACCACAACCTCCCACCCATGATCACCCCCCTGGCTATGCTCCCTCAACATCAATCCCCAGAGACCTGGTTACACAGTATCAAGTGCACGTACGGTATCTTGGTCGTATTCCGGGGGGAGCTTGGAGGACCGGGGTCTCCTTCGTCTGCTACGTCGAGTTTAGCGGGCATGGTGGGGGTCTCGCGGGCTTCGATAGGACCAGGGCCGGACGGGAGCAGGAAGCCTGAGTGGGACTGGACTTATTGTTTCTGGGCTGGGCCCCGTCTTCCTGCCTGCAAGCGCAGGCTTGGCAGGTTATGGCTCTGGGCTGCTGCAAGTACCTCACCAGCTTTTGCGCACCGTCTTCTCACTCCCCGTACGGAGTGAGTGGGTAATGACATTGACAGGCATCGATGTGCAGGGCAAGGTTGCTGTCAAGAGTACCACCCAGCTGGAGAGGTACGTATTGGATCATGGTACATCCACTCTGTCTGTCCTAGCTTGCCCGGGATGTGATCCCAAGGAGAGATAGTCCCATCCGTTATGGAATCCCCAAAGGGCCTCGACAATGAGTGAACGAGATCTCCCGGCCTGAAATGGCTTGCCCATGGATTGGCCATGCCGGATGCAAGACCCCGGCTGCTGTCAGTCCACACTCATCTTGTCTCTTTTACATGCACATACATCCCACATGTACGGCCCAAGGTATTGATATACCATCTTATCCCCCCCAGATTTCAACATCCCACTCATCTATCCCAGAAACTCGGGTCTCACTGGGCTTGACAATATAATAGTCAGACTAATCCTGACTTACAACATCGCTTCATCCACCTTGGCTTGTCTCACTTAGCCGTCTTCCATCTTCGCCCTTCCCCATACTACCACCCATCGACAGATATCCTACCGACAGAATGGCACTCACAGCTCAACCGTCGGCCCCTGCGGGCTGGGGACGTTGGCCCCAGCACCACCCCAGCAACGACTATGTTATGATGGACGCCGATGTTATGCCTTACAACGCACGGCCTATGACCACAGCACCGATGCAACAACGGCCTTCCTTGGTTCCCCACTATATGCCGACTACATCGATGAGCACAGCTCCCATCAACAGCATCAGCGCGCCAGCGCATTATCAGTCCCCTGTCTCCTATGGCGGGGGATATCCGGCTTATCCGTTGCCTACGCCTACTGCCATGAACTCTCCGTACAAGCATCAACATTACCAGGAACGACCATCACTACACATGATCACACCTGAACTTGAGGATACCAGGGGACCGCATCATATCAGGGATGCGAGGCGATACAGTGAAGAGAGCAGGAGCCCATCGGAGCGGAGCGATTCTCAGGTTTCTACAACGGAAACGACCATCTCGAACCACTCAAGCTGCTCGCGAACCATCACCCCTAATGCCCCGGTCAACGGCGCGCCCCAAGTCGAGTTTAGCACTGCTGTGGACAAGCTCATGAAGGTCATCCAGTCCAAGATGAAGGACGCAGACCCCGAGCAGAGCGGTGATGACAAGGACATCAAGGCTGAACAGGTATGATGGACCCTTATTTTGAGACTGAGCGAGTCTAACATATTTTAGCAATCATCCCCCGATTGTCAGGCAAGAGTGCAGCAACCGGCCGATAAGCACAAGCGTAAGCGATATGAGTGCCAAATCGAGGGCTGCAATAAGAAGTTTTCCCAGAAGACGCACCGCGACACCCATGTTCGATCTCACACTGGAGATAGACCCTATGTTTGCCCTATTCCTGGCTGTGGTGGACGGTTCACGCAAGCTGGTAACCTCAAGGTAAGTCTCAGCCCTACCGTGGCTACAGTGCCAACAAAGTCTGACAAAGTCTTAGACACACAAACGTCGTCACACAGGAGAGAGACCCTACCGCTGCGAGGTATGCGACAAGGGTTTTGTGCAACGTGGAGATGTCAAGGCACACATGAAGACACATCTTGGCACAAAGGCATTCCTCTGCAGACTCGACAACTGCCACAAGCAGTTTACTCAGCGGGGAAATCTCAAGGTGAGAAATTTGCGCTTTTATGTTTTTTGCCAAGGTGTCAAACTGACTCGGCTTGCTTGCAGTATCACCAAAACAAGTACCACAATGAGACCATCAAGGCTCTCGCCGCAAGATTCGACACCATCGAGGACTGGTCGACTGTATCGAAGGAAGATATGGAGATCTTCAAGGACTTCGCCGAGGTCCACAAGAACAGCAACAAGGGCATCAAGGGTCGGGGAAAGCATCGCAAGGTGAAGTCGGTGCCTCTGAGCTCACCCACCAGCCCGACCGGGCACTCGCCGCTTCCCAACATCATGGCTTCCCAGTACCCTCTTCCCTCGGCTCCCGGACTTTCGCAACTTCTTCACACTCCTCATCCGCTCCACCCTCCGCTTCATCACCAAGGTCCTAGCCACTCGGCTATGTACGGCATGCCCCGACCGGGCCTCCATGGCCATTACGAAACCTACGATCACCACGAAGTCGACACTGTGGCCAGCAGCCGCGGCTCAGTAGCTGAACCCATTTACCATCACGAGGAACATCCCCGGGAGCTTGCTTTCGGCGACCGGATGTACTAAACTGCCAGCCACTAGGATGGCGATACGACTATTGTTGTGTTTCGATGTGTACGAAAGGATGAGTCCGCTTCTCTTTTCTGTTGACAAGTTTTCCCTATCTGTATACGACTCATTCTTCCCTTTGTCATTTCCTTTTTATATCGTCAGGCCTTCTCCTTTGTTTGATATCACTGTCTTCGGAGTTCTTGTGTGTTTTTCCTGGGTGGTTCGCATTTGATCATAAAAATTTCACAGGGTTCGGGAGGGTTGGTGGCAAGCGGCATCTGAATTGGTATTTTGCATCCGTGGTTTGTTGCATAGGGATACTAGTCCCTCGTTGCCTTGATTTATACAAAGGCAACCCTGCATATCTTTTACAAAAGGAGTTCCGGAGCGATGGGGGCAGCGCGGCGCTGTGGGAGCATAACACGAACACAAAAGGAAAGATATGTGTATACAAGCATGGATGTATTATATGGGCCGGGATGATCAGGTCATCGGAGGTAGGATGACTGGCCGGCCGGTTTGACTGGTTGCAAAAAAGGAAAGATACCAATGGGTGGATTTTGATTGCGCGAAAGGAAGCGAAAAGTAGTCTTATGCTAGGAGGATTGGGAACTTTTGTTGCCTCTTGTTTTACGTATATATACCAAAAGGATCGCAGGGCGCTTGGGAGGGAGATTTAGCCCGTCTTTTTTTGTTAGTTTATGGCTTCTTGTGGATTCTGTCTGCACTGAATAAGAATACTTTGAAAATCAACCATCTTCCTGTTGATGATATTGAAAGTGAATATGTACCCTACCTTTGGTCATATCGAACAAACATCAGTTGCAAAGCTTTGCGCAAGAACCCAACGCCGAAGATAGTCAGCAACATTCATTACCTTCCATACTTTACAACACCTAGAAACATATCCAACGGCCCATTAGCTATATCCACGAGAGCCTGATGAATACAACGGCATGTAAGTGCACTTGCCTCCTAAAATACTCCCGAAGCATCAGCATAGCACCGGACAACTGACCCACTTTCCCTTCACAACAATTAACCCGCGCATTCCGAAGATAAACACAAATCAAATGGCGCATCACCTGTCCAACTAACGAGAAAAATCATTGCGGTCGAGTTGAAACTCTAAAGTAAGGAGGGTTGTTCTACCATGGGAGAGTGTCTTCAACGTCGTCATGCTTGTAGGAAACGACCAAAAAGAAGGTGCGTCAAGGTCCCGCCAAACTTGGGGTTCATAAAGCCAAGGAATGGACCCCTTATCACAACCAAAAAAGATGGACCGGTAGCTCAGGGGTAGAGCGTTCGGCTGCAGTCCGAACGGTCACGCGTTCAAATCGCGTTCAGTCCTCTTCTCTTTTTTGTTTTTTTCAACCCTTTTCCTTTTTGCTTCAACGTGCTATGGATGTGCTTCGTTTCACACTATTTCACGTCTTTTTTCATACCTTTCTTTAACTTCTTTCTTGCTATTATTTTTCTCGTTACGGAGGAATTGACTGAAATTATTCGTAAGGTGGATCGGTTCTTGATTCTGCATGCAGCTGCTATTATACCTGTGACGGACCTGAAAAGTTCGTGGAACTGCTGAGGGCGGACGGCTCGTGCCTTTTTTGTTGAGGTAATGTTGCTCGATGTTCTTTTTTACTCCGACAATGAATGATATAATATCTAAACGAAGGGTTGTTATAACCGACTCGAGGTGGTTGGTTTGTTCTTCTGGAGTATTAGCAAGGGAAACATCATGGAAGAGGCGAATGTATAAGTGTGTGCCGGCGCTGAGGGCTCCGCGATCCTCTCCGCACATTGAATTTTTTTTTTTTTGCTCTTCCAACGGTCGTATGTTTGTTCTCTGGACCTGGCACGGTTGTATTATGCCGCACGCACTTGAGCTCATGACCGGCAGAGAACGAGGAGTGAGGATATCCTAGATAACTACAAAACCACGCGCTACGAAGGACGTTCCGTTCGAGGCTGTACTATGAAGACAACGACAGGAGTGTTTACGATGGCTCAGCTCAAGAGCAAGAGTAATTTGAAGACAAGAAAAATATATCCGATCTTCAAGCACGGTACGAACTGATCTCTTCGCATATCTTAATGTTTGTCGTCCGTTGACGAGGGTATCTATTACTTCTATTTCTGTTTTCATTTGCACTATGCATTCTGTCACAGGGTTAGCCTACCTGTGACCTGCCCAGCGCTGAGCACTACTATTACGATGTGCTAGAGTACCTCGGTATGGTTTAGAACTATACCGTCCGGTTACGTATATAAATACGTAACTTCGGGCTAGCTCTAGGGCTTTCGCCTATATAGCCAGCCCTCTACGCACACCTCCTTTCCCCTCCTCTGTATAATAATATATATTTTACCCTACTCCTAACCGTACTTCTACCCTATAATAGTTTATTATACCTCTTTAGTACTATACGCGTAAATAGGATTTTAAAATTCGGCCTATTATCGAAGTACAAGCGTAGGCTTTATCCTTCTTTTAATTAAACGAAAATCTATATTTTTGTAAATATTATAAGGAAACCCCAATCCGCCTATTTAAAAACGGGGTCCGTTCGCAATACCCGTAATTCCCGTTGACTAATTCGATAGGTAATATTAAATTCCTAGAGGTATTAATACTTAATATTACCCTTATAAATAACTTTATTATAATTACCGCCGTCGGCTCCCTTTAAATTACCGACCCGTATAACGCTAACTTTTATAAAACCCTTTAAACGGCTCTTATTACCTCTAATAGCCTTTTTACTTCTATAAGGGAGGAATAGTATATTACTAATTTCTCTATTAATACTATTTTCCGTAATACTTCTCTCTCTCTCGGCTATTTATTTAATATCGATTCTATTACTACCCTTGCCTAATTCTAATTTATTTAAGAAGAATTCTAATCTCTTTACGAAGTGTATATTTAATTTAAGGCCGAGAACGTTCGCCTCCTAAATAACGGCGTTCTCTTTAAAGAAAAGTATTCCGTTTTTAAAAAGACCTACGCTAATACTAATTAATATATTAGCGAATTTAAATTAGATAATAAAGCCCTTTAATAAGCCCTTAATTCTACTATTAAGACTATTAAATCCCTATAGAAGAAGTTTAAATATATTAATTCCGTAATTTCTATTCCTAAGAACGTTATAATATCCGCTTCTATTATCGACGGTTTCGTAGACTATTCCTCCCGCGCTTACGTTAAACTTTTTAATAGCGAAGGCGAAAACCCTTTGAAGAAGGCTAAAAAATATTATATTTAGTATATAAGGATTACCTTTACTTAATTAGATAACCCCTCGTTCTTTTTTAATAAACGTAAAAAGTTCTTATTTATTATTAAATCCTTCGAAGGCGCCCTTTTTTCCGCCTATAAAACGGCTTTACTCTATATCGTCGATTTTAATTTAAATAAGGAGAAATAGAAATAGAAGATTATTAACGCTTTTATTAAAGAGGAATTTAATATTAGATATAATAATAATAATTTAATTACTTTCGTCCGCTGCGAATTAAATAACCTTATTATAAGTAAGAATATATATTAATCCGACTTTAAAGATTAATAGATTTAGATTATCGATTGCTATAATTTCGACGATGCTATAAAAGTTTATTTCTTTAGAAATAAAATTAACGATAAAGTCCACGTTGTTTTTACTATATAAATTCCCTAACCCTTGGGTTCGGATTATTCTAAGTAATTTATTCTAATTTATACCCTCGTTTAATAATTCGAAAATAATATTTATTATTTTAAGATTAATAATCCCTTCTATAAACTTTATAGCCCTACTTCTAGCGCGGCCTCTTCTTCTACGGCTATTTATATTACGACTAATTATAGTAGTAACGCTATAGATTTTAATAAATTATTTACTACTAATATTATAATCCGTACTATAATCCTTTAAAACGTTTTTAATTTCCGTATAAAGTTTAATATTTATACCTACTATAAACGCCCCGGCTATTACTCTTCTACTTATTATAATAAAATAAATTTCCGTAAGGAGTTCCTTCCTTCTACCTATAGTAATAGTTATAGTTATAGTAAAGGAGGTAAGGGCGGCTCCTATAGCGGCTATAGCTAATAGTCCGATTAATCCGGGTATAACTAGTAGTTTAAATACGGCTAATAATCCGGATATAGTTAGTAATCTTATTAAGTTAACGCTATAATCTTTAGTAGTATTTAGTTAATTCCCTAATATTAGTAAGGCTTTATTAACCCCCTTTTAGGTAATAAATAAGGAATTATCGACTAGGGAAATATATAGCCTCTTCGCTAAATTACGTTTGGAGGCCGGAGCCTATAAGAAGAAAAGGAGACGTCTTTATATTATTTAATATTATAAAAATAAATAAGTCTTCTATAAATAATTATTATAAATAATTAAATATTTTAAACTTCTCTATTTACCTTTCCGACGGATTATATAAACTATACTATTCCGCTCTTATCGATAATAATTATACCGCTTTTAATTTTATTAATTATTCTTTTATTTACTACTACCGCTTATTAATTTATTACTTTATTACCCTTAAAGTCCTTTACTTTATTAACGGAGGGGAAGTAAAAGGCGGTAATATTACCTATTTCTCTTAATTTACTATATAGGTAAAGTTATACTATAAGATTATTAATCTCCTTATTTACAATTTCGCCCTTAATAACCCGATTATCCTCGGCTACTCTTAATTTACCTATTATTCGCTAACAATCTCGTAACCCCTTAATACCCTCTCCTTTACTTTTACTTATAAAACCCGTAATTACTTATTAGCCGGTTTATATTAAAATTTACGCCGTACCCTATCTCTATAAACGGCTTCTTAACCCCTTAATTTAAAAGTAATAAAAGCTAATATAATAATATACTACGTTTCTATAATTGAAAATACTAAAGACGAAGGCGATTTTTACCCTCCTTCGCTAGCCGAAGTTATTATCCGAGTCCTCCTAGCTAAAGAGCCCGCTCTTCTAACCCTAAATATAGACCCTTCCCCAGCTTTAACTACGGACCCCGACCTAGCCCTAATAGTATTATATTACGCTTCTTTAACTTTTCTAATCTAATAGGCCTTTCGCCGCCGTTTTAAGTAAATCGCCAACCGGTTTAGCCCTAGGCCTATCGGTTATACCTTCGTAGGTATCACGGGCAAAGGTTGGGTGTAGATATAGATATGCGTAATTGTACGAAGGAGAAAGAAGGAGAGTGTAGACGAGTGCTTAGAAGATTGGCCTTATAAGGACGGTCTAATTGTAGGCCTAATGTAGGTCTACGGTTGGAGGCCGCTATAGCCAGTCGATTAATAGCGATAGTAGTCTTAGAAGTTGCTATACGCTAGTATAAGGTACGTGAATAATTACGTGCGATATAGGCTAGCCCTATAATACTTCCCCGGACTAAAAGAAGTTATATAGCTAATTAAAATTATATAAAATAATAGAAATCCCTATTAAACGAGTAATTTACCCTCGAAAAGCCTCTATAGCCGCCGTTATTATATATTGCGGCGACTTCCGTTGCGGGGCTAAAGCTTCCCGCTCCGCCTCCCGTCCTCCGTATTTATATTCTCTAACCGGGGCCTCCGTCCCTACGGCCGGCCCAACCTTCTTTAATAACCGCTTCCGCTTCTTTTCCACCGCTACCTAATTTAGGGGATATAGTTCCTCTGGGTATACCTTATAGAACTTTTGTATTTTATTGGAGGCTATAGTTATATTAATATACGATTACTATAATAATTTATACAGGGGTATTTAAACGACGTAATATTCCTAAAGGCCTTTCTCGTTCTTCTAATAATTATTAAATTTCTTAAAATCGTATTCGATTAAATCCTCCTTATTATTAATCTTTTTTATAATCCGATTATAATTTGTACGAATATTTTATTCCTTTACGGCCGTTTATTCCGGGATACTGATTTCGTCCTATAATTTTACCTTATTAATGTAGAAGGTTAGACTATACTTTATATTAATTAGGAATTTAAACGTAATTCTATAATTATTTGCTTTAAGGATTTCGAAGGGACTTTCGAATAGGGGCGTAAATTTGGCGTATAGGCGACCGGTCTCGAAATTCTCTATATTAAATAGGACTTTATCTCCCGTTTTATACTTCGGGGTATCCGACCAGCGAATATTAACGTTATCTTTATACTATTATTAAATACGCTTTACTTAAGCCGTAATATAGTTTAAGACCTCTTTAAAGTAATTAGCGATTTTATTAGCCTTAAAATACTCTATTTATTATTATATAAATATATTTAGAGGGTAAGGTTTAATTAATTTAATGCTTATCCGAGGGTAGAAGCCGTAATTAGCGAAGAAGGGGGAGATATTAATAATTTTAGAAATTAAATTATTATTAGCGAATTCTATAATTAATAATTAATTTATTTAATCGTCTTATACCTAATTAATATAAAAGTAGAAATACTTCTCTATTTCTACGTTAATACGCTTAGTTTAACCGTTAGTAATTAAATAGAACGTAGAGGAGGGCTTAAGAATTATTTCTAAGCGCGAAGATAACGCCCTTTAGAATTATAAAATGAATTAGGAGCCGCGGTTAAAGATAATAGAATCCGGTAGTCTGTAAATATTATAAACCCTTTCAATAAAACAATCCGCTAGTTCTTCGGCTATAAGGCTAACGGTAGGAATAAAATATTATATTTTAATTAGTCGGTCAATAACGATAGTAATATATTTAAATTCTTGTCCGCAATATATATAGGACGTTAGCGGGGTAATATAATCTACCGAAATATCCTTCTATAGCACGAAAAGTATTGCTAACGGCTTTAAAAAACTATAGGGGGCGTATTATAATAGCTTAAATTTAGCGTATACTAAACAAATCCTATAATAAACTTTAACGGTAACATATATCCTTAGTTAAAAGAAGGACTATGAAAATAACGAATAGGTTTTCTTACGGCCCGGGTATCTAATTAAAGGTAAGTCGTAAACGCGGCGAAAGAATTATAGTTAAAGTTCGGTATCCGCGGGGTTAACGAGAACGGTATTGCGACAATACGCCCGTCCTTAGATCGCTTTATATTCGGCGAAGGATATTTTCTTTATTTAATTTTTAACTTCTTTAGACTATACCTTCCGGTTAGGGTCCGATAAATAAGCTACAATATCTTATAAAAAGATTAATTTCTTATAACCCTCCGCGACTAAATCGTCGGTAGACTTCTTATTTATAATCTCTAATTTATAAATATATTCGGTACCAATATCGACCTCCTCTCCTCCGTCTTCTAAAACGAAAATTCTATTAATAAAGATATTATAATCGAATAAAACCTTATTCCTAATTAATAATCGTTCGTCGGCTTCGTCCTTAAGTAAATCTTCTAACTTCTAATTTAGGGCGTCGGGGTATACCTATAGTAAACCCAGCTAATATTTAATCGTAAAATTAAACCGAGAGAAGAATTAGGACTATCGTATATAACGGGGGGTAAATTACTTATTAACGGTAAAAATCTTTAAAGTCTTATAATCTATAAGGACTTCGAAAGGTTATTATACTCCCTCTAATTCGGGGCGCTACTCCTCTAGGGCTTTAATAATTACTAATAACTCTTTATTGTAAATATTATAGTTATATTCGGCCGAGGAATATCGTTAATTAAAGTAAGTAATAGGATGAAGAATACTTTCCTCGTCGTATTATAATAATATACTACTACAAACCTAATTTAAAGCGTCCGTCTCGATAATTATCTATTTAAACCAATTATAAATATAAAGTATTAATCCGCTATTAAAGGCCTTCTTAAAGGCTTCGAAGGATTTTTAATACTACTCCGTCTATTGCTAGTCTATTACCGTTTTTTTAGTTAATTCGTATAGTAGACTTATAATAATTGAGAAGTATTTAATAAAACGCCGATAGAAATTAGCGAAGCTTAAGAAACGCTATAACGCCCTCTTAGAATTTAGAACTTCTTAAAACGTAATTATAAAGACCTTCTTTAAATCTATTTCGAAACTACCCGGGGTAATAATAAGACCTAAATACTTCGTATACGTAACGTAGAATTCGTATTTATCGATATTAATTTAGAGCCCTACCTTAATTATTTATTATAAGACCTCCCTAATATACTTCTCGTACTCCTCTTCGTTATTTGAATAAATTAAAATATTATCGAGATAAATAATAGCGTAAATATTAAATATATTATATAGTATATTATTAATATAGTTTTAAAAGGTTCTTAGGGCGCCCTATAAATTGAAAGGGTATATAATAAATTCGTAGAGGCTAAAACGGGTAATAAAAGCGGTAAACCACTTATACCCTTCTTTAATATAAATCTTATTAAAGGCGGTAATAACGTCGAATTTAGTAAAAATTTTAGCTTTATAAATAATATCGAAAATCTCCTTAATCAACGGCAATAAGTATCGAATCTTTAATATTACATTATTAATACCGCAGTAGTCTACGTAAATACGGATATTACTACCCGGCTTCTTAATTAGTAAAATAGAAGAAGCGGCTACCGATTATAACGGCCGAATAAAATTCTTCTTTAAATTATCGTCGATCTACTTCTTAATTATAATAACCTTAATAGGTAATATTCGTCGTAATTGTACGTTGGGGGGCGTTTTTCCTAATTAGAATTCGATTTTATAATTATAAGAGTAATATAGAGGGATTTTGTCTACTAAAGAGGGGAGGAAAGCTATTACTTCGTCGATATAACGGCGGCCTTTTAACTTCTTTAAAATTTCGAGAATTTCGTCTTTAGTTTTTGCGGGGTAATTAGCTTTATCGAAAAACTTCTTTGCGTTCTCCTTAGAAATTTTAGCTAAATATATTTATTAAATTATTTCTTCGTAGAGCGGCGCGTTTTTATCGAAGTTTCCGGTAAAGTAAATAGCTTTAGTAAAAATCGCGGCCTCGCAAGAGTCCTTTAATAAATAAATATTAATTATTTCGTTAATAAAATTATAAAGAATAGGGGGAAAACTTTCCTTATACTATTAATTATTACCCTTTATAATATTGTTAATTATCTCCTCGGTTAAATCTATATCTTAAATTCCTATTACGGCCGTTAATTTTTCGATTTAAATGTAGTTTGTAATATACGGCTACAATTACTATAATTTGTAAACGTAATTAAAAGTAATTATATTAAACTCCTTAATATTATTAGGGTCGAGGTTGTAATTGGCGTTACGAAGACGGCGGAGGGCGTAAGGGCGTTTTGTACCCATTAAAATACGTCGGCTATTAAGGCGGACGTAAAGTTCGTAGAATATAGGGCTTTTAATTTTAATAAAGAGAGCGGCCGTATTAGTAATACCGACCTTCGACTTAATTCTCTTAATTACTAATACCCTAATAGAGGCGGGGATAATTCGATAACCGGTTTTAGGGTCGATTTTAGGGGTCTTTATAATTAGGGACGGCTCTACAATTAGAAACGCCTCTATAGCCGAAGGCTTTAGAACGGGTTCGGTAATAATAGGGGAAAATAGAATAACAGGCTTAGTTTCCTCTTTCCGGAGTAGAGGGGGTTCGGTCTCCTTCTTAAATAGGAGAAATAGAGCGGCGGGCTTCCTACGAATAAAAGTTGTAAAAACCCTATTAATTAAAGTTCTAAGGGCCGCAATCTAATCTTTCGAGAGGTTAGAAAGTAAATAACAACTATAGTAAATAGGGTTGTTAAAGCGTACCCCGTACTATTCGTAGTCGATTTCGGGCTTATAGTATTATATTTATAAGAAGCCTAAAATAATTAGGTAATTTTTAAAAATATTATAAATTAAGAAGGTTATTATTTCTTCGTAATAACCGATATAGAATTTGGCTATTACCCCCTTAGAAATAATACCTTTAATTACTCTATTAATAAGAACGAATTTCTTTATACGAAGAAGGCGAAAACGGGGAAAATTATACTTAATAATAAACGATTAATTAATAAAGGCGAAAGTAGAATAATTAGTATTAATAAGGGAAATATAATAATCTTTACGCGAGCCGGTTATAATATAAAAAAATAAGAGTATTAAATTTAGCGAAGTAGAACTATTTAAAGATTAAATCCTAACCTCTTCTAAAACCTCTAATTTAGAAGAGTTTAAAACTCGTTTCTAAAATAAAGATGACCGATAAGGCCTCTATACGCGACTAGGTATAAAAGTTAATTATTTTCCGGATTATTATAATATTCGCCGTTAATAACGGGCTTTATAAGAACGGCGGCTATAGTAGCGGGCGTAATATCGGCGGTATAGACCTCTTCCTAACTGCTACGGCTATAATTATAGTTCTTACCCTTATTCTTACTTTTATTTTTACTCTTTTCGTACTAAAGGCCCTTATTATCGTAATTAATAAAGGCGAAATAATCGCGAGTAATATAACCATCGCTTCTACAACGGCGATATTTATTATTATAAATACGTTAGTCGAAGACTTCTTTATAAATAAAGACGGCGAGGTCGACGGCGTTAAAATTTATCTTATTACCGCTTTAATTAATAGTATATTCGTCGGCGCCGCTACTACTACTATTATTACTACTATTACTACTAGTATTACCTTTATTACCGGTATTGGGATCCGCTTTATAAAAGTAGTTAGCCAACTTATTATAATAATTAGCGTTATTGAAATTATAAGCGATAAAGTAGTAAAAGTCGAATTATTTAATAAAATTATTTTCGGTAAGGGGGTTATAGTAAATTAAGGTATTATAGAAGTATTTATTAATTTTATTACGTAAATAATAGATTTTTATAGCGTCGTTAAAGTTATAATATAATATAAAAGTAATAAATTCGACTTCGAATTCGGAGAAAGGCGTATTCTTCTAGTATAAATCGGTAAAGCGGCAGTTAACATCGAATTTTAAATCGACGTTATTAAAGCAATTGCTAAAATATTTTATAAAAGTAACGCCGTCTTTCCAATACTATTTCTTATCGTTAATTTTTGATAATATAAAGTCGAAATTAGTCTAAATACTAAATAAGAACTCTAGGCCTAATAGTATTATAGCCTTAAGGATTTTAATATCTTCGGTAGTAAAATAGGCCTTATTAATTTTCTATAAGGTAACGATATAGAATTTCTAAAAATAAAAAGCTTTATAGCGGCGGGCGGGATCCTTCTCCTTACCGTCGAAAACGGAGGGGTTTTCGATAAAGCGCCTAGGGAGTATACCGGAAGACGCCATTTCTATTTAAAAATCCTCGAATTCTTATTAAAATAGGGCGTATTCTTACTTTAATTAAATATATTCAAAATTAAAAGTATTAAAAGTAGTTTAACTATTGTCGGCGATTTAGCGTATAATATTAAATTTATATTTAGAGTGGTAGAAGTCGGTAGTAACGTTATTATTATTCTAGAGAATAGAAAGAAAAATACGACTAAAGGGCTTAACAATAGATTAGAAAGCGGGTTCTCTAATAATCTTAATAATAGTTATAAAATAGTTGCGAAGGATAAACCTAAGTCTATTATTATTATTAAGTCTATTAAGGAGATTATAAATACCGTAAGTAAGGTCGACTTCGATTAAGGTAACGCGACTAATATTAATATCGAATACGTAATCCTCTATAAAGACGTCGAAAAGATTACCGAAATCGAAGGGGTTATAAGGCTTATTGCTATCGGACTTTAGGATTATAGCGAAATTAAGTAAACCGGTATCGGCTCTATTACTACCGGTAGAAAGAGAAGGGTAATCGCTAATATTAAAATTATTATTATTGCCGTCGAAAGAAATAAATAATATAAAGAGTACAATAATAATTTATCGTCGTAATAATTAAAATAGAAAGAGATCTCTTATTTATTAAATAAAGAGAGTAACTCCTTATTTACTAAATAAAAGAGCGCAAACTAAATTACCGATAGGGCAATTTAATTCGATAGTAATATTAGATTTTACGATTCGGCGACAAGGCAATTCCTATACGGATAGATTACGTAATTGAAAATAAACGCGCGATTCTACGGATTTTAGAATTTGTACTATAAATATAGTAGTTAAAAGGTATAATTAATTATTACAGGTAAAGGTTGGGTATAGATATAGATATGCGTAATTATACGAAGGAGAAAGAAGGAGAGTATAGACGAATACTTAGAAGATTGGCTTTATAAGGACGGTCTAATTGTAGGCCCGATATAGGTCTACGGCTAAAGGCCGCTATAGCCAGTCGATTAACAACAACAGCAATCTTAGAAGCTGCTATACGCTGGCATAAAGCACGTGAGCAATCACGTGCGATACAGGCTAGCCCTATAACAGTAGGCCCGGGCTAAATATTTATATTTTCGATAGCCTCCTTCGCTCCCCTCCGCCTTCCCTCCTTTCCCTATAGCCCTATCGATTCCGAAGATATCGAAGAGTTCTTAATGCCTAATTTTTTCGAATTCGCTAACTATTTTAAATTTTAAATTATCCGGACGATTCGGGCCAATATAGAAGAGGATATTAAATATATATACGACGAAGAATAAGTAGAAAATAGTTTTAATAAATTAGAGCCTTTTATTTTTAACGACGAATTAATAATTCAAATTATCGAATAAATCCTCCTCGGTTACAGCTAATAATATAAAAAGCTCTTCGGCTCTAATTTCTACTTATAAATCAACGCCCTCGCGGGCTAAAGTATAGAAATAGCCCTCCGTACTACCCGAATTTCAAATTCTATCCCCCTTAATAATACGAATAGGGATTTTACTAAATACGAGGGGGTTATTAATAAATACTTTATAATTAATAATATCGCCTTTAATAAAATTACCTTTAAAAATATTAATACTTTCTATAAAAAGGCGGATAAACCCTATAAGACCGACGACTAAATCCGGACTAAACTCTCTAATTAATATTAGTACTATATAAATACTTTCCGCTAAATTATAATTAAAATACTTCTCCCTAATTATATTTATAATTTTAAAATCGAATTCAAACCCGGAGTAGAAGCGCTTGTAGTATATAGCCGCGCTTTTAACCCGGACGAATTTAATATTATTAAATAATAAATCGATAATAACTTCTAAAAGAAGTTCATTCAGCTTTTTCAATTCTAAGCCTCTTCCCCGGTCTTCCTTATTAAAAAATTAAGAAGTAGAATCCGTATCTACGTTAACTACTACGGTATTAATAATATTATACTCAAATCTCGCTACCCCCTTCCCTTAATTAAGGAAATATTCGATACTATTTGCTGCGCTAAAATTTTTACTAAATTCAATATTATTACTACTTTTAATTGTATTCGTATAAAGGAAAGCTACGAATAGTTTACTACTTTTATTACCCGCTTTAGTCTCTTCGAGAATCTCGTCGTCCCCTTCGGCCTCTAAGGCGTCCCCGGCGCCTTTTAAAATTATATTAATAATATCCTTTATAATATATTTAATATTTATATTACTACTTACTTTAACGACGTCCTTATTTACTCGGATAACGAATAAGATTATAAACGTTACGTTAACGACGTTTTCGACCGGTTAGTAAAAGTAAGCCTTAATATAAATATTAATAAATATAAATTCTATATTAAGCGTATTAAGTATTTTAGGTTTATTATTATATTAAGCGGTATTAAAATAGACTTAGAGAAGGTTAAGGCAATTATTAAATAGTAGGTTCTAAAATCTAAGAAATCCCTATAATCTTTCTTCGGCTTTGCAAATTTCTACCGTCGGTTTATATATTCCTTCTCTTTAATTGCAATTCCCCTCTATAAATTAATTATAAAAAACGCGCTATAGATTTAAATTAACTATTATTAAGCTGTATTCGACTCCCTCAAACGGGCTTTTATAAACGGCCCTATCCTTAAAATCTACGATTAGATTAAAAAGACTATAGTAGAGATAAATACTTTAAATTAAGCTGTAGGCGGTACGCTCTCTTAATACGATAATAAAAGTATTTTATATTTTATCGCCTATTTCTCGGCTAAATATAACGTATAAGAGTATAATTACAATATTTATAATAAGGAGTTCTTCGCTATTATTAAAGCCTTTGAAGAGTAGTGCCCTAAATTTAAAAGCGCTTAAATCCCCTTTGAAATCCTTAGCAATTATAAGAATTTTATTACTTTTACAACGAATAAGCAATTTATCCAACGGTATATACGCTAGTCCTAATTCCTCTTATAGTTCAACTTTTTAATTTACTATATTCCTAATCTTTAAAACCTTTATTTAAACGCTTTTAATTGTAAATTTAATAATTGCCCTATAGGCGTAAAAGATAACTGCTTCGCCGCCCGCTAAAAATAATTCTTCGACTTTTCCTAGTTCGAAGAAGGTTATTTTAAAATTAATAATCCTATAGTTATTTTTAACCTATATTTCCTTAGTTTTAACGATTTCGATAATTAATTAATTAATAATTTTATTTATATTAATTACAAAACTTCCCCGTTTTTATAAAAATTTATAGTTTATTTATTAGATAAATCCCTTCGTTACTAACTGCTATTAATCTGCAAAACTTTTAACCGTACCTTTTCTAAATATTACGTCCTCTTTAACGGAGTAGCGAAGTAGTACGATTATATTATTATTAACCCCGAAGATAAAAAGCTTTAATTTTAATTAATTAATCGGTAGTATAATTCGCCTAATATAGAGCACCCGGGCAAAAATATTATATACGACCTATTCGCTCGCGAATTCTTCTAAGAGGGTATATATTACAATATTTATCTTTTCTATAAAGGATATTTCCTATACGCGAAGACGAAATTTCTTAAATATAGTTCTATAAATTTCCTTAAGCCTACCACTATTTCCCTAGCCCTATAGAAAGATATTTCAATCGACTATATTACCCTACTACTACTTAACGAATACTTCGGGTAAATCTTCTACTATATCGCCGTTATTATAGACCGGTTAATAAAAATATAGTATTATATCCCCTATATTACTTTTAAAGCGGAAGAATTCGCCGATTATTTTATCGATTGGATCTATTCCTTATATAGCCTACTTAATACTATTACGTCCGATAGAGGCTTCTAATTTATTTCCCGTTTTTAAACTACCTTCTATAACCGCTTCTCTATTATATAGAAATTTAATTCTGCTTTCTACCTTTAGACTAACGCTTAAACTAAGCGTATTAACGCGGATATAGAATAATTCCTATACTTCTATATTAACTAAATATAAATAGATTAAGTAAAATAGTTCTTATTTGCGGAATTTTTAGGTAATAACGCCGTCTCCTCTTCTATAAGCGTTTCCTTATTTTTTACTAATTATAATTACTACCCTCGTATAAATATTAAGCCTTGTTCTCCGCTACCCCCTAACCTCTCCTCTATTTAATTAAAGGAATATTATAAAGCTACCGAATTCGCCGATTATTTTTAAAAAATTTAGGATTTCGTCTCCTAATAGACTTGCTATATTTAGGAACGGTACGAAGCTAACGCTAATAAGTACTATATAGATTTAAATAAATATTAGGTAAACGATTTAATTTTCTTTAATATTATTAACTTCGCTAACGGCTACCCCTATTAGAAGTTTTCCCTCTACTAAAAGGGCCCCTTCCGTATTATTAAAACTAATTCTTATTAAGTCTACTTCGACCTTTTAATTAATATAAAATATTTATTAATTTTCTACGTCTCTATAATCTAATATTAAATTAGCCGAAGCCTCTTTAATTAAAACGTCTCCTTAAATATTATTATTAACGATAGCTATATTATAATATAAATAAACGACGGTATAAACGTCGTCGAATAGGATTTTAAGCGTCTAATCGATTACGGTTAATTCGGTAAAAATTATTATTAGTATTACTAAATTAAGTAGAAAGGGGATTACTCTTTTATATAGGAGCTTAAGAACTATATTATTAATTACGAGGAGAGGGTTTTAAAATTTTATTATAACTACTCCTAAACCTTTATACCCCCGGAAGTCTATTCCTAGCCTAATTACCGGTTATAAACGGACTCTACCGAATTAAAAACGGATTTAAATTTAAATTCAGACCCGGGTAGTCCCAAGCCCCTATAGCGCTACCCAACCCCTAAACTACGCCGCCGCCCCGCCCCTAGGCCTCCTTAGCATTACTTATCCCGCTTATAGTAACCGTTTAAAACCGCTACCGCCGCTACCCTATTCTAATACGAAGAAGAGGGCCTTACGAATATAATAATATAGATTTTAAAGAAGTTATTAGACGTTTAGAAAAAGGGGAATAGTATATAATTAGATTTTTCTTCGCTAAATAGACGGAGGGGGGAGATAGTATTATAGGGTTAGCCTACCTATAACCTGCCCAACGCTAAACATTGCTATTACGATGTACTAGAATACTTCGGTATAGTTTAGAGCTATACCGTCCGGTTACGTACGTAGATACGTGACCTCGGGCTAGCTCTAGGGCTCTCGCCTATATAGCCAGCCCTCTGCGCACACCTCCTTTCCCCTCCTCCGTACAACAATACATATCTTACCCTACCCCTAACCGTGCCTCTGCCCCGTGATACATTCCTTTCCAACTCAATAAAGATGGAATCTGGGCTTTCGAATACACTTCTTTCTTTTAAAATTGGCCGCCACTAGCTGTCATAGAAACACTAGCTCTTGCCTGACAATCTCAGGATGGAATCGCTGGCGAGGAGTCCTTATCAAGGCTCAGCTGTGCTGGTGTTAGCTCCTCCGGCCATGTGAAGCGAAGAAAAGGACGGGCTTGCTAACATATCCTCAAATCAATATACGCTGCTCGACCACGTCATCCTCAAACAACAGAGCAGGGTCCAAGAAGAGACTGCTGACCTCTGCAATGGCACTATCACATATGCCTAGAACAGAGGCTATTCATTGTCTCGGGTCCCGAGGCTCCCTGACAGAGGAACACTCTTCTTACCAGACCTATGGCAAGCCTTTGGTTTCTTCCCCATCGTCCGCTTGGAGTTACGATGAACGCCCGGGAAAACACACCCATGTCGCAAAGTGAGATGACAGCCGTCAGGAGACCTTGGGACTCGGAAGTCTCGCCCCGTTGTCATTTTCGGCGTCAGACGTTCTTTCCGCTTCCTCACCGGAGGCTCAATCTTGCCTTGAGCTATCTCAGAATCTTCGCTCGCATCTTTCTCCATCTGCTTCCGCATCCTTTTCCCCTTCAATCTCCGCATCCTTTTACGCATGGATTTCGACAGTTTCGGCATCTTCTCCGATTTTTCCTGGTGACTTGCTTCCCCAGACAAAGCATCTGCATGGTCGGTCTTCTAACGCCGAGCAAACCCGTTACGTGCTCCGGTCTTCTAACGCCGAGCAAACCCGTTAGGTGCTCCGGTCTTCTAGCGCCGAGCAAACCCGTTAGGTGCTCCGGGCGGCGCACCGAATCCCGGAGGAGGAGCGGCGCCAGGAGGGGGCATGAAACCAGGAGGAGGCATTGGTGCACCAAGAGGCGGAGCACCCGGAAAACCAGCTGGAGGAGGCATGCCAGGGTACATTGCCGGAGGCCCTGGAGGAACCGCGGGGCCTGGAGGACCGGGAGGGCCACCACGGAAAGCATTTCCTCCGGGGTGGAAGTCACCAACTGGCCCACCAAAGCCACCGTGACTGGGTGGTGGCCTTGCAGGGAGACCGGAGGGCGCAGGTGGGAGATTGGGTATCCGACCACCTGCGGGTGGCATGCCGGCACCGTATGGGGGTCCAGAACGGCCCATGGCCGCAGGACCGGGAGGAGGAACGCCATAGGCAGGAGCAGCCGCGACAGGTACGCCCACGGGAATGGGGACAGCTGGCGGCACGACGGCGGGAGGAATAACGGCCCCGGCAGGGGGGTCGGCAGCAGGCGCAACGCCGGGGGCAGGAGGCCTCGTCATGTGGAAAGCGGGCGGCAAAGGCTGTTGTTCCGGAACAATGTTGTGCTTCTTGCCCTCGGCGGCCAGCTTACGCTCGGCCTCGTCACCGTGACGCTCGCCCTTTCCGTCCTTCTTGTACGCATACTCGACGCTGATTTGTTTGCTCAGTAGATACTGCCCGTTCATCGTAGCTCGAGCAGCATCACTGGCCTCGAAGGAACCGAAACTGACGAAACCATAGCCCTTGGAGATGTTGTTGTCGTCTCTGACAATGTTGGGCTGTCGAAGGATCTGGCCAAACTGGCTGAATGTGTCGTACAGGATCTTCTCGTCGACCTGGGGATCGAGGTTGTTGATGAAGAGCTCGGCGCCAATGTCGACGGTCTTCTGCTTATCCGCGCTTGCCTTGTTGACGCGAATTGGCTTTCCCCAAATCCTAATTCCGTTGAGGACCTTTGCTGCGTATTCGGCGGAAGCGGGAGTATCGAACTCGACGAAGCCGTAACCTTGATGTGTTTGCGAGACTCGATCCTGTGGCATGTGTACCTGGCGTACGGGCCCGACTTGCGTCATGAGCTCGGAAAGCAACTCTTGGGTGAAGCGCTCGTCGATGTTGCCGACGTATACGGTCGCATCTTTGTTTTGTTCCCTAGTCTACACGTTAGTAAGTGCGCGACTGGGGATTCGAGGTCAGCGACGATGGGAAGTCAAGATTTGCGACTTACCAGTGTTTCGACATGATGAAGCGTGTGCCGTAGCACTCGTGTGGCTGAAAGACTGCTTGAACTTGACTAATGAATAAGAAGCCTGAGACGTATGGATGTTATTGACGGGGTGGATATCGGCTACAGCCAAAGGTTAAAGTGCAGGGAGCAATGTCGAGCTTTTGGAGATTCTTTGGTCGAAGTTCACAAGCTTGACGTGAAGACGAAAGGTGCGGTCGCGGTCCAGATCTGTTCTGTTGCCTGCCCGGTTCGCGCATGGGTGGTTATAGCTACTAATACAACCGTGCATAACTATTTAGAGCAGTAGGGAGCGCTCTAGAAGGATAGATTACGGGCCTGTACGTGATTCCTGCAGGGGGCAGTTGCAGCTTAGCATGGTATATCTAGCATTATGCTCTTGGCAGCCCCAATGTGGCTGACGGGACGGTCCAAGCTGATGCAGCCGGCAAAAAGATCCAGAATTTGGTTGTCCATCAAAGTGGGAGCCGCGTTCCAGCGTTTTGTCAAGACAATAACTCGTCGCAGAACCCATCCCTTCCAGGTACGTACGGCAACTGGATACAACCCGCTCACCAGGCTTTGACATCTAACACGGAAACAGAACAAAATCAGTCAAGATGTTCGCCCTTTCGGAAGAGTCCAAGGAGCGCATTGGCAAGCTCATCGACATCTCGCGGGTCGTGGTTCACTAGTACGGCTTCCCATCCGAGTCGCATCCCGTTCGCTCCGTCGTCTGCCAGGTCTCTGGATGCTAACATGATGTTCGCATAGTGGCTACCTGCCTTTGATCCTCTATCTCGGTATGTGTGCCCCATCTGCCAAACTCTAAGACGCACTGGACAAGATGCTAACATCGCATAGGCTACACCCGCAGTGTGCCCCGGCCTTCCGTCATCCGGTACGTTTGAGCGAAAAGAAACGACGAGCGATCCCAACTGCTGTCATCGGACATGATGAACTAACATCAAATAGCCTCCTCTCCCCGCTCTCCTAAACGACCAACAACGAAAACGGAGTTATGGGTAGAAAGTTTGGGTTGTACATGTACTATTGTTTGCAAGCGGGCTTATCTCTGGACGAACGATGACGAGACGGCGCCCCGGATGGGCAAAAAAAACGACTTACACCGGAGGATCGAACATGACTACGTGGGACACGGGCAGTCAGGAGAGGACTGGGACCGAGAGATACCACGATAACTGTACACTATAATCAAAGACAACTCTCTATCGAACAACCCGAGCGAAGAACATCGAAAGGACATCATCTGCGGCAAGGACGTATCATCCTGAGGCGAGACCTGAATCGCAGCATTTGGGCGGCTTATACATATCATTCTTGAACTGCTGAGCCGGTATGGTAGTTACTCTACACGAAGATTGGAAATGGGACAGTCGCAAGTTCCAGATCCAGCAGCTTCATGTCGGCCCAGGCATGAGTTCTCTGCTTGACCAGTCCGGGTGTCTAGACCAAGTTACCGCCGTACGCATGAATGCTCTAAAGCCGGCAGTGTCTGCAATCAAACGGACATATGAGCACATATGATAGATCCAGACAGCCAACGATGAGTAGTTCTAGAGCATACTACAAACCATCACCCTCTCCATGATGCGTTACGCGCTGTTACGAGTATAAACTGACGCCAGTAATTTCACCTTTGCGCACCCCTGTTCCATTTCTTTCCGGTCCCACTCCGGCCGAGGGGCCCTTGTGTACCTTGCGTCATATGCCGTCTTGACCCGCCTGTCCGGGTCAACTGACACTAACATTTTCCACTGAGAAGACATCAACCCTTCCGTTCCGTCCGTCTGTAAGAAGCACCGGAAGCACCGTCCTTCCTGCCGAAGCCCGCCGTCCGCCGTCCGCGTCCGCCGTCCTCGCCGTCGATCACTCACGGCCACCGGCGCACACGCACAGGCCCAGATATTACCTATAATACACACATTCGGCGGGATCATGTAGCACAACCTAAAATAACCGGATCCGGTGTTTTCCCTCCTTCCTCTTCTTCTTATGACCAAATCCAGCGATGCGGGCCTCTCCCCGGCTCTCATCGAGACGGTCGCCGGTCTTTCGGCCGGCTCTATGGCCACTCTGATTGTTCATCCGCTTGATATTGTCAAGACTCGGATGCAAAGTATGTTTGTTGTATCACCTCAATTTTCACTCTCATGAAACAAAATACTGACAAACAAAATAACAGTCCACCGAAGTAGCCCAACCAACCCCTCGGCAGCGCTCACCACCGTCTCCGTCTTCCGGAGTCTAGCGCAAACCGACCGGCCCCTCGCCGCCCTCTACCGCGGCCTGACCCCGAACCTCATCGGCAACGCCACCAGCTGGGCCTCCTTTTTCTTCTTCAAGTCCCGCTTCGAGCGACTCCTTGCTCATCTCAAGGCCCCTCCATCCCCTTCATCACAGCCCTCCCCCTCCTCTTCATCCCAACATGTATCACCACCCCCCACAGAAACAACGAGGGAAACCCAATCCCAAATAAAATCCCACCTCTCCCCCACCGATTTCTTCGCCGCCTCCCTCCTTGCCGGCGCCGCCACACAAATCATCACCAACCCCATCTGGGTTCTCAAAACCCGCATGCTCTCCACCGACCGGCTCGCCGCGGACGCCTACCCGTCCATGCTTACCGGCGCCGTCCGTCTTTTTCGGAGTGAAGGGATCTTCGGTTTTTATCGGGGGTTAGGCGTCGGCATGCTGGCCGTCAGCCATGGCGCCGTGCAGTTCGCTGTTTATGACCCCGCGAGGAGGATGTATGTCGCTTCTAGGGATGCTAAGCGGCGACTTGCAGGCGAGGAGGTGGTTTCGGGTGGGGAAGAGGAAAGGATCTCAAACGAGGCGACGATCGTTCTTTCCACAGTCGCGAAACTGGTGGCGGGCACGGCGACGTATCCGTTGCAGGTGATGAGGGCGAGGTTGCAGCATCATCTGGCGGATGAGTGGTTTGGCAGGGGCATAGGAGGGGTGGTGGCGAAGCTGTGGAGGGATGAAGGGTTTAGAGGGTTTTATAGGGGGATGATGCCTGGGGTGGTGAGGGTGTTGCCGGCGACATGGGTGACGTTTTTGGTGTATGAGAATGTCAAGTATTACTTGCCTAAGATGGCTGGCGGGATATGAGATGGAAGGGGAGCTGTTTGAGCGGCTTGAGTGGTACGTGAGGGAGATAGAGGCATGGAGTTGGCTGTGCTGTTTTTGTTGGCCGTTGGTTATGGGCGGCTTTTGTGTATCAATATCTTGTATTATTGTGTGTTTACCTAGACTACTTGTATCCTCCCATGGAATGTACATAGATGAGGTTGAAAAATCAGAAGCTGGACCGTTGCCATGAAATCAGATACATGGTAGTGGCCTTCCCCGATTTTTTCTATCATCCCTCTTGTCAGGTAGTGAATCGGTTTTAGTCTACCGAGTCCCGAATCTATCTCCCGGCTATGATCCGCTTATTGCAGACTGCGGGCCCCGGTCTTTCCTGAGTAGACTCATGATCTTGTGTCAACCATGGGAGATCTGGCATTGCCCCCTCATAGCTGAGTACTAGGCAGAGGCCAGCGAATCTTCATAGTGAACTTCCATTTTATGTACCTCCCAACGCTATGAAAACCCCGACCAGTCAAACTACTGGACCGGCCCTTAATAATACGAGCAAAGACAACAAACAACCCTTTGTACCACCAAATTCTAATAAAGCCTCGTATTCTAACCAAGGCATTCAGCTATACGCAGCTACCGTTGATTGCAACGCAACGCCCTAAGCAGTCGCCTCAGCAGCCACATCACCAGAATCAACAACCATATCGTCCGCCGGTGCCGGCGCAGGCTCCGCAGCAGCAGCCGCCGCCTTCCTCTCCCTCTCCTTCTTGGCCTCAACAATGAACGCCTCTTCAATTGCCGCTCTGCGCTTGAACACCCTAAGCCAGCGCTCGCCCCACCTCTTGACGAGCTTTTCCGTCTCGCTGTTACCATCACCCTCGCCCAGACTATCACTGGCCTCAATCATCTCGTCCTTCGACCCCGTCGCCCAAGCAACCAAGGCATCCTCAATGGCGCGGAACAACGAACGCATGCCGTTGATCTCAGCCTCGATGGTCTCGTCATCGATCATGGCCTCGGGCTGGGTAGCCTTCTGGAGCACTTGCCTCAGACGGGAAGTGACCTTGACGACGGTGTTGAAGACCATCTCGTAGACGAAACCCTTGGCGAGCGCCTCGCCGCGGGTGGCGCCCGCATACGTGGTGATGGCCCAGTTGATGACGGCCTGCGGGGTGAGGATGCTGTAGTTGAGCAGCTTCTCGATGATAGCGATGGCAACGCCCGGATGGGCGGACCAGTACTCCATGACCGAGGAGATGATCTGGGTGCGGGCGGCCTCGGAGGTGGCGCCGGCGTCGGTAAGGCGCTCCTTGGTGCGCTCGATGGCGGCAAGGACGTGCGAGAGCGACTTGGAGCCGACGTGGAGGACCGAGGTGACGAAGACGTCGGTGCTCGCCACGAGAGGGTCGAGGCTATTGTCAAGGGCGAGCGAGTGGATGCGCTCAATGACGGGCTCGATTTCCTCCTCGGGGGCCTTGCGTCTGAGAAGAGCGGCGATCTCCTTACCCTCAGCGGCGAAGGGAGTTTCTGTGATGGTTAGTATTTATTAAATAGTAAACCCGGTAACGGTTCGACTTACTGTCATCCGCAAACTTGAAGTCAGGGACGTCCTTCTCCTTCTCAGGCCCGATCAAAGACTGATAAGGCTCGGGAAGAGTGTTCTTGATACGCTGAGCAAAACTGAGGCGGATCTCCTTGTCAATAGCCCCCATAATGAACGCCTTCTCCGGGTGAAAGTTGGACAGATAAACATTGTCCACCCACTCGGTCCACTTCCAGGTAAACCCGAAGTTGCTCAAATGGTGTGAGAACCAATCCATAAACCGGTTGGAAAGCTCCAGGTCCATGCGGTGACTATTTCTGTACAGGAAACGGATAGCACGACCTAAGCTGGGAGCAATGGCTGCCGGTGCCAGCTTGCAAGCCTCCGTAAGGACGGCATGGTAATAGACGAGCTTGTGCTCGGGATTGGGCAACGAGAAAAGTTGCGAGAAGACCGCGTCAACGGCGACATCCTCTGGCTTCCAGCTGGACTTGGGAGGCTCAATCTCCCTGATCTTATCGAAAGGTGTCGCTCTGGCGGCAAATGTTCGGGGCGCAAAGTAGCAGTCGAGTTCGATGAGGAAACGAGCAGTGACGTTGCGGTTGAAGTTCAGTACGTTGATTGTGTCGATGAGAGCATCGCGAATCAGGGAGGCCGCAATATTCGTGAGAGGGGGCGTCGACTCGACGTCCTGGTTGGCGTAAACAGAGAGGTAGATTTCTGGGAACAGAGGCCGAGGCCCAGCAACAACCGTCTGAGGAATGGCAATTGGCGGGAGGGCGTGCTTCTCGGCGTTGGCAATCTTCTCTTGCTGCTCGACTTCTTCGACGGGGAGCTCCCAAGGCCTCGGAAGGCAGGTCAAGGCCCACCCGTTGTTGGCCTCGTTCTGGAGCTGGGTTTGCAGCAGGCTGATGAAACTCTGGGATGCAACAGGGCTCTGGTCGCCGGCCTCGGGGTGGTATGGCTCAATCAAGGCCTGTAACGGGTGTGCTTCGCCGGCAATAATCTCGGTCTTCTCCATCAGATCCGCCGCCTTCTGCTGCCACTGGGTCGGCCCAGTAACCATGACGTATGGTAGGGTAAGGAGGATGATCTTAACAAGCTCCGTACCAATTGTCTGTAACAACACTCGTGTCAGTCATCTGATCAACCCAGGAATCCAGTCGAAACCAAGCAGGGAAGCTCACATCCTCGGAACTGGCAGTCTGCAAGTCCACAGCGCGGCTGAACAGCTCCTCCAACACGGGGAAGACACCATCGCCCTCCAGACAGCTCTGCAAGCAGCCCGCAAGCTTCAGGTAGAGCTTCACGTCCCGCCAGTCGCCCTCGGCAATCTTAGTCTCGAGGGTACTTGTAAGCTTGGCGAGAAGCATGTCGACAATCTGGGGCTTGTTGGTGTTGGCGACGAGCACAACGGCGGCGAGGAACGGCGTCTTCATGGGTTGCTCGACCGCAAGCTGGAGGACAAGGTCGACAAAGTTGGTACGGAGCAGCTCATCCTCCCAGTTGTCGGTGAACAGGTTGGCAATCGATTGCACCTCCTCGTGCCAGGGGCGCATGGGGTTCTCGGCGATGGCGAGTAGCTGCTTTCGGACGCGGACGTGGGGAGGAGCATCGAAGCGTCTTCGCGGTCCGCCGCGACGGTCGCCTTCGTCGTCGTCTAGTTGGATCGAACGCGCCGTTAGCTATAATCTGTTCAGGCAGAATTTGCCAATGATATGACAATAGTTGAAAATGAGCCTAAGCAAGAGGCGAGGCTGAGAGGAACGTGATTATAGTTGTAGGAAAAGACAGCCGGGAATAGTTACCACGATAGCGACGCTTCTTGGGGTTGTAACCACCGCCGCCTCTGCGATCGTAGTCGGCCATGGTTTGTCAAATATGGTAAATCAAATGATACTGAGACGTATCTGAAAGGAGAAAAAGATGTAAGAGGGCAGGACAAACACAATGTCCTGGCAATGCTTCGTTAAGGTGGATGTTTTGGCGTTACGTGACGACGGGAGGAATAAGTTCCAGACAGGGCTGGTGGTTGGCGGCTGGCAGGCTTGGATTAATTGATAGAATGGAACGCTACGGGGAAGGGATGCTTTGAAACTTGGGCTGCCGCGTCGACGCGATTGGTGGCTTTCTGAGATCTAAGGTTTTAGTGCACGGACGATAAGTGTGGATGATCTCATGTTTTATGATACTGAGTTGTAGGGCCTACAGGGCAGAGATGACCCCATTAAAAGACATTCAATCGTAGAGGTCATCATGCCTCATCATAAGAAGGCTTTAGTTATTAGACGTCTTAAATGGAAGCTATTTATGCTACGGTTGTCGAATCCGTCCTGGTGGGCAATTGACCTCTCAAGGTTCCCCACTGGTGCCTATATTCGCATTGGGTTACACCTAGTTAACAACATCGACCTTCAAGAGCTTATGAGCCAGGACGACGCAGCTCCAAGCGGACCAAACCGTCAAGCTAGGAAATTGATAAGAAACCTCCTAGAATTTTATATGACGCCCTAATAATACCAAAGCAACTACACAACCCAGAAGAGAAAGGCCGTGATCAACAGAAAGTTGAACCCGAGTATGAACTCCACCGCTTTTACCATCTACCTTTTTCCTAGAGGTAAACAACTCCATGGACCTGAGCCGAAACCTAGACACGCCGGTTGCCATCCAACTATCTATCCATCCAGTTCTTTCATTGTCACCCATTCATGTGAACCACTGATCCGTCATACTCATCGTAAATCGTTCACCCTCTCAAGACCGATTGGGACCCCCTCAGCAGCCCACCCTGAGGACACAGACACATGAGACAGGCACAGACACACACAAGAGACACGCAAAGTGGTACCACCCATCCTTCTCATAACCTCGCTGACACTCGTTATAGCAGGCAAAGCTTACAACATCAAAATGCCCACCTCCATTCATCACTCCGTAGCGTATCACCCACTCCAACACTGTTAACCTATATGCCATAATCCATCACATCATTGATGCCGCCCATCTTTCCTTCCGCCTTTCCATCAGAACCAAAAACAACCAGGCGAGTAGCCAGTGTCCGACGAGGCCCCTCAAAGCAAACCAGCCTACCGCCTTCCGCCTTCCATCTTGTGGACGCCTGCCACGGGAATAAAGAGCGCTCCTGCCGAACGAAAGGTCTGAGGCAAGAATAAGCAAAAGCCATCCCGGTCATGCAGAAAAATAAGAAATCTAAAAAACGTGTAGTCCATAACATTTCTCGAGGGTACCCTCCCATGAAACCAAGCTATTTGTGAACCGGTCCCTTTCGCTGAGGGAAGTTGCTCGTAGACGTTCCTGGCTGTCCCGGGCTCTTCTCGGCCTCCAGGCCGGCACGAATTTTTGCACGGTTATTCCAGCGCACCTGTGACGAGGGGTATCTGTGTGTCGGATAATGCCGTGGTCTGAAATCGCTTTCGTCTCGTCCAGGTGGACGCAGAAATATCCGTTCTTCGGTTTTGGGTCATAATCGGATCGGCGAGTCAAACCGCTTGCTTCGAAATCTTAGGCAACGCTCTGCTGTTCGGAAAACACAGCGCAAATCGTCCACATTCATATTTCGGGAATGGATCGGCGATATTGAGTATCGAAACGAGATCAGCTTCAGTCTAATTTCGCCATCATATCCGACTTGTTCATAGGAGTGAAGTTGTCGATATCGAGTCCTCTCGACGCGAGAACCGGCCTCATGTGCGAAGGAACAAGCTTGTGGTTGAGCTGAGGGGCGATGGATAGCTCTGTAAAGGGGATAAAAGTGTCAGTTCCTAAAGTTCCTTCAACATAAGACGATACGTGGGAAAAGTACATACCATGACGGGTGAAGTCAAAGAGCGGTGGCAGATCCCTGACGGTTCCAGAGTTGTGCCTCGAGTCGGGAAGTCTGGTGCTGGGGTCCCGAAGTTCATCGAAGAAGGGATGGACCATGGCATCGATCGCCGCTAGACGCTCGGTGGGGGTATACTCAAGAAGCCGGGCGATGAGGTCGATAGCCTCAGCGTCGGCCTTCTTGAAAACCTTATTGAACGGATGAGGCTTGATCTGAGGGAACTTGTGTTCCATATAGTTCGGGTTCATGGTTCGAATTTGCTCCCGAGTAGGTGTTCCGAGAACCTTGATGATCTCGACAAGCTGGTCAATGCCAGACTCTCCAGGGAAGAGGGGCTGTCCAAGCATGAGCTCGGCCATTACGCATCCAGTAGACCAGACATCTGCGCAACAAGGTTAGCCAATGTCTGAGACATGTGCAACGGGGCTGGTGCTCCCAATAGAACTTACCGATCTTGGTTGTGTAATTGGTAGCACCGAAGATCAATTCAGGTGCACGGTAATACCGCGAGCAGATATAGGACACATTGGGCTCGTTCTCCACCAGAATCTTTGCACTGCCAAAGTCGCACAGCTTGAGTACACCGGTAGTAGGGTCAAGCAGGAGGTTCTGCGGCTTGATATCGCGATGGCAGATCCCTTGCGAGTGGATATATGCCAAAGCCCTGAATAGCTGGTAGGTGTAAAGCTTGACTTCCAAGATCGGCATAGTGGTCTTCATCTTGTTGAAGAACCTCGAGGCTCGGTAAACGGTCTCTGGCACAAACTCTTGCACCAGGTTGAGGTACACCTCATCTTTCTACAAAGACAATGAGTATCAAGCATGGCCACGAGCTCCAATGCGTTGGGGACTTACACGTTCGCCATTCGAGTAGTAGAAGGCCTTGAGCTGGACAATGTTGGGGTGGCGAACAATCCGCATGATTTGAAGTTCGCGGTTCTATGTGCCTGTCAGTTTCATAGTGCTCGAGACACGTCCAATACGGGCTGCACCGACCTTGAAGCGCTTGTCCTGGAGAACGCGCTTGATGGCGGCATCTTCATTGGAAGGTGACAGCTTGGTCTGGAAGACGACACCAAACGAGCCATTGCCGACAATCTTGCATTGGGTGTACTGAATCTCCCGCGTCTCTCCTGTGACGCCGTCCTGTACCTTCTCACGGATAACTTCTGGAAAAACATCTTTGTCAGCAACTGGTCCTGCCTCTCAACTCGACCGTTCACTCCATATGCTCACCTCCCATCCGGAGGGTGTTGAAAGCCGCTGGGCGGTTCGACGCCATTGTGAATTAAGTTTAGATCGATTCGGTGCTATCGCTCGAGATAATCGTCGATGGAGTTGCTGGCGGCAATGCGCGAGTGAAGGAAGGTCGCTGAAGGGTTGATGCGGGCCGTGTTGGGCAACAGGTTGTGTGGAGACCGGGCAACTGGGTTCACGGCTGATGGGTTTGACGTCGGGCCTGGATGCAGCAGTGATGTTCCCTGTTCGTTTGAAATGGAAGCAGAATGCGAGGCGGCGCGATGTGATGCGGAAAGCTTTGCTATTGTACTGAGTCCGTAGCAGCTCTTGAGCCGGTGATGGCTTTTGGGTATTTTTGTTGCTTGCGGGGGGGGTTGTCTCGAGCTGTCAAGCTGGAAAGGTTGTAAGACGGAATGAAGTGGTTTGGCGGCGCGGGAAAGCGACGAATGGGCTGAACGGACCAGTAGAGGTACGGTAATGGACGCGGAATGCGGCAAGGTGCGCCAGGGCTGGACGATGGTGGTGCGTCAGGTGTGGTATGAACTGTGACCGTGACTGTGGACTGACTGGAGGGGTCTGTCGCTTGTCTCGACTGTCTAGGCGGCAGCACAGGCGATTAGAAAAAAAGGGTCTCTTTTGTTTTTGGTAAACTTGGACTTGGTCGCGAGACAGAAACAAGGTCGTTTTAGGAGAAGAGGCGGGCGGGTAGGGGAAGTGGAAGGACTAGAGGTAGGAGATGCGAATCGAAGAGGTCAGGAAGGGGAGTGGAGGTGGAGACGGGGACGGGGACGGGGGACGGGGACGTTGCGAGGGAACGTCAAGCGGGATTGAGATGAAAGGAGAGTGTTGTGCTTGTCCGCTTGAGCAAGGGAAAGACTGAGGGTGCAACGGTGCATACAGGCAAGCCCAGATGGAGAGCAAGAGCAGAACGACCTCGAAATTCGGACGTCAATCGAACTGGAAACTGGAACTGGAACTGGAACGGAGTGGAAGTGAGGTAAGGTAGAGGTAGGTAGGCAGTCTTGGAGGGGCGGGCCATGTTAAGGCAGGTAGCTTAATGAAATGACGGCGGGGAATGACAGGGCCATGCAGTGGCGACCATACACAAGCCTAGCTTAGCGTGGCCAGAGAGGCGCCCGCACGCCAGGTCAAGTGAGTGGTCTGCAGAAGACGTCCATTGATGCAGGGCCACCATGGTATGCACTCGAGGTGTGATCGAACGCTGAGCGGCCACGAGGCTCGCCGGCCCTTCTTTCTTGCTGCTGCCGTCGGTCGAGGTGGACAGCACACTGCAACTGTTTGAACCCGACGGCGACATCATAAAGAAGGCATCGCCATGACTGGGCCTGGCTGGGCTGGGCTGGCACTGACAGGGACAAGACGGGGAGCCGTGACTCGGCAAGGGTTCAGTTTGTTTGGAGTTTTTGGGTTTGCGACTTCGTTGCGACTTGTGACTTTTTTTGCGACCTGCGAGAAGAGGAAAACCTGCCATTCGTGCCCCAAGTACCTGTCTGTGCCTGGGTCGGGCGTCGTGGTGGGTTCGATCCTCTGATGAGCATTGCGCCAGCAGCAGCAACCCGGACAGTGACAGGGTGAAACTGGAAGTGGGATGGGGATGCCATCAACCGGCGCAAGATGAGGGGCAGGGCCACAATCCAACAACAATGCCAGCAAACTGCCGGAAAGCAGCAGGAGACTTTGACTTTTAGCTCATGACCACAGCTTCTCTTTGGAGCCGTGACAAAGCCCAAAGCCTTCCATTCCTTCTCGCTGCTGCGTCGTCTTGTGGAAATTGGACTTGGCCTTTGTAAGGCGCTTGACCAAAACCCGTTCCGCCCATTCACAATGCCATGCAGTGCTACTTGCACGTCTGGTGAGGTCAGATGGCCCAGTGACTTGGCGCGCCGTACCTGCGATGCAGCCAACCAGAGCAGGCAGAAGAGGGGTTGGGGCTGGGGACCTGGGAAGGAGAGGCAACAAGACGGGAGGCCAGGGTTGGGGAGGGATGGAGGTTTTCCTTGTGGAAGGCAGAATGGCAGTGACAGTGACAGTGACATGGAGGTGAGAGCAGCTCAACCCGAGAACTGGGGGAGAGCCAAAAGGGCGAGGGGTGTAGATAATTTGAGGAATGCGAAGAACCAGAGGGTGAAGAAGATCGCGACACGAGTTTTGACGTCGGCTCGGTGCCAGATGAGGTGCATATGAGTGCAGAAAAGAAGGGGTAAAGACGGGACTTGGAGTTGAGGTGAAGTTGTAGTTATGGAAGCTCTAGTCAGACTTACCGTTCGTCGTCGTTGGTGTGGTGTTTCTCCAAATGCGCAGTGGGTTGGTTGCTTGCGAGAGGAAGCTGAGCGCACGCAGAGCCTCGTCGGTCTTTTCGTGAATTTACTCTTTTTTTTTTGTTTGGGTTCGCAGGGCAGGGTAACGCGACGTGAGCGACGGGGTCTTTTTGAAGGTGTGTTTGAGAAATGGTAATTGGTTTTGGTTTTGGGCTACTTGGGATCGGTCGTGGCTCGCGGTGGTGAGGGGTCACGATTGCCGTCGTCACTCCCAAGCCGCGAGATGGACGGTAACTCGACCTGCCCTGGTTCGAGCCTGTCTTTTGGCACCAGACGCACGTCCCGGTCAACAGGTCGTGCAATGTGGGGCCTTGCAGCGCAAATGCTCGCCGTCTGGTTGGTCGCACCGGACGGGGCCCCAGCAATCTAAAAACAGACTAAAAGAGGGAAGGGGGCCGTTTGGTAGGGGTGGCTGCTGCTGTCTTGCCTGCCCTGGAGTTTACCAACATCAGCAGGCAGGGTCCATTTGAGACGACGTCGTGATGTCGTCTGGTGTTTTTTGTTTACAGATGGGCACAGGGCATCACTGGACACTGGCGAGGAGGCTATTCCATCCAGCAGCTGCACGTGACGCTTGGAAATCGGTATCCCAGGTGGAATTGAGAGGATTCGCAAGAACCGCACGAACGGCATGGATGGAATGTCTTGGATTGACGGTGGACGGGGGCCTCACTGGCTCTTTGCTCTATCGATGCCGTTAACGTTCAGGGTGCGGGCCAAAAGAGGCTGCATCGCTCCTTGCTAGTGGCCAGTGCTCGCTGGGTGCGGGACTGCGGGTAGCGTAGCAGGCTGCGGGTGAGCAGGGGCCTTCCTATTTGTTGGCGGGTGCCGCAACACGCCAGGAGGCTGGAGGACTGTACCGTGTGATGCGAAAAAAATGATAAAAAGTGGAAGCGTCCTGCGTCCAGCGGGGATGTTGAGCAGCTGTGACGTGAGTCCAGGATTCATATGGAATGCGAGTCCCAGATTTCCAGGGGACTCGAGGCCACCACCCTCAAGTACTTATCGCCTCCGCTCCGGAGCACTGGGCGGGCTGACCTGGACGGACTCTATGGCTCTAGCGACTCCGTCTCGAGGCGGGGCCGGCAATAGCCTCAGCGGCCAACGGCCAAGGACGGACAATCGCCAGTGGAACACTCTGAGCTGTCTCTGTCTCGAGACCGATGGCCAGACCAGCCAGGGGCACTTTGGGACCTTTTGGCCCGGACTGGACTTGGCCGGTTATAGATGACTCCATACTGGAGAGCTGGATGCTCAGATTCAGGTACCGATTTCGAGATTTTGGGCTTTACCAAGAATAGGGGTCGACGCCCTCCGTGATATTCACCATGTAAGTGCTACCCTGCCCAGAGATGCGGCTCGTTACTTCGTTGCTGCCCATCATGATTGCCTCTCTTCCTCCTTTTTTTCTTGAATGAATCTTTCGGGATTTCATCGGCAGAACACTTCTTTTTCGATATCTTGGCTTTCCGTTTATGTATAACCATCATCGCCGTGCATGTCCAATTTGTCCCCGCTGCAGCGCTTTTGGGGCCGTGTTAGCCGGTCGGATGGTTATTCGATACCTCTAAACAGTTCACCTTTTTGCCTGCCGCAAGGTTATCTGTTCCAGTTGTCATGCAATTTTGGATTTTGGCTGGCGTCCGTACACTCGCTTCAGATGGAGGTGTTGTTGGTTGCCGCAAACGCATGGCAGTTGCCTCATCACGATCCAGAAGCCGGGCACGTGCCGGGAGAGGCATCTAAACACCAACCAAAAGCAAAAAAAAAGACGAAGAAAAAAGGAAACAGCAACGTGGTGCAGACTCGGGACAATCCGTCCAATACACAGATTGTTCGAATGCGGTGCCACCGTACGGGCGGTGCCTGGCCTTTTTGTTGCAGAAGAAGCCCGTCAATGTCAGTCATGTGCCCGTTTCTGAGACGAAAGAGCGGGCGCTAATAAATGCACACTCGGCAGCCTCAAGACTGACAAAAAAGCAACAGCAAAAAAAAGGAAACTGCAAAGGAGATTTCGGACGACGGGTTTTGATCTGCTGATGTTGAGCAACATCGATGATCATGCAGGGTCCTTGGCGTTTTCGCTTTTGCTTTCAAGCCTGTCACTTTTTGACTTTCCTTCGTACAGAGTTGAAGCTTATTGAAATCCCCCAAGATCACCAAATCCAAGTGGGTGCGATGCGCTCGCCAATGGTGGTTCATCTTTTACTTCCACAACTGATCCTTTTTGATACTCAAATCGATCAGAGGCTAGCTAGTTAGGCATCCGGGCATTCCAAGTAGTGTACAGGCTCTTGTTCATCCCGAGAATCTAGACCAGATCAGTGACACTTAATGCTCGAGCTACAAGGGGAGGGGCTGAGAGTTTCGTCAATCACGAGCAAGGGGAATGACAAGTTGCCCTTGCATTTCTCAGAAAAACCCTGGAGTTTCCATCTCGTCCAGCCCAGCCGATCTGACAGGCCCTCGGGGCCCTACAACAATGGTCCAGCACCACAGACATGGATGGCAGTTGCTTGTCTCGAACTGCTACCCTCAGCTATCCCAGAATGGTAAAGATCCATGAGACAGAGCCGAATCGAGAGCGTTGGACGAAAGGAATGTTTCAACGCCCATCTGTTGGAGAGTGTATAGGATCCATGTCTCAGCCTGGTCTAGCATGTATCGTTACGATTGGCGGCTACTCGCATATATGTCCGAGAGTGTCAAGAGCTGGTCGTACTAGTAATATTTAAGATTCTAGGCCAGCGCTCCTCCTCAGAAGCATGCTTCAAGGTATGTACATATTTGGAAGTCTCAATATATGTGATCACATAGTAAACTTCCAAAGAGTGCATATAGGTGTCTCGGGTGTATAGCAAGCTAGCAGCAAGTTTCGGCACCACTGGGGATCCAAATGAACATGAGCTTGGAGCGAACCTCTGGAGCAAACTCACCGGAATGGTGTCGATAACGAAGATGGTAGAGATGGCCATAAACCTTGATTCATGTGGAGAGAAAATGATCTGCGAACATCAATCTCAACAACCAAGGCCAAAAGCGCAGCTCTTAGTGGCTTTGAGAATCGACTGGTATTAGCGATGGGATTAACATGATGTTGCGGGCGAAAGGTACACTGATGCCTGAAGATCTTCAAAAGAAGCTAGGAGGGGCAAATGGCCTATGTAGGGGGCCAGGAGACGATGGAGGGGCTGAATGCTCTGGTCAAGCGGCAAAGACTGTAACCAGCATGAAGGTATCGTGATCCAACATGCGCGCAGGTTGATTGCAACTATGTAAGTCATTCTTCGATGGAGCAAGATCAGCATCATTGAGAGCTCGCTCTCTTCCTCTGAGGGTGATCAGTTTCAGGTTTCTTAGATCAATTAGAAAGACAAATTCTGGGATCGCCGTCCGTCTTCGAAGCAACCATTGAATAGTCGATACTCATGGGTCAAGCTACGGCTTGCCATTCGTACCTTGCCTCCGTCCCTGTTCCGTCACCAGTCTCCTCGATGGAATCGTGTCGGATCGATATTTACATGCATTGGAAGCTGGGGAGAAGGCGGCCAATAGCTTGGAGCTACGCACGAGGTTACACACATACACGGTGGCGTATATCGTTCACGACAAGGAGAATGACACTCAAGACTCCTTACCAGCAGCCCAATGCTATTCGCACTCTCTTGGACTTGTAGGTAGGGCGTGTCTAGGTAGAACCTTTCTTTATTATGTCAGCGTCGTCAAGGAGAAAGACATTACAGACACGACGAGCACCACCGTATGTACCTGTCTCGCCTGTACGCCCGTCCTGCAAAAGCGGGTGGATATCCGATCAAACTTGACTGGCGAGAACTCAGCGCAAAGAGAGGTCCCATGACCTCGCATCCCGTTACGCTAACGCCGAGTCGTTGCCCGTATTTCAACACGGGCAACCGCCGCTGTGCAGCAGCAGCAATACGGATCTTATCTGACGATGATTCAGGGGCTACTGTACTGGCAAAGACATGGCGAGGAAGTGTTACCATGGTTTAGTCTGGTCTGTTTTTGGCGGTGCAGCACAGCATGTATTGCGAATGGAATCACTCAGCGCAACAAGTACGTACTTGATTCACTATTCGGGACTCGACCAAACCCGAATGCTTCGACGACATCCAACACGAACATCGTCAGAAACCAGTGAGCTTGAAGCTTTCCAAAGACCAAAGTCAAATCATCTCAATATCCCAGATCTTTGATATCTTGATAGTGATCTGGATTTGGAGCGAACATCCGGAAGTACATGCGATACTATCGAGCGTAGCGTCAGGGTAATCCTGGTGGTAAAAAGAAGCTCACTTGGAGTCTTGGACGACATCCTTGATATGTTGTGCCACGTGAGCTGCTCCCTACGGGGTATGAATCCACAACCTGGAACTCGGGCACGGACCAGTTGGGCAGGATTCAGGACCAGGGTGCTTCTGTTTCTGGCGTTCGACAAGGTCCAGGCGATGATGCCTTCCAGCTTTACGGGATGGGCTTTGGGATAAAGATGGTGGTGGTAGTTCCGTTGTTACAGTAGGCGAATCGATTTGACAAGTGGCATTGCCAACGAGATCATTTTCTGTTCAAACGATCGCGAAGGAATACCTAGGACATCATTCCTAACACGGAGTACGCCAGGAGCATACCTCTACGGATGAAGCGTTGGGGCCGGCATTAAGATGTGGAGAAGACGGAGCACGGGATAGCGGTGTCGAATCGGTTCGCGGGGTTCAAAATGTCCGTGCCGTGGATTGCCGTTGTTGACTTGACGATAGCGGCTTTCCTTCCGAAGCCATATCGGGCTCGGCCTCGGACTTCTGCACTTGCGAAGACGGACGGATGTCACCGGTCGTGGCGTCCCATCCACGTCCCTCCCGTCCGTCCAGGAATTTAGCGATCCTGCTGCTAAATGTTCGGGCTGACCGCACCGCACCGTAGTAGCCATCCATCCATGATGTCTATAGGAGGTATTAATGACGGCTTGTACCTACAAAACCACTGTTGTACAACAGGTCAAGCAAGTGGTAATGGTCCGCTAAAACCCCCTATTTAGCTGAATGGAACCTGGCATGTGATTGTCACCCAATGTGCTCAATTTGCTGACTTTACATAGTAGGTTGGGAAATGCACCTCAATCTCGAAGCGGGAACGGAAGTCGAAACCGGTGAAGGTGAATGAGGAGGGGACTGGGAGCTGTGGTTTTTCAAAAGGTTTCATTCAACTCACGCTCGGTAGAGGTATCCAACAAGCTTGCTGGGTTGTCGGTGAGACATTCAGATGACTGTTCCTTGTCCACAATGTCTTGCCCTCAAAAGCCGCCAACTTGAACCAACGGAGCCAACAGCTAACAGCTACACTAGGCAAGCGGCGCAGCGGGGCAGATCCTCCGACATGGGTTGATGGAGGACGAACGTTGTGCTCGGTATCTGCTAGTCTCTCCTCTATCGCCGACTGGTATTGTCCCGCAACAACAACAAAATGATATTCGGATCGTGAGAGAGAGAGGCAAGATGCCAAAGGATAATTGTCAATCATGTCGCCAAGGTTGCAGGGTTGCAGAAATTGGCGCACTGCTGCACTGCATAACCTCCCTCTCTGGTAGTGTCTGAGTGGTGAAGTTCAAGATTCGGGAATGTAAGGTAGTGACTGTATCGACGTGTGCAACGGCTGATGACCGAACCTTTGACAGGAGACGGTAGCGAGATAGGGTACCGGTGCCCTGGAATTGCAATACCTCATGCCTGAATGGAGAGAGATTATACGGGGTTGTAGTGCCGGCTCAATCGGTGCCATTCAGTGATGAACCGGCGACAGGATCAGTCCAGGAATGACGACGCTGTGCTGCTCTGGCACTCTGCAGCTCGAAGCAACAAGCATAGCATGCAGGAGGCTCGGGAGGGCACCGCCAAATCAAAATGACAATGGCCTTCGATTCGCTAGGGCAACACATCTCGTGGTCTCTCTTGCGTTTCCGCGTGCATATGTCGTTAACGAGCCGCCCAGCGCCCACAAAGTCTCGTATGTCGTGCCTTGCGATCTGTCATTATTTTGGAGTCATCAACGTGCCCCTTGTCAACGTGGAAGAAACCTCAACTTTGGGTTGCCTCGATGGATGAGTGATCCAAGGCAACCTAACGACGGCAAGGTCGGCATGCAATAACCCGGGGCGAAACAGACACTTGACAAGACAAACAAACCAACATCGATTCAGGACTACTCATGTGCGGTGACGTGAGTGGTGATACCGTCGCTGAGGGATTGAATAACTCACATTTCAGCCTCCCTACATCTCGAGATACTAACCCATTTCTCCCATCACTTCCGCGTCAAGCGTCAAGAACATCATATGCATAGTGTATGTAACCTCAAGGGACATCACGGCTCCCCTCGACAGAAACCTTCAACGCTGGTAGTAGGTATGTACCGAACAAACTTCGAGATCGAGCCGAACGGCTCGGTAGTCTCGGACCAGAATACCGGGTGAATCATCGTTGTTGAATCTGAGACTTTTGTTGCTGCAGACCAGGGACAGCTGACTGTCTTGGGAGCAAATCGGTTGGATGATTATGGCATCCAGATCCCTCTCTTTATGTCGACCTGCAGCAACCTCGTCCTCATGCTTTCCGTTCACCTACGGTTGGTTTCACGACGTCAACGACTCCTTCAGGATTCACAGAATGGTTGCCCTTCGTCCATATGGTTGGTTTCAGCCTCCTCACTCCACCTTGAAACTATGTTTGGGGCGGACATACATAGACTTACAAGATAAGCTCCCGGGTGGCTGGAACAGTGTCATACCAACCCGTCTCCCCGTTCATGGACCTGCCGCGTCGGGGAGCAGGAACTTACCTTCCGGTGAGGAATGGTTGGGTTGAGCCACAGCGGATCTCCAGGAACCAGAAGTAGCGAAGAGAATCCAAGTGCTTCAGTGTCATGTCTGGCAATATTCTCCAGCCAAGGTTAACAATAGGAGATACGCTGACGATGCAATGGCGGAGATTGGAATGAAAAGCAAGTGGAATGAAGAGCAAGTCACCTCATGCTCGTCGACGGTCTGTGAAGAACTAGCACCGGACTCACAACCCGAGCCCACTACCTATTCACTATCACAGGCTTGTTCATGGCCTCTTCAACCCGGCTTTTTTTTTTCCCGAATCCGAATCCCATTCGATAACATAGCATAACCTAACCTAGCCCGAGTGCCCGACGCAAATCAATAGCAACCGAGGTAGCTCATCCCCCCACCCCAATAATTCGTCTTGCCAACCAAGTTCCCATAACCCGTCCATATCGATAAATGTTACATACGTCCCGTCGTTCCAATTCATCCCAACTCATCCAATTCATAATGATAACGAGGAAGTGAAACAAACCCCTGATATCATGCGCAGTTCGTTGCCCACCATTGAAAGCTTCCCAGACCTCTCCGAGGGCTTGTAGGTTACCCCATCCCTCCTTCACACTTCACAATACCCTTATCACCCTTGCGCCGGACTGGAGAATATTCGTCAGATGCGCTTGTTGAAAGGGATTTGTGTTGGGTTTGGTAGAAAAGCTATAAGTAGCCGGGATGTTTCTTTCTCTTTGTCTCTCCCTTTCTCTCCTTGAGTGTGCGGTGCTGTGTGTGTGTGTGCGGCGGTGATTGTAACGCTAGCACCCGTGAGCCAACTAACTAACTTACAGAGAGAGATTGTAGGAGTATTCGTCTTCCATGTTTTGGGAGATCCAGAGGACGACGGCGCTGTTTTGGGGGTGGTTGTTAGCTTGTGGTCTTCAATAAGCCATGGTTCCCTCTAGTCTCCTCTTCACCCATGCGTCACCTGCTCTTCACCCCTCTTCTCCCTCTCTTCACCTCTCCCTCCATCCCCGTTTCACCCTCTTTCCCTCCTCTTCCCCCACCTCCAAATCCCCTTCCAACATCACTCAAAGAAAAGAAATCAAAACTCACCTCAACCCAACCAACCCATTAGCAACCAAATTCTCCACCCCCATCCTCAGTGCCGGGAAGCCCACATTCTTCACCACATACTTGAGCACAAACACCGTAACCCCACCCGCCATTCCACCAGCCAGGGACGCAAAACCCAGGAAAAGCACCACTCTCGCCTTCCAGGCCACGCCGCTGCCACTATAGGAAAAGCTATCGGCGGATAACCGGGCTTTCTCAACGCTGTTGATGATCAACATGCCGAGAGTGCTGAAAATGAAGGGCAGCCAGTCGATGAAGCGGATGTGCACGTCTGAGGCGTTGAGGGGGGAGTGAGACCAGACGGCGGAGTCGAGGAGGGTGTAGAAGGCTAGGGAGAACTGGTTGTTGTAAGTGTTAGTTTGTGTGTGTACGTTTTACTGGAGCGTGGGAGAAGGGAGGAAGGAAGAGAGAGTACGGTTGTGACGTGGGAGAAGAAGATGGTGAGGAGAGGAGGGTGTGAAGAAGCCGAGCTGCTCTGCTGGATATAACACAATGTCATGGAGCGAGCGAGGACCATGGGATGGCATGATCGGGAAAAGGACAGGATGGGTAGAGAATGGGTAAAGAAGGGAAAAGCATACCAAAGCACCAGCAGCATAAACCCCCGCGTTCCTCGCCCACGCGCTGTTAAGCCATTCAGGCTTGGAGAATCTGAAGAGGCGTTCTTCCGACATTGTCATTTGTTTGTTGTGTTGTGTGTTGTGTGTGTCTTTCTCTCGTTTGTGTTTCAGTTCGCTCGAGTTATGTTTCTCTGCCACGGTATTGTCGCAAGCCCAGGTAAATGAAGGTGACGATGCGATCGCGATTCGGTGCGGTAGAGGAGGGAGTTGGTAGTTGTGGTTATCAGCTGAGCTGCCTGTCGTCGCCGGTGGTATCGGTCGCGAGTTGTAGAGATGACTGCGCGCGATTGCGGTCGCTGTCTCTCGGTCGGTCAGTTGGTTCGTTGGAGGTCGGCTAGGCTGACAAGTTGTTGACAATGAGAGGCTGTTGGTGTTGCTGTTCGATAGCTTGTCGGCACGGCGCGGCTCGATATCTGGAACTAGAGGATGACGACGCCCGCACGCCGTGGTGCCAGCGGGCATGCTCCACTGAAAGCAGGGACCCGCTGTCCAATGACTGTGGGTCAGCCGTCCCAAGGCTGTGGTCTAAGCGTTTAAGTGACACGTGACACCCTTTGTGGTGACCTGTTAGATGATGGGACTTTGTTAGTGTTGAAATTACACAAATATCAATGAGGAGGAAAGTGATGTTTTTACGCTTTGTTAATTCTCTGCCTACCATGTCTATACCCTTCCTATGTACATACAAAGCACTCCGCCTCCCGAGCACCCACTTCGAACCCCCCCCTAATAACTGTCCCAACTAAACAAATCAACGCCTTCCGACTTCGGTAAAAACACAGCCGACCATACCAACTCACCACCCGAGTGTGAACTCCCCCCTCCCACGACTAACAACCATCCACCGACAGCACCATGGGAAGAAGTAACCACAGTTCCCTCCAGAAGACAGACAGCTCGGATGCAAAAAAGACAGAAAGAGTTATTATGACGCTATGCGGTGTAATAGTAAACAATAGTGCAAAGCTGAAAATGTCTTCTGCGGGCGTCGCGGGCAGACAGCAACAAGGTCCCATCCACCAGTTCGAAGTCAAATGATCCCCTTTTAGTGTACATACAATACTCAAACTCCGGCGGTGCAACGAAGATTGTCCCTCGAATATCCCCTCTCCTTGGTCAAGCAAAAGAGAGAGGTAAACGCGTGAGAACCTCTGCACCATGAAAAAGCCCGATTAGACAATTAGAGACTAATCTTATTGTGAGGCGAGGAAGAAGTAATCGGAAGAGAAAGATTCGTGACCTGCCCCTTCATCATGCGATGGCCCTGTTTTCGGCCAAGAGAGGACATTTGTCTCCAGGAGGCGTCGAGATATCAGATTAGGGGAGACATTACACCATATCTGACTCCGTGCCCTGCGCATGGCGAGGCAAAGGTCTGCCGGGCAAGCTACTCAATGGTGATCCAAGAGCCGACGGGTCCGGTTTGGTTGCTTCGATTTGTCCCTTTTAAATCTCGATTTCCTTCATGTCCTCGCCGTCTTCGACTGTCGGTTGCTTGCCCTTCGACTCTGTCGCCTTTCCGTTCGCATCGGTTTCGGGCTTCTTCTCCTTATCCTCACTCGTCCTTTCCTTCGCGGGAGCATCCTCCTCGCCATTGACCTTGATGTCCTCCCTGCTGTGCTCTCCGCTTGTCCTTGGAGTGTTCACCTCAATCAAGTTGTCGGCCTTGGCCTCGGTGGAAGCATTGCTAGCCGTAAGAGAGGTGGTAGGAGGCGCTTCCTCAGCAACGCGCGCCAATGGGCTTGGCTTTCCATAACCTGGTCGAATGGGACTCGACATTGGCGAAGTGCCAGTGAGACGGTGTAGCGACCGGCCACGAGGCTCGTTGTGGTCTGTTGGGCTTTGGTAAGGAGAGCCGGGAGTAGGGGGAGAACGCATGCCGGAAGCCGAAGCCATGGAAGGCGCCATGGACTTGCGCTTGTTGGCTGTGCGGCCATACTTCTGATCCATCCTCCACCTCAAAATCTCGAAATAACCTGGCTCAACACGGGTCGCCTTAAACTCACGCAGCTTGAGCTCGTTGGTGTCCTCATCGACGAACCACCTCCCGCTGTTGAGATCCTCCGCAACCATGGCAATGAAGTGCGCCCACGAGCGGGCCACAACGTACTTTGTATCGTAGTCGCGACCGAAGAGGATGACCTGCCCCCAGTGGCCCCTTGGTCCAGGCGCCAAATCGACAGCCAAGTTGTTGCCGCCCCAGTCACGAACTAGGGGAATCCAGGCAGGGTGCGCATACGCCTTCTGGATCGCAAGTGGGGGGACCGACTCCTGCTTGTTGAGAAGCTCTTGTCGCCAGTTTTGGTTGCGGTTAGGGGCATCCTTTGATGATGAGGCCTGAGCGGCAAATGCTTGAGATTGTCGCTTGACGCGCACAGGATCCATTCCAAACTCCTGGTTCACCGTCTTCCAGTTCTCCCACTCCTGAACCATCTCCTCGCAGTCGAGCAACATGCACCCGAAAATAATGCCGGTGGGAAGACCACCGCGCTCCTGGCCGTCGTGGATTTGCAGAGATTGCCTGAGATCTTGGGGAAGCGTACAATCGAGTTGGTATTCGAGTTCGTTCAGATCATTGACAGTGCAGCCCTCGCCAAGTTGGTCGAACAACTCGGGATAGTTTTCCTCGGCCCATCTGTCAATCCTTTCCCAGGAGCTGGCAACTGGTGGAGGAGGCGGACCGCCATTCTGAAAGTTCTGCATGGGAATCTCGCCGGTCGGGCTCTGCATATCGAAGGCGTCCTGGTGGACGGACTGTCGTTGGCTCACTAAACCGGGCGAGTAGGGGCCACCGTTGGCAGGGCTCGGCATAGGGGATATGGCGCGTCCGCCGTACGATGTGTCGAAGCTCATGGTAGAACCACGGCCATCTCCTTGGAGATAGGGTGAGTTGATGTCGGCGCGCGAATCGGAGGCGGTAGTAACGCCCGCAAGACCGGAGTTCCGGTTCAATGGGACATGACGTCCGGTTCTGTAAGGAGAGTCGATTCCGGCATCTGTTTCGCAATCATCACACATGTAAGCGATCGAACGGAGTACGAGTAGGGTCGGAAAGGAGTCACTAACGTCGATCATAACTGGTCATAGTATGCCAGATATCCTTGAAAAAGCTGGTAGAAGAAACCATGACGCTCGTCAGCTAGGAACTCTCGAATCGCAAATGTACTGCTGCAAGCGGTGTCGAACGGATTGCAACTTACCCAGCCATTTTGGGCAATCAGAAGGGATGTGTATGCGGCCGAGGCTCGAAATCGGTAGAAGGAATTGCGCTGGTCTTGCAATCCGTCGTTGTGTTGTGACAGGAGAGGACAAAGGGCCAGAATCGAGAATCAAGGGGGGGATTCAGTCCCTTGATTAGTCGACGCGCCGTCGGCCGAAGTTGCTCGGCGGATTGGAACAAGCGTCGAAGGCTCCGGAAACCGCGTCGAATATGGTGGACCCGTGAACCCGCACTTCAGCAGTTGTTGTGCTTATCGGTGGCCGAAAAGGTGTTATCGTCGTCGCCTTTCTCTCCAAGTTCGTCGTCGACCTGCTCGTTTTGGATTGTTCGTGGGATGGGTGTTAAAGGGCGGCCGTGGCGTAACGCCGAGTGGAAAAGTGTAAGGGCAGTTGGATGGCTTTGCGGTACCTTTTACTGCAGGAAGCTAAGGATGTTGCAGCGGCCTCCTTTTTTTTTGGACCAACAATGTCGCTGCAGCAGCGCAGGTGGTACCTGATACGGGGCTACCCGAGCGCGCAGAGGCTTTTTTAGTAGCAGGTTTTTAGTGCAGCTGCAGTGGCAGGGGGGTTCTGGACCTTGTTTGATGGAGAATGGACTCTTTTTAGAAAAGACTTTCCACTCTTGTTGCCGGGTGCACAGGACAACAGCAACAACAACAACAACAACAACAAAAACAACGAGCGAAGGATAAACGAGAGCGAGTGTGGACGTGCGGTGGGTTGGAGAAGTGTAAAAGCGGGAAAGGATCAGAACGAGCGGTTCATCCGGGCTTTGATAGAATCAAAGCGGCGATGATGTAGTGGGATGCAGTAGACGGATGCCGAGCGGGCGGTCAAGGTGCTTCACAAGTGTGGAAGTGCAAGTCACGGTGACAAAGTGACACCTCAGCAACGAAAGAGGGAAATCGAAGCAAAAAAACAGGAGTGGAGGGCCAATTTCAGACGGGACGAGATATCATTTGTTGGCAATGCACCCCACCCCTTTTTTCCACCCTTTCCATTTCTCCCCCTTCCAATTGCATTGTCCATTTGTAATTCTCCATCCCTCTCGTCTCATTGCCCATTGTCCTGATATCTCTCCAGTGTGGTAGTGAGTGGATAGCAAAAATGCGAAACAGCTGGCTGATTTTTCTTCTTCAGTTAATTCTAGTATGGACATGGACGGGCAACTATAATGGCCCGTCCCGACCGACCATTGTTGAGCTGGACTATCCGGGGTTTCCACTTGGTCCCGTTTTCACATGGTGGGGATGATAGTAATTGCTGGGAACCATTCAGCGGGGGACGGGCAGAACTGCGGATTTGTCGGACACTGGCAGTGGTCGGTCATCGTTGAAGAGTACAGATGATCCACCGCACCGCTCGGGAGACTGATGATTGCACATGTTTGTCTCCGATGCCATCCGTTGTCCGCCCAGGTGATCGTTGCTCGCAAGACCCCGAACATACGAGAGCAAACCGCCGTGGTTGTCGACGGCGATGACCTGTCCGGCCGGGCCCTCTTCCGTCAGCTCGACAGGCCTGGACTGCGACTGCGCTGCGACCGGAACTGGGCGTGTCTCCATCATTCAGGGACATCAAGGTGCAAACATCATGCTGCGCCGAGCGCGTTGCCTCGGTACTTGACTTGACTATCACTTTATGCTTAAAGCTCAGGTACCTCTCTATCGCGCGCAATCTCTCCTACGGCGCACAATGCCCCTTGCCAAGACATTCTAAGCTTTGTCCCTTGGCCCTTGCTCAAACGCATTTCCCAGGGACAACCACCCACACACAAGAACACCAGGGACGTCACTTCCACTTCCACTGGGTCTTATTTCTCGATATGAACCACCTCCCAAGTCTTGAACGCCCCCCTTTAATTACTGACGGAATACTACAAGAAACCGTTGAGCACCCAAGAGAGGATTCCATTGCGGGTCCTGGACCCTTTTTCTCTTTGCCCTTGCTCAATGCCCTTGTTCACTTACACGGCAGCAACAACAGCACAACGGCAACCACAACACTAACATAAACAGAGCAGGTGATCCCTCCCAAGACGCTCGCACTCAAGTCGCCTCGTACCATCCATCTCCCGCCCGTCCAATGAGATAGATGAACGGTGATCTCGTTTCATAAAGAGAGCGCAAGTCTGGGACACGCGAAACAGAGACAGGCAGTCAGCCAACCAGATATCCGATCCCTTCTTCGGTACTGCTCTCCCGCATGTTGTGTTCCCATAACTTATACACAAGATAATCAAACCAGCCCGTCTCCATCATCTAAATTTCTTGATCAGTATGCGTCACGGGAGGCGGCTGCCGGCTCAGGACCGGGAGTCTTCACCTTTCCCTGCACTTACAACAACTCTCTTCACCTAGGATTCCTAGAGTCCCGGCCGGCCGGCCAGAACATCTCCATCCTTACCCCTTCATATCCATCAAAGCATAAAAACCATCACGTTCGCGAACCGTCCAGACCTCATCCACTTCCTCAGAAATACACCGGGATTCCCTCAGTCAGTTGCCCAACTTCCCCATCAATTGGATCCATCCCTCTATCCATCCATCCATCCTTCATTCACCACACACGACATCCCCGGCACAACCGGCCCAAGTTTAGTCATCGGTTCAAGACATTAGTTTCGTCTCGCAACTAGGTTCAAGTGAACTAGACATAAATAGTACCACCTACCTCCACGTTATTTCGCTTTTACCTCTTTTCGCAACCCCCAACCTCAGGTAAGCGGCCCTCCCGGATCCATGGTCTTTAACAAGCCCAGGAGTCGAAATATGGATCCTATTCCCCTGAATTCCGTATCTTCAATCCTCATTCCGTGTTCCCATGCTCCCGTCTCCCCTTCTTTAGCGTAGAACCCTTTTTGTTGATCGCTCGGATGCAAGTCATCACAATTCTTCTATGTACATATGCGTATCCCCACAAACACGCGTGCATGTTGTGGCTACACAGCGGGTGATGTCTGACCCGTTGAGAATCGAGAGTCGATTGATACATTACAATCTTGGGTTACAATATGCAAGCTCGCAGGTTGGAGGCAAAAATACTGACTATGATGATATGTTGCTCCTCATGTATAACAATGGGCGATTCATATCACGAGGAAAAGACAACTGATCGTACTCAAAATTATCAACAGTCCTCGAGACACATGCCACACCAGCATCGTCTAACGCAAAGTCCACGAGGACAACCAATGCTCCAACTCTGCAGCTAAAGTTAGAGCGGCATTCGCATGACCTAGCGACCCTTCATGCATCATGTGCAAAGTGTGCATACACGAAGACATGCAGATGTATGCAGAAGTAGGCTGCTGATGCTGTTTCGACAACAGTAGAGCACAGATGAGATGGTTCTCGGATCCGAGGGTTTGGCTCAGATGCTGTTGATGAGGGGAAGATGGGAACTCGTATTGTGGGGGATGTGCATATAGGGACGTGAGCTGTCATCAGTCATGGACATTTGACCATCTCTGAACACGGCTTTCGACGGGTTAACGAGTGAAGAAACCTTCTTGTTATGTTAAACTTGACGAAATATCTATTGTCAAATGTAAACTCACCTTAACACGCTTCAAGTGACGGTGTGGTCAAATCCCCCAAGTGAGGTTTAGGAAACATGATGGGTAACAGTTGAGAACAAGAAGAAGAAGAGAAGAGGGCAGGAAAGAAGGCAATCAGAATAGAAAAGACCACGAAGAATAAGAATTACAACCCATAAATTATCTACTAAACCACCCAGCTAATAATGCTACTTGCTACGTACTACATGTCCCACAAATCTACCTAAGACTGCCACATATACTCGCTCAAATTCAGCAACTTATCCGCCATCTGCCTCTTCGCCGCCGCCGCCACGCCGCGCTCCGGATCCGCCAGCTGCTCGCTATAGCACAGCTCCACGAGGGCTTTCAGCTCATCATAGCTAAACCGATCCTTATCATCCCCAAAGATCTCGGCCGACTTCCTTGAGTTGGGCGTCTCCGTTCCTTCTCCCGCGTCTTCGGATTTCCTTGAATCACCGGCGTCTTGGTGTGAAGAAGCAACACCCTCCCTAGCTTTCTCAAGAATGGCATCCACCCCACGCTCAAACATTTCGAAATAGTTGCTGGCGCGCACGAGATCGACGCCCTCCTCGATATTCTTCAGGTTCTGCTGCAAAACCAAAATGTTGAGCTGCATGCGCCCGCACCCCTTGGCGTTCATCGGCGCCGTCATCGGCGCGTTCTTGATCATGAACCCGTTGATCAGCTTGCCGAGGCCGTTCCTGACAAAACGGACCTCGCGCAGGCGCAGGCACCTCACCAAAACTTCGTCGTAGGCGACCATCTCCGAGTTGAGCGAGAGGATCTCCGGGTCGGGCTCGTTGACTTCTTGCTCGAGCAGGTAGGGGGCCGTGGTGAGCGGGGACAGGGCGGTTTGGAGGGAGTGCAGGATGCGGGTGCGGATTTCGAGGTGGAGGGTGAGCAGGGCGGTGGAGGCGAGCTCGTCGTAGGAGGTTAGGATGCTGTCGAAGTTTCTAATGGGAATTGGTTAGCAAGTGGGAACTTTACTTTCGGGGTTGAAGAAAGGAAATAGGGTAGTAAACTTACTGGACGGTCTCCTGCGTCATAGGCAGGTACACGGGTCCTTCTTCTCCAGTAGCCTTGCTCGGGTCGTTCAGCAGCGTCCAGCGCTTCTTCTCCGCCTTGGTCGGGAAGCTCGACTTGGATGAGTCCGTCTCGTTACGCGTTATGTGACGCAGACCGTGGATCTTAACCGACAGCCACTTCATGCTGGTGTAGAGCAGACACAGCGACTGAATCGTGTCGCGGTCCTGGATGATGTCGCTGGCGTCCAGGTCCTGGCCGTTGGCCCACGCAATCAGCTGGTTGACCTCGCGGTAGAGCAGCTCCAGGTCGTCCAGATTTTCCGACTTCCACAGCCTCTGTATCGTCTCGCGGATTTCACTAGGCTCGATCGCGAGGACGGCAGATGCCCGAAGCTTTTCGTTGTCCCTGGACTGTTTGTCCCCTTCTTGTGTCTTGGTGACCAGGGCCTTGTACCAGCTGAAGCAGCGGTCGTAGTATCGAAGCATTTGGGTGATGATGAGGGAGCTGAGCGCTTGGTCGTGGGGAATAGTGCCTAACATCCTGCAAAAGGCAGTGATGACGGTAAAGAAGGCAGTGGTTCCCTTGAACACTGGTCGCTTCGCGACTTGGGCCCAGTCAGAGTCTTGCTGGAAGGCGTCTGCCTCGCCGAAGACAGTGTCGCTGAGCTTTCCAAGGGTCTCGTCGAGTTGAGGCTGGAAGACATTGACGAGGAAGTTGTCAAGGAACGATGTCAGCGTGCTCGTCGCCAGGTCAGACCCTGGGGGTACGATGCTCTTCAATCTCTGAAGGAAGATGAGAGTGGGTGGCAGAAGTAGACTCATGTTGAACACGCTGGGCTCTACCAGGGACTTGTAAGTGCCACTGTTCTGTTGGCTGCTTCCGGAACCGTACCCTGCCGACTTCCTCGACGTTACTGGCTCAGATCGCGGGATAATCAAAGAACCTTTCTTGTTGTCTCGCCGGGTGTTGTCCGTTAGTCCAGGTACGGCAGCCCGGATGATGGAGTCCAAGGCCTCATATTCCGAAGCCATCTCTGCTGACTTGGCATCAACCTCGGAGAACTTGAAGAGATTCTCGCGGGCAGAATCAGCCCTGCCATTCATGCCCATACCAGGTCTGGGTGTACGGCTAAACTGATAGACATCCGCATCGGTGGTGACATAGTTGTGTAAGAGTGCCCGAATCTCGTTTTGGTAGAGGTTCCAGAGCTCCTTGAAGCCCCCTAGCAGCACACTGTTGTTGCCAGCACCTTCACGACGAATCAATGCCTTGATGGCTTCATGCAGCACACGATGACCCTCGGAGATGGCCTCGAATTTGCCGTAAAGCGTCGATAGCAGATCATGAATGACATCTGCCCGCATTCGGGTTTCGCGGTGACCGTAAATGTTAAGGCCGTGAGACCCAGAAGCGCCTCCGCGTAGTGAGCTTGGGTGTTTCTGGTCTACATCGTTGATGGTCTCATTCACAACTGCGAAGAGCTCGACGGGTAACCTCTGCTTGAGCATGTCGACCGCTGTCTCTAGCCTTCCCAGTTTGTTCAGAGCTTCAACGAGGAGGGTCACGTAGTAAAACGTGTCAGCCTCGGGATTCTTTTGAGGATCCTCAGCCACGGACTTCTCCCAGTCAATGGAGTCCAAGATTCCGTGGAAGGGTGCCACGCCTGGGGCATCCCCATAGGCCTCATGAGAAGTGCCCTGGACCTTTGCCAAGTTCTGCCATCTTTCCTGACAGTATGGCGACTTCAGATAGAGATGTTCGTGTAGTTCTTCCACCAAGATGTCCATAAGAGCGGTCTCCTGGTTTGCCAGGTAGCTTCGCAGGTCGCTCAGGGCACCAATATTATCCAGTTCCGGCTTCCTCAACTTCCGTAGCGCATTCTGCAGAACCTCGACAGCGGTCAAGAAGCGCTTCTCGGATATCCTGGCCTCCAACTGGTCTGGAACGGTCCGCAAGTCATCCAGCTCGTTCAGTGTTTGTAGGACGCCATCGTACATGCGTGACGTGGCATGTAGTTGTTTGAGTTCTGGATTGGTGGTGCATAGTGCCGTCTTGGAGGCTGCCAGAGACTCTTTGAGGGCCCGCACCTTCTTCTGGGAGGCCTGTATGCTCCCTTGGATTTTGTGGAATGTACCGATAGAACTGTTAAATCCCTGATGGTGATCGTGGACAATGTTCTTGAGGGAGTCTTGTAGGAACTGGTGTGTCTGTTGGAAGTTGCGGTATTCGTGGGCGCGGCCGACGGAGCTGGTATCGAGAAGCTGTAGAGCCAGCTGGACAGGGATACAGTCTGTCTCGACCATGGCGGGCCATTCCCTCTTGATCAGATCCAGTACGTTTCCAATCTGGCGCTCGGCGTTGGACTGTATCTGCATATCTCCGGCAGCCGTGCGGCCACGCTGGGCAGACCGGGGCGGCGGCGCATTTCGGGAGGCCGTGGGCGGTCTTGAAGCCGGGTTGGGGCTGGTGCCATAACGGTCGCTGGCATATCCGTCACCGTAGGGATCGTAGTCGTCATTACGGCGGCCGAGGTTACCGTAACCGCCATTTCCCCGATATGATTGCGGCTGCTGGCCGTATCGGTCGGCCATGATGGTGTTGTTTGACTCGGCGTCCGGGTGTCGCGAGGAGGGAGCTATCGTGTTGCGCGGTACTTCATTATCGGTTGGAAACGGGCTAATCGCCTGTGCTCCTTCGTGTATCCGGCCGGTCTACAGTCGGTGGGGGTCGTAGGTGTCACTGGGTGGACGTCGCCTCGTCGTCACCGTCACCAGGAGTTCGTGTCGAAAGTTGATGGTGATTTGGTGTTGCTCAAGATGTCTCCAAGGTCATGATCCCCTAAACGGATGTACAAGTGGTTGTTGTTACAGAAGGTCCCGCCGTAGCTATAGGTACCTCTAGGGTGCGCCGGGCAAGTACAGCTCCCGTCCCCGGAAAGAGCCCCACTTCCCAGGGCCTCACGCAGAAGTTACGACGGATCAATGCAGCGAGGTGCAGTAACAATTACAAGCTCTAGATACTTCCAACTTGTATCTTCCTCCTTCTCTTGAACATCCGTCCCTCTTAATCTGATGGTTGCTCGTCACTTCCTCCTGGTAGGACAAGATCATTCATGCTTTAGACGATTATTCCACTTAACCAAAATCAAGCAATCCCTATTGTCTACAATGACCGCGGCTTTCCCGATCCAGCCTGTAGCACGGTTTGCGGGCAAGAGTGAACTGGTCAAACGGCCAAAGGTGAGCACTTGACAACCTACAAGAGGCATCCGTGTGTTCGTGTACTTGGAGAGACTAGAGAAGTTAACTTTCTGAACAGGAGTTCGCATGCTTCTCATACGATGCCGATCACAAGTTCCATCTGGGAGCTCAATCATTGAAGTGGTATTACACACCGGATCTCAATGTTGACCTGTCCAAGGGCTTTGAGAGCTTCATCAAACATGACGACAGTGTAGACGAACATCTGGACAGCCTACTCACCACCATTGCCGACTATGAACAAAAGGCGTCGAAACCTATCGATGCTCATATCGTAACTTGGAGAGGCATGATGACAAAGGTAAGTACCTATTAGCTATTTCGTGTCATTCGTATATCGGACACTAACATCAGATACACCGTGATAGATTATGGCAGCCCCCTTTGATGATGACGGGTTTGAGATGAATGCTACCCTTTACAGAGTTCGTACACGCCTGCCAGTTGGCCGTCTACCTTGAGAAGCCTTGTCATACTAACATGGCTATAAAGGGTTGCATGTAAGCGATCATCTGGTTTCCGTCTCCATGCTATTTTGACTGACGGCGACAAGCTTTATCGAAGAGAATCATGCATACAAACAAGCGTCGAGAGCAAACGAGAGGCCATGGAATGGGCCAATTCCGCAAGAAGTGATGCAGTACTGGGGTAGGATTAACAGTCCACGTCCTTCACATCTGCTGAGTTGACACGCTGACAACTCTTTGCTTCCCAAGGCTACAAGTTCGAGACCCTTAGCACACTGCCGAGACCATGGGGAGAGACTTCTCGCGATTTTATTGAAAGTCGCCCCGATCATGTCGTGAACAACAAGGAGCAGTACTGCTCAGTAGTCCGTACAGGCATTGGCAAGACCGTTCTTTGCATCGGTGGCGAAGTTGATGCTAGTTAGTGCTCTTGTCCCCCCTATACTAACGCCTCTCGTCAACTCCAACTAATAATTCGTCTCTCCTTACCTAGTATGGGACGACAAACCAAGGACCCAAGGCGATCCAATCAACTGGGTGGAGCTCAAGACGTCGGCAGTGATCCAAAATGACCGCCAGGCTAACAACTTTGAGCGTAAGCTCATGAAGTTTTGGATCCAGTCCTTTCTCCTAGGCGTCCCGAAGATCATTGTCGGCTTCCGGACGCAGGATGGGCTGCTGGTTGAGACCAAAGAGTTCCGAACGATGGAGATACCGCTAATGGTGAAGAAGAATGGGCGGCCAAAATGGGATGGGGATACGTGCGTCAACTTTGCTAACAGCTTCCTTGAGTGTGAGTCTTGTCATTTCCTCCGCTTTATTACGTTCAGCAAAGCGTCTTATGCTTTGGGATGTATGACTAATTAGTCTCTTTTCAGGGCTTCGCCATACCATAACCGACGAGGGTGTGTGGAGGATTAAGAGAAGGCCTCGGTCGGCTGAAATTGAAGTGTTTAAAGTTGAGGAGGTGGGCCACGGAGATATCATTACAGATGAGTTCATGAACTGGCGGATCAAGCTCGAGCTTCGTCAGGCACAGCCGCCAACTGAAGACAATGGGGCAGAAGAGTAAGCTCAGGCCAGAACGCTACATTGGAGCGAAGCAGCACACGTGAGGGAAATAGATATGTTTGGATTGCGATGTATCCTTACGTGCATCACTGTCCAATAGAAAGGAGTAAATGGGCGTTGGGCAACCACGGCGGTCTCTCAGCAGCCACCCGTTCTTGCCTGCCAGTTCCAACAACGTCTATGATCCAATCCCGGTCGCGCCTTCCGTGTGGTAAGGCACCCCGCGAGGCGTTTTGTCAACGCGTCGAAAGCGCGCCGGGAACTCCTCTTGTCAACAACCGGAATCTCCTCCTGTCAACAACCGAGAGCCACTAGGTTCTTCTTGCTTCCACTTACTTGCAGCTCCATTTCCATTATTCTCTATCTTATTCACTGCCTTTTTTTACTCTACCAGCAATCACCCGTCAATACACCTTGACCCCAGAAAACTCGCAGTTTCTCATCATCACCATGGTCTCAATCTACACCACGCGTCTCGACACTTCCCGCAAAGAAATTCGCTTGCTCGAGCTTCTACCCGCCAACAATCCTCAGGCCCCCATTCAATGCAGACTCTACATAACTCAGCTGTCAATGGAAACAGAATATACCGCCTTATCATACGTCTGGGGAGATCTGACAGCTACCTCTCCCATCGCTGTCAATGGTTTGCCCTTCCAGGCGACTCACAACCTTTGCGCTGCTCTAAGACGCATACGATCTAAATCCAACCTACCGACGACACTTTGGGTAGATGCAATATGCATCAACCAGTCCGACAAGGACGAGAAATCTTCTCAGGTTCAGCTGATGACAGACATCTATCACAATGCCTCGCTTGTCACAGTCTGGCTGGGGGAAAGCGACAAGTACACCGATGAGGCAATCGTTCTCATTAAGCTTACTGCCTATATCCTAAAACATCCTGGAGAAAAAGCCGCTTATAGTTTGAGTGTCGTTACCTCTGCGTTGTTCAAGACCGACTTGAGATTACTCGCACTTCTCAAATTCTTCTCTCGACCCTGGTGGAGTCGTGTCTGGGTTGTTCAAGAAGTTATCGTCTCCCGGCGCGCAAACATTCTATGCGGAACGAAAGAGGTCCCCTGGGACGAAATACGACTAGCCTTAAGAGGTTGGCAGGGTCTTCAGCGCTTGCCTGGTGGCTCTAAACATGACGAAGCGAGGATTGAATACGTGGTCCACACAACAAAAGTAGCGCTATTTATGAACTTATTCGATCAACGCGACCGAGAGGATAATCAGGTTGTCCAGAACAGGATAGGAAGCTTTCCAGGGCTTCATATTCTCGATGATAATAATAATATTACTGGGTTGGAAGGAACGATTCTTGCAGGCCACTCGTTTGAGTCAACCGATCCAAGAGACAAAGTCTATGCCTGGCTCGGTATCTATGAAAAAGCTGGCTTGGCCATAGTACCGGATTACAACGCAAGCACAGCACAAGTCTATGTCAATGCGGTGAAAGCAATCACGGAGTTAACAGGGTCTTTGTCGTTGGTTGCGCTTACTGGTGGGCTGGATCATTCCCAAGATTCTCTTCCAGGTCTTCCATCTTGGGCTCCGGACTTCAGGCATGGTAACCAAAGGAAGTCTTCCTGGGGACCTCTCATGTCTTATAATGCTTCAGCTTCAGAGATGGCAAGAGCAACCTTTTCGCCCGACGGCAAGGTACTTATGGCGGATACACTTCTGGTTGATCGCATACAGCTTATTGATGCCGACCAGGGCGAGAATGGTGGGTGGAAAGAGGGTGAAAAGCTATGCCGGTGGATGTATCTTGTATTGCAACACCGAGCACATTCACCTCTTTCAGCTGCGATGGGTGTGAAGTGGCTTTCCGGTGAATTTTTTACCGCCCTTGTTTGGCCTACTCGGCTACCATGTCTACAACCGGATGATGATCCAAAGGATCGGTCCTCCGAAATCAAAAAGCTACACCTTATTGAAAGATTGTGGGCAGGTTTTGCGGCGTACTCCGGATACATGGACCGTCTACAGGATGTTGTACAGGATGTTGCACAGTGGCTTAAGGAGCATGAGCCGCGTCTTTACATGGTCGCAGTACGGCCAGCTAACTTGGGAACTCGCCGACCACCTAGTTCCAACCGATTACAGCCACAACCACATATACAGGATGAAGAGAACATAAAACGGTTTTGCAGACTATGGGGGCTTCCTGAAAACGAGAAGCCCCTATATTTCGACTACGACAATGAAACAAGGGACAGTCTGAACTGCAACATGAAGAATACAACGCCTCCTGATGCTCTCAAGTTCGCCCAACGTGCGGCTCTGTACACCACCGACAAGACATTTTTCATCACGAATCAAGGCTTTCTCGGGTCGGGAACCCATAAGATTGGACCTGGTGACAGCTTAGCCATCATTCGCGGCTGCCGTATGCCAGTTGTGATCCGGAAGCATTCAAACGGTGACGGATCTTTTGAGGTTCTCGGTCAATGCTGGGTCGGGGCGTTGATGGATGGCAAATATGTTGAGAATATGCGTAAGGCGGGAGATTTGAAGTGGGAGAGCTTGAGTTTCAGATGATAAGTCTAGCTACCATGAGACTAACTCCCGAAACTTCGGGTCACCACTATTTACGGTCCGGGTCAAGTTGCCGAGAAAGCAGAAAGGGAAATGGGGTCTTCAGAGTCAGTACGTACAGGTTCGCCTGCTAACAAACACCAAATCATACCCTCTCACTAACAAATTGTTACGGGACGTATTACGGTCAATCTCATACTCAAATCTCACTATGGGTTCACGTTTCAATTTCACTCTTCAACTGAGTTGTCTCGTCAGGATCAAGATGCGTCAGACAACGCTTAGACTACGTTACTCTTAATTGTTTGGATACTTGCTTCAAACCCAGCCGCATTTTTGAAATACTATCGCAAGGTCGTACAAATGTACCTGCATGAACCTCAGCTCTATCCAGCACATGTCGCTATTGGTGCTACCAAGTGAACAAGAGCGCGGGTACAATATCCGACTGGCTTGACCATGTATAATGTAGAGCTCGCCTCAAAACAGTTTGGGCTGCTCACCTTGGTAGTTCAGAGCCTTGATGACTCCATATCCTCGAACTGACCATCAGCTCTGATGTGTTCGTCTCGTCATCTTCTTGGTAACACGATTTCCGTGGATAAGCGAACTCAAACTCAAGAAATGGGATTGCGCTTGCTACCAGTTCCGTGAGTTACCTCAGGAATGCAATATCGAAGAGTGGCCACCTTGGGACGCAAGCGGATTCATGGTGAATACACTCGATCAGGTCTTTAAAATCGTCGCTGATTGATGGTTGTACTGACCACTAACCGGAAAAAGTCCACATCTTAGAAGTTCAACTTCTAAATTTAAAGCAATTTGTAACTCTCGCGGTTCCAAACCTCATAACCACTACAGTCAGCGTCGATTTGCATAACAAGGGAAGTACAACTGGAGGTCCGGCTGGGAGAGCTTATATGCACCCCTGACCCAGGGCTTATCAGCGTATCTTAGCGCCGATCTTGCCCTGGCATGAGGAGGCCGGGGTTCGGGGCATCTGGGGCCGTGTGGACACCAATGGCCTAATCCGGCCTATCAGAGAGCTCATCTGATAGGATCAAGTACCTTGTAACTGACTCCAGCTGCCCAGAACCGCCTAGCCGGAGTGATAAGCGCGTCACCTGAACGGAATGTTGGCAATCGCAACGCCCACTCGCTGCGCTGTAACTGTAGCCTGTAGCTGTAGCCTATAACCGGTACCTACACCTTCCACTTTGTACATAAGCTGTTTCACCAACCGACCGCCTTCCTTCTGTTGCCATCTCGTGCGTGTCATCGTCTCGTCCTCTTATTTCCTTCCCATTACCTTTCTTCCTCTTTTCTCTAAAACATACAAATCCATCCGCATAAACCAGATATACACAATGGTTCGCGCCACTCCCGAATATCTCGCTGCCCGCACGTCCATGATGTCTCTCCGAGCGCAAGCCCTTGAGCAGTCCATGATGGCCTCGCAAACATACTACGCTGCCCCCCAGCAGCCCCAGCAGCCCGTTGCTGCCAACAAGGTCTCTGCAAAGGACCTCAAGCCCGAGGCCTTCACCAAGCCATACCTCGAGTTCATGACCGAGAACCCAACCGTTTTCCACTCTGTCGGTTACTTCAAGGAGAAGCTCGAGAAGGCCGGCTACAAGGAGGTAAGCCATCACAGCTCCCCCAGCCCCCCGCAGTTGATACAACCGAGGCGCAAGAACCGTAACTGACTAAGCGTTATTTCTTATAGCTTCACAGCAGAGACTCCTGGTCTGGCAAGATCCAGCCCGGCGGCAAGTACTACACGACTCGCAATGGCAGCTCCGTCATCGCCTGGGCCGTCGGCAAGGCCTATAAGCCAGGCAATGGTCTTGCTATGGTCGCCGGTCACATCGACGCCCTCACCGCCCGCCTCAAGCCCATCAGCAAAAAGCCTACCCACGATGGCTATGTCCAGCTCGGTATTGCCCAGTATGCCGGTGCTCTTAACAGCACATGGTGGGACAGAGACTTAAGCATTGGTGGTCGTGTCATTGTTAAGGATCCCGAAACTGGCAAGACCTCTTCTAAGCTTGTCAAGCTTGACTGGCCTAGTATGTTGCCCTCCCAACCCAATCCTATGTGATGAAAGCTAACACACACATTCCAGTTGCTCGCATCCCTACTTTGGCTCCCCACTTCGGCATTGGTATGACCGGCCACAACAACCAGGAGACTGAGATGACCCCCATCATCGGCCTCGATAACAGCGACCTTGACTCTTCTTCTACCGCCTCCTCCGAGAAGCCCATTGGCGGCAAGGGCTCCTTCGCCTCTACCCAGCCCCCCAAGCTCGTCAAGCTCATTGCTTCCGAGCTCAAGATCGAGGACTATAGCAACATTCTCAACTGGGAGCTCGAGCTGTACGACTCTCAGCCCGCCCAGGTCGGTGGTATCGACAAGGAGTTCATCTTTGCCGGCCGCATCGACGACAAGCTCTGCTCGTGGGCCGCCTTCATGGCTCTTCTCCACGCCCGTGACGATGAGGACTCTGGCGTCATCAAGCTCGTGGCGCTCTTCGACGACGAGGAGATCGGCTCTCTCCTCCGCCAGGGTGCTCGCGGTAACTTCCTCCCCATCACCATCGAGCGCACCGTCGAGGCTCTCGTTGCCAACACCAACACTCTCTACCAAAACGCCTTTATTGGTGGCACCGGTCTCGGCCCCGGCCTCATGGGCCAGACGTACGCCAACTCTTTCCTCGTCTCCTCGGACGTCACCCACGCCGCCCACCCCAACTTCACCCAAACCAACCTGACCGATCACTCTCCTCGCCTGAACGTTGGTGTGGCTCTTTGCGTCGACGCCTCGGCGCACATGACCACCGACAGCGTGTCCATGGCCATCCTCGACCGCGTCGCCGAGCTCTCCGGCTGCGTCAACCAGAGGCACATGATCCGCAACGACAGCCGGTCCGGAGGTACCGTGGGCCCCATGCTCAGCAGTGCCATGGGTGTCAAGGCGGCGGATGTTGGTATTCCCCAGCTGAGCATGCACAGCATCCGTGCCACGACTGGTAGCTTGGATCCCGGTCTTGGTGTCAAGTTCTACAAGGGATTCTTGGATGAGTGGGAGAAGGTTGATGGCGAGTGGAGGGCTTAGATGTTTAGATGGACTGGACTGGTTGATCTAACTTGATGTGTTTATGATTGGATCGGGATGGCATGGGATGGCATGGTGTTAATGATGGGTTTTTAATCTGTAATGAACTGAATGATGAGTTGTTTTTCTTGGATAAGAGGGAGATGAGTGGTGACTCGGGTTTGATGTGGCATTGTGGCGCATTCAGGGATGGTGTGTTACTTCCAGCGTGTCGTTCGGTTTCTATCATCATAGAGGAAGACGACATATGGTATAGATGATATACTTCGCAGAAGAATGTTATGCTCGCAACTTTGACGCTCAGCAGGCTTCCCATCCCCCTGGCGGGAACAAGTGGATGTCCAACATCGCCGTGACTGAAACCTCCCACAGGTCTACAACAGCTGTTGAAACTAAAGACGCATACCAAATGCGAACGGTATTTTCGATGGCCCGGCTTTCTTCTTCCAATTTACTGAGTCCAGTGGGACAAACGGATTTGGCCGTGGAGGTTAGCTTTGGGTATTACTTATATTGTTAGGTGATCCTTTGGGCTTTTAGATAGGGCTTGCTGCCAACAAGACGCTTCAAGGGAATCATTTTTTTTAAGGTAAATAAGGGTTGATACCACTATAGAAGCAGTAAAATATCAATACCACCCGTATTTATGCACAAATCGAACAATGCTGTGTTTAACCCTCCGTCTAAACGATCCCAAACAAAAGCCAACGGGTATCATCAACTTCAAGTCTTCAACCGTGCCTTCCATGCCCAGGCTCTGTGTCCATGCCTCCATAATATCATGGCTTCCAATGATCTAACGCCAACCCTGAACCGACAGATGCTTCCTTCCCGTGAAACACGCCGAATCCTTATATCCATCATCAGAACTTCGTCGGAATGAAATGCTTCGAATCATCCTGCTGCTGCGCCCTCGTTTGCGGAAAAGCAGCAATACCCGCAATGATGCCACAGGCCATGAAGCCCAACGAGATGATAGACCAGATAACACCCCAGCACTGCGAAGAACCTCCATATCTCTTCGCAAAGACGCTGGCATCAGAGCTGTTGACCTTGCGTAAGATCAAATCATCGCACTGTTTCATCGTCAGCAACGCTTTCCAAAACCAACCAAAAACCAAGAAAGAAGAAAAGAGGAAGTACTCACAATATCCCAAACACTATACAACGAACTCATCACCCCAATAAACAACACCACATACCTCAACGCCTCCGCATGCGCAATAAACCAACAACCCACCAACAATCCCACCGCCGCCAGAATCGTGCCTATCGTCAACCAATCCCTCCTCCCCCACCACAGCGTCAACAAAAAACACCCGCCCACCACAAAACTAGCAATCTTACTCGCCACAATATTAAATCCGCAAAACGTCAACAGCGCCCCAATCAGACTACTCCCCAAATACCCAGCGGGAAGCGTCAACCCGCTCCGTCCTCCTTGCATGTGCGTCACCCCGCCCTCTCGCGGGTCCAAGCTGATGGATAGCACTTTGCCTCCGGTCAGAACGCAGGTGATGGCGTGCCCGAACTCGTGGAAGGCAATGACGAGCATCTTGAAGGGCCAGAGGAGGTAGCGGATGTAGGGCACGTTCCAGAGGATGGCGATGGCGACTATGTAGGCGAAGATTACGCCCAAGGTGATTTTTTGGGTATCGGATTTTAGGGCGAGGTCGCGCGTACTTAGAAGAGAGGTGGAGACGAGGAGGGCGGACTGGGCGGCTCGTTTGGCGAGCGTGGGTTTGAAGGTTAGGTGCTGGTGGGAGGCGCCCGTCTGAAGGAGAGTTGTTGGCGCCATGATGGGTGTAAGTCGTGGTTGGTCTAGTTGGTGGCGAGCGAGTATCGAGATGTTCGATATGTCGAGGATCCGGTTCGACTGTTGACGTCGACTTGAGTCGCGAAGACGCAGAGGTAGGAAGAGTTGATGATAAAATCACCAGGCCAGCCCGATGTTGAAGGAGAAAAAGAACAAACAAGTGATTCGTAAACCTGAAAGGGCTGCGCAGATGACTACCGGCGCATGATTGCGCGTCCCCTCCAAGCCTTCCAAGAACCCTAGACCCCTATGCGCCTCATCTCGTATGGGTGAGGTGATCTTTGCGGCGCGGTTGGCGCTGGGCATGCGCGGCCGGTGGTGGCTGTGAACAACGTCCAACTTTACCTAACTGGACGCCCTGCCGTCCGGTGATTGGTGGTCCCCTGTAAGTCACTGCCGCTGTTGGGTGAATGCCCCACTGTAACTTACGGCCCCGCCGCGGCGCCGCCCCGGACGGGAGTTTCAGGACGGTGGGGTCCGGCAGTGAACAGGTGGTGCTCCACTGGAAGGAGGCGCTAGAACGGGATGTCCCGGGCATCGTCATTTCTTTCCACGATAGAGGTAACTTCAACACCGAAACATCGACAGGTAAACACCGTAATCAACAAATGCCATCTCCTGGAACCCATGCCAGTGGTGTAATAACGACATCAGAATTGCTTTTACAAGTACTAGAGTCTATACCTGAAAGGACAGTTGGCAATGAGTGATCCCCGGAACACCAACCGGGTACAACATCGGGTCGGCAATCGAGGCCATCCATGGCGCATCTTTGGATGAACATGTTTGGCAGTCTTTGTCCTTAACAATCGGAAGTTCAGACGGAAGTTCAGACGGAAGTTGACATATCCTACCTTGCGAGCGCCACGGGAATAATGGTTCTCGACATCAAGCAGCTACGATCATTGCCGGGAAGGGAAGGCCGCCATCCTATGTCACCTTGCAGCACGAGATGCGAACATGGCCTTCCTTTCCTGGTACAAATAGTACCGGAGAGATTTATCCTCATCAATGAGGGGTCAGCTTGATCGATTTGTCCCACTCGGGATGTAAGGCTAGAGTGTTTGCAGTGTCACAACAGAACGGGAAGAAAAGGACGGAACCGAGCGATTGAGGGGTGCTTCTGTGACCTATAAAAGGCTGTTGTATCCGCAAGTCCTCGATATCGTGAACCTCTTGGATATCCATTTCACGGACAACAACTGTGGTAACAATGTGGTCCGCAGCTTGGCTTCTGTTGGGTGCTATCACCAGTATTGCTGCGCAGGATACCGGAAACCACCCGGACTGGCCAAGATGGTGTGGTAAAGTTTATAAACCAGAGTAAGTGACAACCTGTGATTATCATGGCCACTCAACTAACCTGGGCTAGCTATCCCTCGTTTGATCCCGGTGGTCAAATACTTCCACCGACACCAGACCCTCTAGCACCTCTCTTACACGTCCAGTTCAAGCCCCGATACAGCCTCTACCTGGAAAGCGAGAAGACGGGCGAGTTCATTGTCAACGCCGAGATCTCCCAGTTCCATGGAACTCACTGGGGCAATGACACCTCAAACAATGTGGAATTCCAGATCAAAACAACCACAGACGACATAGTCCTAGTCGGAGACTCCATTCCAGTCAACTCAACCGGCAACCTTTTCACCTTCAACCTCACCGACCTCACCCCAAGTCTCTCGCCCATCGAAGTTACACTCACCTATTTGCCTGACCCATCAGCCAAAACCGGCCCATCTGTCAAAACCACCCTCCTCTACCTCCCCTCCAAGACCTCCGGAAGCGTCACCAGAATCGACAACGTCAACGGCGGCCTGCACCACCTTAACGCCGCCTCCAACCACACCTTCAAGCCCATCCTCCCCTACGGCTTCTACGCCTCCTACGACAACTTCCTCGCCCTCCCCAACTCTTCTTCCGTCATCCAATCCTACGCCGACCTCGGTCTGACAGGCATGGTTCCCCTAACGCACTACCCCGAATCCGCCTCCGCTTTCTCGTACATGGACAGCATCAACATGCACTACATGTTCGACCTGCGGGAGAACTACACCAACCAGACTTGGGTCAAGGAACAAGTCACTGCGGCGAAGGATGGTGAGGCTCTGTTTGCTTATTGGTCTGTGGATGAGTACGTTTCCCCCTCTCGCCCCCATTCCCCCTTCCTTCTCTCTTTCACCTCTCCTAATACTAACCCCCCTCTCACCACAGACCGGACGGGTGGCAGGCCCCCTTCTCTGCTCCTATGGAAACCCATAACACAATAGCAAAAACCGACCCCTACCACCCCGTCTCCTTAGTCCTCAACTGCCAAAACTACTACTTCTCCAATTACTCCCAGGGAGCAGACATCTTAATGTCAGATATATACCCAATCGGCGTCACCGAGTCTTCTGCCAACCTCTCCAACTCCAAATGGGGCACACCTTGTAATTCTACTTATGGCGATTGCGGATGCGATAACTGCTTTGGCTCAGTACTAGACGTTCCCAACCGGTTTGAGGATCTGAATAAATACGAAGAATGGTTGGGCTTGTGGCCGAAAACAAAGTTATTCAACCCCCAGGCTTTTCACGGCGAGGGATACTGGGCGAGAGACCCAAGCCCGGAGGAGAGTTGGGTGATGGTGCTGTTGGCGTTGAATAGAGGGGTGAAGGGGGTTTTAAGTTGGGTGTGGCCGGCGAGTGAAAGTTTGGGGAAGGCGCATGGGAGGTTGGCAAGGGTTGTTAGTGGGGAGGAAGACGCAGTGGTGGGGCTGTTGGTTGAGGGGAGGGGGCCGGAGAAAATAGAGGTGGAGGGGAGGAAAGAGATTGATGCGGCGGGTTGGGTGGAGAAGGATGGCGGGAAGAAGATGTTGGTTAGTGTGGTTAATACGGGGGAGGAGGTGGTGGAAGGGGTGGTGGAGTTGAAGGTGCCGAGGGGAAGTAGGGTCGAGAAGGTGGTTTGGGATGAGAGTGGTGGTGGTGAGGGAGGATGGGAGGTTAAGGAGGGGACGTTGACGAAGAATGGGTTGAAGGGGATGGGGACTGCGTTGGTGATTTTGGAGTTGGGTGGGTGATGGTTTGTGGTATGATTGATTTCTAGAATTCCGGTGTTATGTTGACCGAGATCTTAGTGACCACGCTTCCACTATAACGGCTAGCTATATGTATTCCTTCCACCGCCTTAATATTCATTCGCCCCCTATGGCTGAACGGTGCGGCGGTAGTGGTTCTCCTTCCCCTTCCTTGAGCCCTCCCTAAGGCGTCTAGCCGGGGCGATGTCTCTTTCCTGATTTCCTTTCCCCCCCCTTTTTTATTTATTTATTTTTTTAATTTTTTTTATTTTTTTGACCGACAAGAAGTACGAAATAGGTTGTTACAAACAATTTCCTGTACAGAAAGAAAGTTACAAAAGCTCATTGAGGTAGAAGAGAAATATATGTAAAAACCCAATACGATTTTCTCCATCTCATTACATCCATGACCTGCCCTGACGTGATCCGTGATCCAAAACGAGAGAGAAACATGCCAGTAACCGTAGTAGAGAGCAAATTTCACATTTAAAGAACTCAAGCCCCATTTTGAAACTAATTTATATCGATTGTTTGTCGTGAAACAATTCAGTGTTCTCCGTGGGTTTTTTCCGCAGTCAGCGAGATCGACGAAGCAGGGAAAATGACGATAGAAGAAGTGCTTGGCTTTGCTGTAACGGCAACGGAGGTGGAGAAACGGAAACCGGGGAGCATGGAAATACTGGAGGTGTCGGTGAGTGGGAAGCCTAGTGAATGGACGCCATCTGTACGGGCTTCCATCAGAGCTTCGTCCATGGGGGAGGCGGAAGGGGAAAGTAATGATGGGCCAGTTATTGTGTTGACCTGTCGAGAATTGAAGTTTGGCGTTTGGCTTGAGATTTCAGTTATGTTCTCTGTCTGGCCTCATCGCTTGACTCGTTGACGCTACTTGAATGGGAAGGGGATGTTTCGGTTGATCCTGTGATATGCAGGTTACGTTCGGCCACCACTTCGTGATGCCTTTTTACCGCCCTCTCTACCCTTTCTTTGCAATTTGAACACTTAGCACTCATACGCTTCTCAAACAATGGCTGAAATTCTTCTGTGAACATGTCTAGAGGCGAGATCCGCAAGTTGGGTTCCTACCGAACAGTCAGTACTCAAGATACACCGTGTTAACTCCACTGCAAGCTTGTGTAACATTACCTCACTACGAAACCGGTCATTATTCAGTAACATGTCCAAGAGACTGAACGCATCGTATTCTCGACGCATGCAAAGAAGAGCGTCAATCCACGACTTGGACCTCTTTTCAATAAACTCAAGAACTTGAAGTTTGTTGTAAGTGGTTGGGCCGCTGCGGTTAACATGGTATGGCCATTTTAGGCAGGCATATTGAATATAGGGAGGCACTTTGGCCACTTCCTGGTAGTACTCAAACTCGCCCACCTCTTCCCACAGAGCAGGAGGAACGTTTAACCTATCCATGCTTGCCCTCATCCTCCAAGGCAATTGAGAGCACTCTTCATCAAAGTTATGATAACCCGAAGATCCTTTGTGCATGCCTTCGTATATGATACCATCTTCCATTAACAGGTCCATACATCTGGTCGCTAGTACAGCGTTTGCGTTCATTTCGTCGACCCAAAAGGGGTTCTTGGTCTGATTCTTGGGATCAGTAAGAAAGTCTCGAAAGGATAAGTGAAGGATCCTGACCGGCGCGGTCGGTTTATCAAGCCCTGGGACGTCGAGGATGGAATGAAGCAAATTGAGCATGTTTCTAATGTTTTTCTTCGGGATCTTCAGTAACTGAGAAAGCGAATCGACAGAGAGAGGATATTCTAAGAGGACCAACGAACCAACAATCTTGCGAAAGTTGTCCAATATTTCCTCTTTCTCTTCTGCGTCGCATTCTACGAGTCCAAAGTCGGAACGCTTCAAAAAAAGGCGGTTAAGGACGAAAAGGTAGGTTCGGTGAAGCTGAGAAGCATGGTCCACCTTCTGAACCTCCAGAACCCTTTGAAGCTGCTCTTCTGGGTCACTGTAGGCATAATCTGCAATGAACAGACAAACTGTCTTTGCAAAGATGAACAGCGGGACGGCAAGCTGAACCAGAAGTTCAATCATGCACTGTCCCGGCCAGTCCGAGGGTAACTGATCATCTGGTGACTGTAGCCTATTGTAGTCATCCCTGATCCTTCCGAGTTCAGACTCAAAGTAAACTTTCAAGTCATGTGTCATGATGTCTTTCTTTACATGGTGCAACACCAGCTCCTCGTATGTCCCTTTGATTTTATCAAATTCCAGTAGGATCGGAAACTCCGGCCTGCTCGTGACAAAGAATTTGAGTCGAACAGATGGTAGTGGCTTTAGCCGAGTAAGGAGACGTATGATAGTTGTTGCATCCGATTCAGGGTCACACTCATCGAGAGCGTCAATAATGATTATGAAGGCTGTAACTTTTGAACGGCCAACTGTGATGCCCTGCAAAGGCTGGAGTATAAGTTTCTCAAACTGCACTTCCATCGACTTCTCGCCAACATCAGGCTCTCTTTCGAGGGCGGACTTCAAGGAGCGAGCCAAAGCGGGTAATTGCATGGCAAGCTGAGAAGCAATGGTAGGAAAGAACATCTTTGCCATTCCGCGGTCGCCATCACCTCTCTTGAAAAAGAAGCTAGAGCCGAGCAATCCCTTCTTTTGGAGTTTGCGAGCGAATGTTCGGGATAATGTGGACTTGCCAGTACCCGCCATGCCCTGGAGCCAAAAGATAGAGTCGCCCTCAGGGTCCCACACCCAGCGCATCATGTCCCGCAAAAGGGCAGCTCTTGTCTCTGGATGGCATTCCGGTTCAGAGTTTCTGTCAAAGTGGTCGAATGCAGCGGTTTTCGCGATGCGCAGCTTTGAAAGTACCAGCTCCTGATGAATGTCAAGAAGAAGGGATCTAGATATTTTTTTCGTTAATTTTGCCTTGCTAGTTTTGAGCCGATGAATAACATACCTTTGGCCTCGCAACACCTCGAGAGTCTCATATGAGCTTTGAGCAATTTCGTGAAGCAGCGCAATTCTGCCCCTGCTCTCAAGGTTGCAATACCTTTCGCACAAGTTGGCGGCATGATCCAGCTCTCTACCCCTATCCAAGACATTCTTGACGTGACCTTCCATGTCTTCGAGCTTAAACACGGCCTTGAGATGCCGAGCTGAATCCCGTAGATGACAAACGGCAAAGCTGAGCAGCATCAACGAGTTATAGTATGCCTCGGTGATGCAGCCCTTCAGCTCGGAGAGGGCGTGCTCTGGGGGGCGGAGAGCTGGTTCGGGATCCATATACAAAGTCCGATACGATTCACATTGTAAAACAAGTGAAGTCGTGGCTGCAATACCGCCAAGTAGCCGGCTCTTGAGCTCTCTGTGTGAAACCAACGCCTTGGTTGGTCAATACAAACGTACGATGGAGAACGGACAAGGGAGAAAACTTACAACAAGCACAAAGCGGACGGCAGCCCAGGGAAGAGCAGCGTGAACGGGATCAAAGCTGGCAGCAACATCTCCAACTGCTAGAAACTTGTTGATGATGGATACAGTCTGCTCAACGGATTCTCTGACAAAGCCTTGTGCTGAATGTTGGCTTTCGACTTCCCGCTCCAAATCTTGCTTGACCATTGTCGCTATGGTACTAACGGTGTCATTGGGCGAAATGGCACTTGCGGTTTTTATCTCCTTCACAATTGCGACCAATTTGGGATCTTCAATGGAGTCCAAGATCTTGGAGATGGCATCTTCCCACATTGAGCAGCCAGATACATCGGGGGTAGAGTCGTCTGGTGCTGGTGCTGCTGACTTCGAGGTATCGTCACTGCTCTGAGGCAAACCGACTTTGTCCGCTCGTGTCTCCTCAAGAGAAAGGGACAGTGAAGAAGTCCCTACAGAGGATTTCGACCGATTGCTTTCACTTCGTTTGAAGACTTTGGAGAACAGAGACCTTGGCCGCTCACGCAGGCGGAAGGAGCGCTTCTTGTCGCCTTCCATTTTCCTGTTTGAGTGGGCGAGTCATCCGGAGTCATCTATCAAGCAATTTCCAGTTGGGACTGATAATGGCTCAGGAGCAGAGAATGAGTGGGGTTTGGATCTTGGTTGAAGCTGAGGAAAGTGAGATCATGATGCCACTGTATGATTGATGGATGTTGGGCTGCGGGGTTAGCGCCTGCCTGACCAGCGCGGCCAAGGCCATTTTCCATTTTGAGAGAAATGCTTACCTGTGGGACCCCCTCAGACCTAACCGTGATCTCACGGTGCCTACAAGGTTTGGAGGCTTTAGCGGTTTGTATAATAAAACTAAAGAACTACGGTATTTAATTTGTAAATAGTTTATATAAAGAAACGGTTTCTTTTAATAATAACGGTTAGTTTACGGTAATATCGTACGGTAATTTTTGGGGAATAGTAATTTTTAGAGAACGGTAAAAAGGTGCAAACGGTACTTAGTTTAAGTAGGCCTATAATTGCCGGAGTACATGGGAAAGATGTATATGGGAAAGATATACTTAGGAAAAATGTAATTGGGAATACTTGGGAACGATGATATTAATTAACTATCGAGAGAGGGCGAGAGAGAGAGAGAGCTAGGTATTCTAATTACTAAAGTATTGAGCTTGCGATGCTACTTGGCTGCACTTCCACTTGGAAGATTCAATGCTTTTGTAGATGGTTGCCCGGCCCCTAATTCCCAATTCTGAATTACAAAGAGGAAAAAGAAAAAGTGTAAAGTTTTCTCTCCGAAACGGACCTTATAGTGTTGGAAGTAGTAGTGGCCGTTCTTACCATTTTTTCCTTCTTTCTTGCCTTTTTGTTTCCTTGCTTTGGTAATTTCCCTAAGTTTCTCCAAGTCCTCCGCCTCCACCTTGGCTTTTTCACCATTCCCCCATTGGAAACCAATTTCTCACGGTTCTTAGAAAATCACCGGTTATTTAACTGGGATTTAACGGTTCCCATATTAAATAATTGAAAAATTATCTTTCCGGTAGAAGTTTGTATAATTAAAACGTCTAACCGTCGTAATATAATACCGTGAGGATTCTGAACCGTTTACAGGAAATAAACTGTGAATACACGGTTACCAAGGAATAATAGTAATTTTACCGTTCGGCCAGAGGGGGTTGCGCAGCTAAGTGCCCGGGGTTGATGGAACGTCGAGCAATGAGTGGCTCGAATCATAAGTGGAAAGAACACCCCAGCCTTGCCGGCGACATTCACGGGTACTTGCTTCCCTCTGACAGAACGTCCTCATGAGGTGTAGTGCTTGGTGATCGAACGCAAAGGAAGGAAGAGGACGACGCCATCGGGAAGAAAACGAAATGAATTGACATTGGCCGTCTACACCTTCTCCAAGCTGGCCTGAACACAACCTGAACACCGTGACCTGAAAGATTCCTGACCCGGAATAACTCAATCCCGTCCCACCTCATCGGGCTCTACGCCAACCAACTCGGCGCCGGAGACTTCCGTTGTTTCTCGTTTTCTTTGGACAAGAGCTGGAGAAGCAATACACGAATATTTACGAAAGCTCGATCCCTGCAGTTCATACTCTATCTGCTCGTCGAGACCATTTTCACTACAGTTCACAGCAAAGCGACGATCTCGACTCCGCTCTGCGTATCTACGGCGCATCCTATCTTGGCGTCATCTCATGCCCGCTCGTGCAAGCTAAGTCAACTGGATGGACGGACAATGCAGCTGCAATCAGATGGTTGCCCATCGCGCGCATTAAACCTTTCCTCAATCTTATTGACGGCACTAGTATCGGCGATGTCATCACCAATCATTCATCACCGCGGCATGTTGCTCACGCTATACGGCTGAGAAATCGACGATGGTTTCTCTGTTCTCTCGACCGCTGTGAACCACAATTTGGTTCCCGAGCCTGTCATCGGCAAAGTTGATTTCGTTGGCAAACGGTACCACTTATCAGAGATAATGAGGACGTTCATCAGGTTGTGGTATTGTCCTTATTCAGCCTCTTCAACCAAGGATCAAGGACCAGACCACAAGTTCACGCGAGCCAGCAAGCCACTTTCGTGACTGACAGCTCTGGCATCACGAGCTATCTATGCTGGTGCTGGGAACAGGGCACGTCGGATTTCTTTCTTCGAGACGGATACTTGCATACCTCTAGGCTTCTTCGTCTCCGACCTGGAATTGGACGATATTCACCAAGCTACTGCTGTGCAACCTGGACCAGCTGTCAGACCTGCTGCACACCAGACCCCAAACCACCACCCGTAAGTCCCGGACATCCTCTTCCAGAAGGAGACTCATCACCAAACCGCTTTCAGACAATGTTTGCTACCACCCTGCCACCGGTCAACGGGGACACCAGCTTCCCGGTCTGTGGAAACGCCGTCAGCTCTAGCCTTCTCGGAAGACCCCCGGAGGTCTCAGAACGCAACTTCACGCAAGTGACGTACAAATCAGAAGCGTAGTCACTCGAGTGCACCCAACTCGCTCTTCCAAGATTGGCTGCAACATGCTTGTTTGCCCATCTCAGGGCATCCTGGCATCCACACCATGGTTCTCGGTCCCGGTGGCTTGTCCACGATCTTCCCAAGCGCCAACCGCAGCGGGCCGGCGGACGGGGCTGTCACCGGGTATGCTATACGATGGTTCCGAGTCCGAGCCTTATGTACCAAAGCAGTTGGTAGACGCGGTGGCCAGACTTTGGGCCCGTTTGGTTCAGTCAGCACGTTTTTTGCTGACTTCTCACAGGGGTAGAGGAGGGTACAAACCCAAAAAGCAGCTAAGGAGGTACCACTGGATGGATGGGGGCCAAAAGACGCGTTGTTGTGACAAGGGTGTATTCTGCTTCTTTGTATCTTCATGCCCTTGGGCAGTAAGATAGAAACCAGCAAAATGCTCTTGCACGGGCCCACTAATTCCCTTGTTGGGCCTTCCGGACTGCTTGCCTTAGCGCGGTACATTTTTCTGCAGCCAAGACGAGAATGACCCCCAACTACCTGCATAAAACAGCAAACTGCAGTTTACTACTTTGCAGGGGGTTGATTTCCCATACAAATTCGCGTTTTGCTGACTGAACCAAACGGGCCCTTTGAGCACGTAAAACGGGCAGTCGCAAGAGATACGGGACAACCTGGGCGACGTGGTTATTCTTATACTGGTTGATACCAGGGCCGAAGGGGCTGAAGTACGACTAACCGACCGTATCTTTTACTATGAACGCTCGATCTTCCGCTAATGGCAAAAAGTCGTTCGTATTTGCGGTCATGTCTCGCATGTAATGGCCTCAGATCGCTCAAAGCACCAACGACATGCACCAATCTCAACTGGACACTCGAATCTGAGAACGTATCTGGACATTTCGGGAAGCTGTTTCAACCCCCACGTACCAAACAAATGTTTGTCTTGTACAGCTGCAGGCGTTGACTATTGTTTTGTAAGACGCGATTTGCTTCGCTTGCAGTGAATGATACTACTATGCCGCCCGGACTGTCTTCTTGCAACGCACTATCATTGAACAAGCGCCATTGTCGACAAGCCACACCAAGAGCTATGCCGTATTGTCATGACAGCCAGCTTGACAACAACAAGGTAAAGATATGATCTATCACCCACGGGGCTGGACATACTCGATAAGCCCTCCTTTCTTCTTTTCTCTATTCAACCACCAACATCACAGATCCACGCTGCCTGGCTGCTCATGACTTGGCATGAACAACAACTGTTCTGTGACCAAGGAGAATGTGCGCACAGAGATGTTTGTCTCCACGTTCGATATACACTGCGCACGTTGTGCACAAGGCCATGATTACTTCAATTCTGGCTTGTCAGAGAGTCCCCATGCCTGTGGATAAGACCTGCCGATTCTGAGTATAAAGATCCCCCGTGATGTTCACCTTTGAAACGTCTGATCAGTTCTATCAGCACACATCAGACCTTCCAAACCAGTAAATCCTGCTAGGATTCAAGACCTCACAGATACAGCATCCTACCATCAAGCGAAAAGTTCCAAGTTCACAAGCAATTCGAGTTTCAATCTTGAACTTCCCACAACCAACAACCCGTATCAACACTTCCAACGCGTCAGCGTTTCCTACAACAGGTAATTCAGAACAACATCTTCTCCTAAAACGTCGCCAGAGAATTTCTCTCAAGAGACCAAAGCTAACCATTTCTCACAGCTAGAGCAACCACCGCACCTCCGCCACCACCTCTCCCACAAATACCTCTCGACACAACTCACTCACTCGCCAAAGATGTGCGACTTCGACGAATTCGTCTTCACCTGCGGACACTCCACCTTTCGCCTCAAAGCCTACTGCCATCGCGCCCGAAACGACCCTTACAAGGAGTGCCACTACGTCAAGAAGCTCCGGGACGTGTGGGACCAAACGTATCCTTGCAGCGAGTGTGTGAATAGGGCTCAGGCGGCGGCGGCGGCAGCGGCGCAAGGTATGCACATGGGGCAAGAGCAGGGACAGCAAGGGCAGGGGCAGCAGGGGTATCAAGGGCAGTATCAGCAGCAGTATTAGATGGATCGAGTGGTCATTGAGTTAATGTAAATGGGGAGGGGCATGTAGGGTTGAAGGGAAAAGGGGGAATGAGACATTGATGAAGAATGCTACGATCGTCATTTTGAAAGGATACCATTTTGGGCTGTCGCTGTAGGGTCACTGATGGAAGGGGATTTTTGAACAACTTGGATTCATGGAATGAAATTGTGGTAAAGAATAGAAAGAATCCGGCGTGTTCACCGCGTGTGAGGCGAAGGGGTTGTCGTGACGGACCAACATCTACGGAATTAAGAAGAAACAATTCCCAGAGTCATACAAGACATCTAACCATACGATTTTGCGACCTTATTTGCGTGATTCGAATCTTGCTACACATGTGGATGTTCTGCGTTGACTGGGTGAGGTTTAAGGACCTACTATTTCCCAGGGAGCCAGATATGAAGTGACTGAGGAGATGGTGAAGGTGTGAATTTATTTCTTTGGAAAATATCAAGAACCACAAGAACATTTGCCGGGTGTGGCCGCCTGGTGCAGTGTAAGCCTGTTCAGACTACTTTTCGCACATCTTGTGTCGTGTAAAGGTGGAATAACAAGAATTATGGCCCGATCGAATTCAACAAGCAGAATATTTCAACTCGGCGAAGTTCATTGTTATGCGGCGGCAAAATCATATTCGTGAACCGGATATTTTGTTGGGAAAAGAAAACCAGGGAAGAAGTCGAGGGAAATAAGATTTTCCGATATCTCTTGTTGAGACGACGTCAGAACTGAGGAGTAGGTATGGAAGCCACCAAAACGTTGATACGGCTCTCGTCTGTTCTATGCGACAAGGTCAGGAGTTGCGGCTTTGTGTGACGTGACTTTATATATGAAAAGAGGTTCCCGTATCTGCTACCTTGAGTCGGATAATTTCCTTGTTTAGGTCATTGATGATGCGAGAGAGAAGGTCGAAACACTGCGCTTTTGTTGATCAGAAATGAGTGATATGTCCTCGTAGTAGGGGTGGAAATGAAAATCAATTTGATGATACTTAGTCTGTGTCGAAGAATTCCTTGCTACACAGGATCAGTTTTGTGGTGTTGGAAGTACAGTACATTGCAGCGCCACGCTCTGGGTGGGTGCATTGAAAAGCACCCCGGCCGTTGGTCAGTCATACGACTGCTTGCTCGACAGGAGGCCGTGTTTAGTCCATGGTATGTGGTGTTTTGAAGTTGCAAGACATTAGAGTGGTTCCTTTCTCAAAGGGACGCTGCACCAATGAAGCATATGAAATGTTGAAGGTAAGGTAGGAGACGGAGGACAGGTAAGACTTGATCCGTCCGCCTAGAAGACTCCAACCACGACCGGAGAATATTTCCACAAAGAATGCGGTGTGTGAGGTGTGAAAGCAAAATAGAACCGCCTGCTACCGCAAAGCCATGGGAAAAGCAAAAACTGGTGACACACGAAACGCCTGAAAGGTACACCTGTGGCCTGCACCAGGTTTTTGACAGCGGGAAATTTTTGCGTCCACCACTAGTTCCCGGCTCGGCGTGGCACCACGAGACGGGAAACTAATTTGTTCATGCAAGGACGCGCGCGGGAGATGGGACTCAACGTTGTTCCGCGGCCGTGGCGGAACGGGGAAACTTGGGATGCGGTGTAAGAATTTACTGGCTGGGATTGAGTAAACGAATTCAACACAAGCTGAACTAAGCAAACCATGATGGTATCAGACATGTGAACTGCTACATGTGCAGCGTCGTGATGGCATCCATGGGCGAGTGGTAGGCCGAGTCTTTGCTTATTATCGGAGGTAGTTCACAGTTTTGAACCAGGACAGCCTGAAGAGGGTATCGAGCTAATATTGCTGGCGGGTGAGAAGATGAGACTTTGAGAGAAGGATGACTTGAGCAAAACCGAAACATGTATTAACGCATCCAGACATAATCCTTACTCCATGTTGGTAGCGCCCTCGACCTTGCCCACTACGTTGTAGCGCTTAGAGAAGAAGGTGATCCAGTCGTTAAGAGTCGACTTCTCCTTGTCGTCGAGGTCTTGCCAGTCTGGCCTGACATCCTCTGCCTTCGTCGAAGTCTTGCCGAGAGCGCGCGAGGCGTCCTTGCCAGCGAACACTGGAGCACGACAGGTATTAGCGATGAGCGATCAATGATGTTGTTTGCCTTTGCCGTGGAAGAAATCTCTTGACCGACGTGACTTATAGACACACAGAGATATGTCGTGATGAGGTGGCACCGAAATCTCAAAGCGGGGCGCAAGAAGTCGTTAAAACTTACCGTGATAAGAGCCTCCAGGCTGGTACGCCTTGTTGCCTGTTACGTCGTAGACGATACCCTTGATGGCAACATAGCACTTTGCGCCATCAGCACCTGAGGTGAAGAGTGTTGTCAGTGTCATTGTCTGAGAAAAAAATGTGAAGAGAACCTCTACGGCCGGGTTGATGAGTGAAGTCTTACCGTTCGCCTTGGCCAACTCCTCGACGGAAATAGGGTCGTCCTTGGGAGGGTTCAACTGAACAGGAACCTTGGGCTCAAACTTTCCGGACATTGTGAGGATTTAATGGTAAAACCTTTATTACTGCATCTCTTCGTCAGCGTCATGTCTTATAAAAAGAACACCGTATCTTGTAATCATTCACAAGGCAGGAGTCAACCGGAAGACATGATAATCCCGTGCACCGGAACAGGCAATTGCGATCATTGCCCTGAGCTGCTCATGCCATCCGGCAATTTTAAGTGGACCATACCTGTGAAAACGTAGATGCAGAGTATGAAGAAATGGCAAGAGCTTGACGATTGTGTGTGACGCTGGTGTTGAATCTTGGAAAGAGCAATCTGAATCTCACTCGCACGCAATCCGATTCTTGGTGACGGCGTCAACTGAACTCGGCCACAAGCGCCAAGCCTGGAACGCCGCGGGCGGACCGGGGGGGGTTCGTGAACCTCGGAACGGCAACGGCAGGAACGAGCAGGCAGGGACAGGGGTTGGAGAATGACTTGCAGTTGGCGACGGCTGTTGGAGAGGGTGGACCCCCCTGAGCCCCCCCATTATTTACCGCACTGCGGGGGAAAGTCCATAGTACAGTAGAACCCCCTGTTCCTGCAACCCCCCCCTTCTGCAAAATCCCTATTATATGCAAGAAATTTCGTGCCCGAATTATTTTCCTATATTGAAGCTGCAAACTGCAATTTGTAGCCCTGACAGGCCAGATTTGCAGCTGCAGGGGGGCTGACAGGGGGTTTCGGACTACTAAGGAGGGCTGTTAGCTAGTAAAAATCCGCTGATAAGGCAGTTAGATAAGTACTAGACCGCTAGTATTTTATACAACTACTAATTAGCTAGCGTATTCGAATCCTACTCGAGTCCTCTATTTGCATTTTATTTATTTTTACACCTTTTGTTTTTTACCCTTTTTATTTATTAGGAATTTAGAGTTTGTTAGTAACCGCTAATATGCCCCTTACTTCTACCCCTCGCCGTAAACCCTTAATATAAGAATAGAAATTACAACTCTAGAAATAGGTAGACTCCTAGTACCTTCGTCCCTCCCTTACCTAGGTATTTCGATAGGCATATAATTAGTAGAAGGTTAGCCTTCTTAATTATACAGTATTTCGATATTTTAATAAGAAGTATAACCCTATAGCTCTAATAGACGTCAACCCCTAGTCTAAATAGCTCGCTACTACTAGACTTCGTATAGGATAATGGCCTATTCTCGAGAACCTCCTCTTTCGTTGGCAATTCAGTTTAGAGGCGCGGGGTTTAAGTATTTCTAGAGAGTTTTTATAGACAAAAGTATATTAAATCTAGTTGGAGTACCCGGAAGCCCGTAATAATAAATTAGCCAACGAAGCCGCTATCCCGGCGTTTAGAAAGAAATAGTGCTAACTCTTTAAGAAGCAGTATAATATTCGCGAACGCTCGTTTTATAATAAGGCTACTAATACCGACATTATTAACAATAACCACTTTGCTAAGATAGTTAAATTTAGGGAACTCTTTAAGACTATCCCTAAGGGTAACTAATACAATATGAATAAAACTAGTCTTTACTAGCGTTATACTCTTAATATAGCCTTAGCTTTTAAAATTCATCTCGGTATTAAGAAAGATAAATCTCGTATCTTATTAGCTCTTACAATAAATAATATTAGTAATAATTTCTTCGAAATCTAGGCTATTAATAAAATAAAAGTATTTTACGCCCTTAGGAATTTTAATTAGGGTGCGGTTCATACGGTTTAGAGGAGTAATAAACGGATATAAATAATTAGCGCTATTATAGAAGAGTAGCTCCGAGTATTTTATATATATATTACTACTAAAAAGCCTAGGCAATAAATTCTCCTTATCTTCAATAATTTTTTTACTTACGAGGTAGCCCTCTAAATAATACCCCTTCTACCGAATATTATCGTACGGTTTATCCCTCCTAATTATACTTTATTTTAGCAACCTATAGACTAAGGTATTATTAATACCTTTAAATAATATTACTATCGTCGATTCTTAAAGTAGTTATACTTTGAAATAAAGGATACTGGGTATAACGTAATCAATTAGATAAATTTGAGGCTCTATATTACGTAGACTGCGCAGGCATGGTTTATAGAGGTAAAGCCTAAAATCGTCGTCAATTGCTGGAGGAGGGTTATATTAGTTGGTTATTATATAATACTAGAAGGTGATACTTAAGAGATTCCTTTTAATATAAACTAATTATATAATTAGGCTACTTATTATTTCAATGCCCGCTAAAGGATAAGTTTAACTAATTTCCTTAACCCTAAAGACGAGGACGAGGTACCTATAGAGCTTAAAACCGTTGAGGAGGTACTTAACGACGTTATTAGTAATTAGCAAGCTCAAATCGTTGATATAAGGGATATCTAAGACGATGAAGATAATTTTAATTTCAAACTATCTATCATTTTATCGAATAAGGAGGTGGGTAAATACTTAGTAGATCTACTAGAGTAAACTATATTAAAGGAGGTCTTCGACTTTATAAATGTACAAAACCTCTATAAAATGAGGAAGAAGCTTGAAAAGCACACTGTCGATGGCCTTAAGCAGGCCACTTTGAAAGAGCTATAGTCGAGGAAGTAGGAGGAAAAGCAGGGGGGTTCTGAAGGGCAGTAAAGGGTAGATTAGTATAGTGAAAATCGATGTTCTGTCCTGTCCGTAATTCTATATATTTCGTTGTGTAGCCCGTGCACTTCCCCCCCCTTCTGCAAGAACCCCATTAAATACAAGAAATCTAGCTGCCCGGATTCCTTGTAAGAACAGGGGTTTCTACTGTAGTCCGCCAAGTCACCAAGCTTGTCGCCCCTAGGACGAGCTTGGACTAGCTGCCTGGGATTAGCTCAAGCTTTAAACGACATCTTTTTCAACGTCACCTCAAAAAACCGACGTCCATCATCTCGACCAATCTGCGCATGAGGATTTTGGATTGCTCCAAGCGACTTCAATTTTCTCTGGTCGCCATCTTGTACTTTGGTTGATGCTTCAATTGTCATTTTCATAGCTCCATTGAGCTCCTCATCTCCCATTTGAATTTCGCTGCCCAGTCAGCGCCCAAGGAACTCGGAGACACCCACTGCAGTGTCCCTGTCACAGCACGCCTCCCGTATCTACCTTTGAATAACCGCGGCCATGTCCCTCGCACGTCTTTCCGCTTCTGGATCCCTTCGCGGTACACCATCTGGATCTCCTCTTCTCCTTCGTCTTGAGCTCATCAAGCGCGGCCAAATACACAATTTTCGCCCTCTCGTCAACCATCGCTCCGTGATTTCTCCACAATGCCGGTCCCTCCAGACAACATCGAGGACGTTGGTAGACAAGAACAATACCAACAAGAAGTTCTCGCCTCAGCCCCAGCCCGTCCCCCTTTCGCAGATCCCTCGTCTCATACTTGGGGCTGCTATGGAAAACCTCCGTGGTCTCAAGAGGAATTTTCGAAATGGCACCTTCAAGACTATGCTTCGTCAGAACCCCGAAGAGCTAGTGTTTGCTCTTGTCTTGTACGTATAGCCCTGGGCTATTCCTCAAAGTTCGTGTCTCGAGATCCTAACAGTCATCCAGGCTTGCTGCACTTGCTGTTGTCATGGTGTATATCGTTCGGCTTTACTTCACCTACTTCTACTCGGAGCAGTTCACCAAATACCCTCCTCCCATTGCAAAAGCTCTGCGCCGGGCATTGTACTACAGCAATTACCATCCCGATCAGCCGATGGCCCTCAAGTACTGGAAGCAGGCTCTTGAGCTGTGTGATGAACTCCACCTCGATACTTTCTCTGATGAAGTCATGGGCATCAAGATTGAGCTTGCGGCCTGGCTCGAGAAGATTGGGAGCTACGATAACGCGGTCAAGGTGCTAGAGAATCTCTCGAGCGACTGTAAGCGCTGGGTCGACCTCATGGAGAAGAGCGTCAAAGAAGGAGGAAAGATCCCGCCATCACTATTACCTCCTGTGGTACCCCAGGAACCAGCTGGCCAGTCTGCCGCCGCTAAAAAGTCCGAGCAGGAGGAAACTCCCGAGACCATCTGGGGCAGACGGACTCGCATTCTTGGCAAGGCTGTTGGGATCAATGTCAAGCTTGCCGACCTCTACTCCTTCTATCTCGCTAGGCCCGAGGAGGCCCACGAACGCCTGATTTGGTCCGTCGAAACTGCTCTCAACGAGCTCCGTAGACGGACTGTCGAGGGCCTCAAGGAGGGAGAAGGCAAGTGGATGAGTTCGGAGGAAATTGGCGGTGCCTTAGAATGTGAGTGTTCCCAGTTTCCCGCCTCGTCTCACAGTCTCAACCGGTCCACAATCCGCTAATGTTGAATATCGCAGCTCTGGGACATAGCTACGAGACCAAGTCGCAATTCCATCTGGCTCTGCCGCTCTTTTTCCAGGCTCTTCGGTTGTCTCAACACCAATGCCACAGCGCCACTATCAGTAAGCTTCCACCACGCATTATCCTCGTTGGCGGATATTCGCGAACAACCAAGCTGACAACTTCTTTCAGTGAATAACATTGCCATTTGCTTTGCGCAGCACCCTATCATGCCTGCTGGCCAAAGCGAAGTGGATACCCTAATGGGTGATGAAGTGGCTTCCGCAACACCAGCCCAGAAAAGAACCGCGTATCTCGAGGCAGCAAAGCGCTGGGCAAACAACGCTCTACAACACGCCAAGGAGCCCAAGGGTGATAATCGGACCCCCGAATGCGATCAGGCTTGCGCTACCTCATTGTGCAACCTTGCCAGTATTGCTCGTCTGACCGGCAATGTCACTGAGGCTCGTCGTCTGTTCGAAAAAGCCATTGAGAGGAGCAGAAGCCTCGAGTTCGAAGAGGGCGTGACCCAAGCCGAGGAAGGCTTGCGGGCGCTGTCGAAGTCGTCGTAGCGGAGCCATGGATCCAGTGTGCCTCTGTTCAACTGCAAAAGAGGATCAGCGTCTTCACCAGCTCGTTGATGTCAGGGAACTTACGTCGCAAACGTTGCCGTCCTGATATTCCACGGAGATACGCACCACATCACAGTCCCGTGGCACCTGCACCTACCTTTGGCTAGGATAGTTGGATCCGAATGAAATTTTTGAGATATGCGATCATGGCGTATCCGTTATGCCGAGTTCAAAACCTCCATTTCATCAAGGACCACGTTTCCGTGGTGCTGGAGTAGGCGCTTCGGATCTCCATCTCAAAACTATACACGGTGAAGTTGTCTGGCAAGTTACCCGCTATTGCCAGCCGAAAATCCAAGTTTTTTTTTCGATGCGCCATTCCTCGAAAATTGTTAGCTTCACCGCCATGTTCCCAAGGCATGAGCCAGTTCACATGTTGGGTTGTGAGTAGGGTAGGATTAGTGGCGTCCTCCGGATGCAGCCCTCCAATGGTGGGAAACTCAATGGAATACAAACTAGCACACATAGGGTGTGCGTGCCGAAGGTTCGAGCGTCTGACCCCAGTGTCACTCACTACTGTGTATGTACCAGTTGACGAACTCGGAAAGGCAAATCAACAAACTCAACCATTTTGTGTCTATACATCGGAGTTGTTCGGTGATCGGACATTTGCAAGACGAATCGTGAAAGTGATGGATGCCTCAGAACATTCGCCATGATATTCCAGCGCCATCTCGACTTTGAATTCCTGGTTGTGGCTTGCTTTTACCGACCCATTTACGTCTAGGGCAGCATCGTCACAAGCTCTGATCGTATTTGGCCTTTCAAGGTGCCTAGAGCAGCCCGCATGATATGGATATGTGGTGACATCGGCAGCCTCTCCAACCCCCGAGGATTCACTCCCGAATATCCGCTTGCCCCGAAGTGCTGGTCACATCCCCTCCAATGCGACGACTGTCTCACCCCGGCCTAACAGGGACAACCCTTTTAAAAAATCACAGTCATGTGAAGTGCCCGAGAAGATAGGTTGCCATCACTCGCACGTCATCGAGCTCGAATTACGCAACACGGCCGGAACTCGGATACGTATGGGATTCTCTGCGTCTGGCGGTGGTCGCGAACAGTTTGAAAGAGGTGCTTCTTCCCAATCGCACCAACGCCGCGTTGACTCCCCGTTGGCTTTCGCCGTTGGAGTATCCTTAGCCCAGCAGGACCGGAGTAGTGGGTCAATGTACGGACCATCCTTCCATATCCTACAACCAAGAGCTTGAAAAGTTTGTCAATCGAATTTCGGCACCTCTTTTGACCGGAGTCTTCATAAAGGATATCCCCAGCCCTCCGGCAGCCATGCTTCCAGAAAGGAATTCTTGTGGCACACCTCCAGGTAAAGTGCCATAATCCACAAGATACTCGGCAGGCTGGGTATTGTCCCATGCAGTTGGATCATGGCATGCTCATCTTTCACTTAAGCTTAAAATTAAGACTCTCAGTTGGTCCTCTAGCTGCAAGTCTGGCGTTTCCCGGCCCTTATCAGCATCGAACCCTATTGAGATCTATCGTGGGGTCGTACGTCAAGGGTCCTTCTCATCTTCAAGCCACATGTTGCCGCGCCAATCATCCAGCAGGCTGAAGCCACCCTTTCATCGTCAAGCATCAGATCTCAAATACGACGGATAAAGTTTAGGCAGCCAGTTTTCTTCCTGGTCAAGTGGGTTCAACAGGGCACTCAGACGCGGAGCTTCCTCATCGAACAGACCATGTACCTTGCACTAGGTGTACAGACATCACCGTTCCTCTTCCATCAGAACGTTCCTCGCTTTTAGCAGCCATCGTCATATCCAATTGTCACCTCACTTACATCCAACATTGTGCGCTGTGCAACATTCTACTTGGATCCAACGCCATAGTTCAAACGCGCCACGATACCCGAGAAGCGCACTTGGACAAAGAAATAAGCTACTCTGACACTCACACCACTCCTCTTTCAATACGCTTCAACCGGGCCAACATCCAATCACACCGTACTTGGGCGGAAGAGCAAGCGACTCCATGGCTGATCCAACCCTGTATGTCAATCTCGTTGGCCTCAGACCTGGATGTCATTGCTCTCTCTCATCTCTGAACTTATTCTTTTTTCTGAATGTGAAAAAAAAAAAAAAAAAACCGGAGACATCCTCTCGGTAACTCGCCACTCACAAAGAGCACTGTGCTACCTACGTTACACGAGCCACCAATCTCCATGATCGCGGACAAGCTCACCCCGCTTTATGGATGGGGCGGAGGCTCAATGGTGCATGAAAGTGTAGCTACATTCGTTATCTTAAGATCCCGCAAACTCATCCCACATTCAGCTAGGTATTGCAGCCCACTAAGGCAGTCGAACGTTAGGCAGCAGCATTTCTGTCAACCTGTCTGGGAGCAGTAGCCAGATCGGTCTTTCAGATGGCCTACCTAGCATCGTCCATTGTCGGCTTTCACTCGGCCAAAAGAGTCGGTTAGACACAGTCTGACCTCGCCCAATATCGTGCTGGATACATGAGCAACCAGCCATTTAAGAATGAGAACGGCCCCTCTCCAGTCATTGAGGGCAAAATGGTTTCTCCAATGCTTCTGGGAGTCTCCAAGGCCACACTCACTTTTCCCCCCTTGAAGCCCGGTCTTCAACTCGCCCCTCGGGCATCCCGAGAGAGGACTGGTAGCTTTTGGTAGTTCGGCTCAGAAACAACGCAGCAAAGGTACATCAAAGAATCATTTACCTGCAACCACACGGCCACGACGGCCGGCCTAAGATCCGCTGCTCGGCTGCCGCCGCAGAGATGCGGATAACACATGGCCGCCCACCTCTGCCGCAGTGTCGTCCTTTAAGTGGAGGGGTGAGATGGAGAATCAACAGAATTGGCGAATAGAATTACAGAGAACGAGGCTGCCTGAGATGGGGTCATCGGTGGCTCTTGGGGGCGCCCACACCCCATGTTCTTGGCGTGTCCGGGGCTAGGGTTTCCCGCCGCGGATGCTGCTAGACCACAGGGGCCCAAAGACATTCAGTTACCGACTCTATACAAACCTTCGACCTGTGTTTTTTCCACAAAACTTCCATTCCACACCACTTTCCAGGGTAGGGATGTCTAACGCTGAGTAAATTAACACAGCGGTTTGCCCTTGTTGGGAAAATTTACGTCGTGTTCTCGGTAACTCAAGGCTTTCTTCTGGATAGTCTCTGGTGTCCTGGCCTTGTCTGCTAAGGAGGGGCTGCTCCTGGTTCTGACCCAAGCAAGGACCTAAAGCTGAATTCTATGGCCAAGCTATGGCTGTCTCGAAGCCCATCGCCCAACGGATTATGCATGCCGCCAGAAACGGAATGACACCCTCCAGTATCCCGTAGTGTTGTATCTAGGCGAGTTTAGGTTATCAAGCCGACTGCATCTGGATCCTTTGGAGAGGCGAGAATACGGGACTGTTTGACGACTAAGCAGATTTATTTCTAGAAATCGTCTTGGTCAGCAAAGGACGTGACCAGATATCCTGGACTGGGCAATGACAACCGACGGCTCATTCTCGCCCAAACGACCATCCGGTAATACTATTGTTACGTACTACCGCATGATGCTGCACCGCAACCGGGAGGTACCGAAGATTCTCACTTATCATTGGATCACTCCGGGATGAGAAGACGGCACGGAATTGCCATTTGACGCACTTGTAATATGAGATCACACACATTCATCACGCAGAGAGGCACAGGAAACGTTACCGCTTTTCCTTAGCATGATCTCCTTGCTCTGTTTTCAACACATCCGGGAAGTGTCGCCGCTGTAGGGCTGAAGCTGTGGGCCAGCTGGTACCACGACAATATCCTGAGCAAATCTTCCTCGACCGGACATGTCTACCATCACCAAGACACATCTGCATCGGCCCAGACCCATGATAAACCGGCTTTCTCACAGTTCTACCCAAGTTCCAAGGTCGGCTTATCATACGGACGTTGACGGTCTTTCTTTCTGAGCATGGAACTAGCGAGAAGTCCGGCTATTTGGTGCTAGATCATGGAGGCGATGAAACCGAGAAGACGCCTCGTGTTCGAGGCGAGAACTCCCGTTGATACGCGTGTGATATCCGGAAATCGTATCTACAGCGAACTGCAGTGAGGTCAATCGCCAAAGAGCACCATCATGCCTCACCTAGAGGAGTTACCCAATGGTCTCACACCATTCTACACAGTGTCCGCATTTGCCTCATTAGGTGCAACCTCAGCCACCTATAGTGTGTGGGCTTGGCACTGTTTAAAGAAGCCGAGGGTAGTTCAGGGGCAGGCTCAGTGGGGTGCCATAAAGTCCATTGAATGGTTCACTAATCGCACCCTTTGCGCCTTCACCGTTGAAGTCCCGGCCTTACCGCATCCCAGTCAAATTTGGGGTCCTTGGTTGAAGGAAGAATTCAGTTGCCTAGGCTCCCGTACCCATCTAGTGATGTGGGCGTGTGGTGCAGCAGAGAGAGGCTCAAACCGGCCGTCTTCGGCAGGGCCGTACGGCAGCGGGGCACATATCAGGTTTGGTGATGTTGAACATCTATCCAGTGTTAATATTGGGAAAGACTAGGCACACCACCCCCAAATCTACAGACACCCAAAATCCAGAAGGGTTAGGGTCCGTACAGCTAATAACAGCTAACATCGTAAATCCCGTTTTTACCCGCCAAATCTAGTATTTTAAATAACACGCAACATTTGCACTAATACCGGACGGCCATTTACACCCCTTTTACACAACCCCTTTACACGCATTTACACACATCTATCAACAACCACCTCAACATACGTAATCTTACTCAAATCAATTAATTTTGATCGCTTTCAATCGCTAACAATTAATCTAAATATCTAGAGCCCCCCCCTCTACCCAACCTCGTCGCGACTCAATTGCCTCATCGGCCACCTTCGCCAACAACACTTATTGACACGGCTGCCTGCCAGCCGTGCCGTCCCGTATAGGTCACGTACCAAGCACTTCCGCCGTTTGCGTAGTAATTAGATTTCGTAGATTGGCCAATCCTTCTGACTAACCTTCTCCTCAATTATTACTACTTTTCGTTTATTCAGTCTTAGCCTTACAGTTTCAACAGGTTATAAGCGCTTACGTATATATATACAGCGTCCGTATTTTAATTTAAGGATATCCCTAAATCGATTGAATTAATTACGACGAAAGAAAGCGTTCGTTCTTAACCGCTACAATCCTTTAATTGCGACCGCTTTAACTACAAACCTTTTCGACCTTGCGCCTTTAATTTAGCAACCCTTACCGCCCAATTATTTATTTAGTAAAGGCTATTTCTATTAAATACGTCTAATACGTTAATTAGCCGAATCTTACGTAGACTTTCGCTTATTCGTAAAATATAAGAAGCTTCGATCCCCTTTTCTATTTCGAAATTGAAGACTATTTTCGAATAAATTAATAAATTTAAACCGTCGGGGTCTTATACGTAAGTACATTCGGTACTATTAATTAATACAATACTATAAATATTTATTCCCCTCTATCTCTCCTTTATTATCGAAGTTAAGCGATTTCCTTTAATTACCCGGTTATATCATTACTATTATAGTTATAGCGCCGACTAGATTAGGCGATTTCGACGCTAAATTCGGAATATAAAGTATTCCGCAACTCTAGGGCGAAAATAATTATTAGAAATAGGAATTAATTTTATTCTTTATATTTATTTTTTATAATATTAAGAAGTATATTTTAGAAGATATAAAGGAGAGTACGGGAGAAGACGCGGATAAGGACGAGAATACGCGTATCCGTTACGAGAGAATATAGGTATACTCTATTGTTAAAGAGAATATTAACCCGATTATTAATCGCTTAACTTACTATAGCTTAACCTTCGGTAAAAATAAGGTTTACAACCCTAAAAAGTTATATAATACAATTATTAAATACGTTAGTAATTTAGTAGAAGTCGCAACCGATTAATTAATAGACGAATTAATAAGTATTAATTAAAGCTACTACGATAATCTTTATACTTTTATCGTTTATATTTAATACTTTCGTATTAAATTTAAGAGTAATAATATTATTATTGATAACTGTACTATTTAGAATCGTATTTTTAATAGCTTGGAATTTTAGAATAAAGATTACGTTCGGCTTATACGTTTTTAATTAGATAATAAAATAATAGATTACAAAGTATTCCTATAATTATTTACTATTTAAGTAAATAGATAATAGTATTTAGGTATAATCGCTATAAAAAAGGAATCGATTTTTACGTCGTTAGTATCTATAAGTATTAGCAGTAATAAGAAATATAGCAATACAAAATATAAATAAAGATATAAAAACGAACTATATTTCCCTTTTTATAAATATTACAATCGTTATTATAATAGAGAAATAGACAATTATTAGAAAGTATATTTAGAATTTAACCTATATTTGAAAGACAATAAACCCTAATTAAATAGAAGTATTTTAATATTTAATACCGGCCTCATAAGTATCGCTATTAATACAATAGCAATATTATACTTCGATAACCCTAATTATAAGATTTACGTCGACGATTATAAGACCGATAACAATATCCCCGATTTAATTACCAATTACTATATAGAATGCCCGCTTTTACGTATATTAGAAGACGTTTCTTTCGGAGTAAGAGACCGTATAGAATTCGAATCTTTATATAAAGGGGAGGATTTTAAAAATAGGGCGGAGGAAAATATTGACGATAATTCTAATATTTATACCCTTATTACAATTAATAATTCTATTAAAAAAGACGACGTTTATTTAAATTCGGGAGCGTTTATACATATATTTAATAAATTAAATTAGTTCGAAGAAATCGTTACACTTAAGAACCCTATTAATATTATAGCAATAAACAGTAGTCGCGCTACCTTTAAGAAGGGAGGCAAGATTATATTCAAATACTAGGGTAATAATAATTACACCGCGAATATTATCTTTTACAATATTATACTAATCTCTAACATATTAATTAATTTACTATTAATAAATAGATTAAAACGTTTTAATATTATATTTAACAATATTAACAATAGATTTATTATAAAGAGTATTAGCGAAGAAGTGGCTAAAATTATTTAGAAGGTTAACGTTATTATTATTACAATTACCAACAAATTTAAAAAAGAGGATAATATCGTTTATTTCTCCCTCGATTATTTAGCCTTTATATCCGTCGACTACGGCCTTATATACCGACGTTTAATATATACGTTTATCAATAGAATTATTTAAACTTATTATATAAAAAGTATTACTATTAATAAAAAGTAAGCAAAATAGTACTACTATTATTAATACTATATAAATAAGTTAATACGTATTATTTTTTACAAGAGGTTTTATAAACCGACGGGTATCGTTTCCGAAATATACATCGATTCAATACCTTATAAACCAATCGGTATAAGCAATAAGAATTACGCTATTTATTTAATTTGTATTACTTCGTTATTTTAATAATATAATATAATTAATAAGAAGTTTAATAAATTCTTCGTCTTAATCTAAATATTCGAATTTATCGAGATCCAATCCGGAAGAAAGATATAAATCGTCTATATTAATAACAATATAGAGTTCTCTATTACTTAATTAAAATAATAGTATTTAGACTATAGAAAGAAATTGGTTATATTAGTACTAGACTACCCGTAATAAAACGGTCTTTCCGAACAATATAGCTATACAATTATAGAAGGAGGCAGAATTAGTAATTTAGAGGTAGGATTTCCCGAAGAATATTGGCTATTCGTTAAAAGTTCTTTCGTTTACGTTTTTAACCGTCTTTTATATCCTATTTTAAACGGCAAAACCCTATTCGAAATTATAATAAGAAGTATTGGACTACCGGAATACTAATATATCCCTACTATTAAATACCTACGTATTTACAGCGCCGTCATTTACATCTATATTTATAAGAAGAAAAATAAATTACGCGGAAGGAAGATATTAGCAATTATAATAACGGGAAAACTATACGGGTATAAAGGATAAAGTAATAAAGTATATTTGATTTACTTTAACAATAACAGTAGGGTTATTCGTACTAGAGACGCCTACTTCTATAAATTAGAATACTTATTAGATTTAAACGAATTGGATTATATACTAGAGTATAAAGTAACCTTTAAGGATATTTACTATAAGGTATCCGGTAGCGAAATTATTTTAAAGTACAAGATAATAAAAGATAGGCTTTCTAAACCGATTAAAATAATATTTAACAATTAGATCAATTAAATTAATAATAAACTTTATAACAAAAGGGAGACGGGCAGGTCTATTAAGTAGAATAATACTACCCAATTACTTACTTTAGGAATTATTCCCCCTCTTCTAAATTAATTTACCAATACTCTCTAAATTGAAGAAATACTTTAACGTTACAATAATAATACCGACGACTATACCGATATTGCCCCCGAATCTATAAAAATAGCTTCCGCCCTATTATAAGTAAATAACCGCCCTACAATACCGGGTATTAATACCAACGACGAAGAGGTTATAAATATTACATCAGTAAATATAATAGAGGAGAATTTAATAACGGACTCCGAATTCTATACTCCAGAAAAATAGTCAAACAATTGTAATACCTTATTGGAGGAGATAACAGAGGAATAAAAATTTACAATAAATACTAACTAAGGCCTATCCCTTCGCCGTTTCTATCCCCCTAGACCCGCCTAATCGAAATATAAAATATAGAAGGAATACGACTTAAAGGGTAGGGAAATTATTAATTTAGTAATTAAATTGGCCAATAATAGTAATAATTATTAAGAAGATAAGTTTATTAGAGAAGATTTAATAGTTATCTTCGTTATAATTAACGATTAGTTCGCTTTTAAGTACAATACTTCGAAATCTAATAAATACTACTTGCCTAAGTCCTTTAATAAAGTATATAAATTCTTAGATTATATAATAGAATAATACCCAATTTATAAAGATTAAATTAATAAATTAATTAAGTTTAGTATATGGGATTTAGTAGAGAAAATATTAAATATAAAGGTTTTATTTAGGAAATAGGTTCTAGACTAGAAATTTGATAGTTTTGGAATATAGCTTAAGAATCGCGGCAAATAAGTTATTTGCAGTAATTTTGAGAACAGTGATTACAATCCTTTTAAAGTATATTCGGCCGTAATCTACGCTGCTAATATATATATTTTTATTATTATCGTCGTAATAATAAATATAGAGTACCGCTAATTCGATTTAATCGCGGCCTACTTTAACGCTATTATCCTAAAGGAAACTAATATTTATATTATCTAGCTAATAGGCTTCGAAGACGGTACTAACTAGGTATATAAGCTAAATAAGGCGTTATACAGTCTTTAGAAGTCCGCCCTATACTAATATAATACTATAGTCCCCGAATTGAAGGCTTAAGGTTTCGAACCCTTAGTAATAAATAGATATATTTTTAAGAACGAAAAGATAAGAGCGCTAATCTTACTCTACATTAATAATCTCCTTATTATAGTACTTACAAAGGCCGTTATCGATTCAGTTACTACCGTTCTAAACTCCTTATTTGAAGTCAAGGATATTAGAGAGGCGACCTCCTTCCTTAGTTATTCCATCGTTAGGGATTGTATAAATAATACTATATACCTATACTAGGGTAATTACTTGAAGAAGATTATAGAAAAGTATGATAAAAATAGCTTATATTCAGTTAATATATTATAGCCGTCGAACTTTACCCTACCGAAATATTAGGATTTCGAAGAATCTTACATTAACATACTATAGAAGAAGCGATATTAGAGGGAGAATAGATTTATTAATTAACTAATTTACAGTACTAGATTAGATATTTTATATATAATTATACGATTTTGTAAGGTAAATTAGGGCCTAACCGAATAATATTAGGTTTTTAATAAATATTTTTAGTAATATCTTTCGAAAGATATAATAAGAGGTTTGAAATATAGAGGAAAATTACTAATCGATAACCTCTAATTAAAGGGAATAGGCGATATTAACTTCGCCAACGACCCTATTACTAGGGCTTCCGTCGGTAATTATATTGTAATATTAGGGGGTTGCCCTATATTATAGCGTTTTAAGAAGTAAACCCTAGTAATTCTATCCAATACTAAGGTAGAATTTATTAACCTTACCCTTACAACACTAGCCTTACGTTAGGCCTAGAAAGTCTTAGAAGAAACTAAATACTCTTAGTTTTGCCCGATAATATTATTTATAAATTTAACAAATACTAGAGTAACTATATTAAATCCGCTAAAAACTATACGTATTTATTATTTAGATTTGCGTTATAAATAGGTGATTCAATAGGTTTCGATAAGTAATTTCTACTTAGAATATATTGGTACGAAGGATATAGTAGCGGATAGTTTTATTAAAAGCTTTAATAAAAATAAATACAATAGCTTTATTAAATAATTGGGCCTATGTGAGCTTCCCGCGTATTTAATAAGTAAGAAGGAGTAGAAGAGAATACCGGACTTTATAGTGGCAAATAGGCTACGAAGGAGGATTGTTATATAGAATAATAGTAGAAAGGATAAAAGACCTCGGATTTAAAGGAATAATAGTAGATATAGGATAAATAGAGTAAAATACTAAGGATTTCCGGCGATACGACGAGTAGAGGAGAACTTTGGGCTTTATTTTACTTATATTTAGTTATCGGCTTCAATACTTGGGGGGGCTGTGTTAATACGGCTGCTTGCTAGCCGTACCGTCCCGTATAGGTTACGTACTAAGCACTTCCGCCGTTTATATAGTAGTTAGATTTCGTAGATTGGCTAGTCTTTCTGACTGACCTTCTCCTTAATTATCACCACTTTTCGTTTGTTTAGTCTTAGCCTTACGGCTTCAATAACACTTCCTACGCTACCGACTAAGCCGTCCCTACTAACGATCCCTTATTTAATCTCCCTCCCCAACCAACCCTCGAAGACTACTATCGCCAAATTATCGAAGCGGGCCGTCGCTATCGCTTTAGTATTATTATCGGGCGTAATATATCTTTCCCCAAAAAGGATAGAAGACTACGAACAGGGCTCCCTTACCGGGTAGTCTACGTATACCAATACGCACAACCCAAAAAATCAACACCAACCAACCCCTATAAGAAACAGCGCACAACTACTACGAAGACCGTACTAGATTGCCCTTTCCAACTCGTTATTACAACTCTTAAGAAGGATAATTATAAATATACTATACGGGCGAAGAATTTCGAATACTATAATTATACCCCTACGCGCAACCTTACCGGATATTTAATATTCCGACGACGAATTCTCAAAAATAACTAAACGAAGTATATTTATAACCTTTTCGAGCAATAAGACTTAACCGTATAGGCTATCCATACAACGGTTAAATATAAATATCCCTAATCATTACTTACGTAGAAGGACTTTACGAATTAGCGGTACGAAATTCGCTATATTAAAAGAAGTAGCTATTAAAATATATAAGCCTTCGTATGTACTATCGAGAACGATAAGACTATCTACTTGCAATACTTCTAATTACAAAACTTTATAACTAAGGCTAGGGTCGAGGAGGAGGAGCCTAATATATTGCACAATAGTATCTAAGTTATTCAAAAGCAAAAGAAGATATAGAAACTATAGGAAGGTAGGTTTGAGCAACCGAATAGACTAGGTTAAAGTATTGAAGTAGATGGATGATGAGGTAGAAATCGTCTTCTCTCTTAAGGTTAAGAAAGATGGTCGCTTGGTAATGGTTCTGGTATATTGGTTGACGTGGTTGAAAAGAGTACTCAAAGCGGAGTAGAAAGGTACGTAGTAAGTACGGAAAGGATATATATTGGTAAAGATATCGAAGAGTGAAAAGTCTAAATTTCTTTTTTCTTCCGTTGAGGGTCGCCCTCTTTATATAGCCTTTGCGGGTTGTCTGAGCGTTGTATGACTAATCCAAATAGACAGTCGTATTCGTCAGAACTCAAACTTTCAAAATATACTATGGTTGTTGACGTACAATAAGTAGGGACCGAAGAATTCGCCTTCAAAGGTGAACTTCGAAAATCGCCACTCAACGTCTACTTCTTCCAAAATTCTTCTAGAAGCCTTATAGGGATTCTAGTCCTTTAAGTCTTCTAGAATTATTCTAGAAGCTCTTCCCTTCCTTCTAACTATTGCTAGCTATATTGGGTTAGGGTTATATATAGAAGAATTTAGAAATTGAATATTTAATTCGAATTTAATCGAATAAAATCAACCAAAAATATCTGGCTTATATATATGGTATATATTACTATATTATTAACCCTTATACTTTATCAAGTATAATATGGACCCGTAAATCCATTATAAGTNCGAATAAAATCAACCAAAAATATCTGGCTTATATATATGGTATATATTACTATATTATTAACCCTTATACTTTATCAAGTATAATATGGACCCGTAAATCCATTATAAGTCTATAATTTATTATATATATATATTTTCAGTCCAATAGAAACAATACCCCAACTACCTCCTCCTCGATACCACATACAAGACTAACCGGTATCACATACCGGTAGTACAAAGCATCATTCTCAGCCTTAAAAAGACCTCGATGCCGGTATTTCAAATAATCCTCAATAACGAGAAGGATAAAGGGTATAGCTAGCTACTAGAGCACATCAAGAAGACTGCCGACGACCTCGAGATCCCCTACCCGAAGGTCATTATAACCGATAATAACCCCCAATTTATTAGGACAATCAACCGAGTATTCCCAGACGTTCAACGTCAACGCTACATTTAGTACTGAAATGGAGCAAAAACACACTACCAAATATAAAAGCTAGTACTCCTACTAACTTATAAACCCTAATAGGCTTAAAATAAGTTGTAGAGAGTAGTAATTTTAAGTTTGATCTTCTTAGGCTATTTATGAATATCCTAGAACTATAAAATTAAATTGTAGATTTTAAAAATAGTATAAACTCTTACGTAAGCAATAGTAATATCCTTTTGAAAACGAGATAGGATTCGGATCTCTCTATAAACTATTATTATTTTATTTTAAAGAGCGAATCTAAGGGCTTTACGAATTATAAGGACTTAGAATACATAACGGGTGTTGATCTAACGAATAATAAGTAGATTTAAAGCCCTTAAAACGAAAAGGAAAAAACCTTTAATTTTAAAAAGGGAGCGGATTTATTTGTAGTAGGAAAGTCGAAGAATAAAGACGTCGGATATAGGAAAAAAAATAACTTTGTACTCTATTAATTATTAAAGATAAATAAAAGTAAAGTAAAAGCTTTACTTCTAGAAGAAAGTTTAAAAGAATAAAATCTAAGGTAAAATTCAAGTATATTCCTATTAAAAGAGTAATATCTTATTTAAATTCTTATTCTTCCTTCTCGCTATTTAGAGTTTCAAACCTTCCTTTTATATTTTGAAATTAATTCCTAACCCTTTAATTTATATCAACTTCGGGGTTTTCGGATTTCCGAATTAAAATACTCCAATTAATCTACTCTTAATTCGTTAATTATTCTACTCTTAATAACCCTATATTATCTATATAAGCGTATAAAAAAGTGTAAAAATTCCCTAAATTAAACTTCCCTTTAAATTTGCTTTCTAGTCCTCTTAATAGATTTACTACAAAAATAAAAAATTAATTAAATATAGGGAAGAAATTATTGTAAAGAAAGATTGATTATATATTTCTATCTTCCTAATTTCTTTTCTTAGTTCTTCTCTTAGCCTCTTTCTTATCTTTCTTTTCTTTTACCCTTTTCTATCTTTCTACAATCTTATTTTATTCCCGCTAGTTCTTCTTCTAAAATTCAATTTTATTTAAGTACGCGTATATTTCTTTCCTAACGAATTCGATATTAAATTTAAGAGGGACGGTAATACTAATTCCTTAGCGAAAGTGTTTATTAAAATTAGGAATATATTTATATTCTATTTTATTTATCTTAATATTATTAGGAATTTCGTTAATAACGGCAAGGCTTTTATCTATTTATATTTTTTATAGTAGTACGAAGTAGTTAATATATACCTACGTATTTATTTTGTAATTTATTAGTTGAATTAATTCTTCTAATTTCTTTTGTCGGACTTTCTTTACTCGTAGCGTAGTAGGAAGTTTTTTACTTCTTTTAGGAATTTTGGAAAGTTAAAGCGTAGCCCGGATAAATATTATATTCGTTATTCGTTAATTTAGATCTATTATTTCTATATTAATTGAGTTCCGCTTAATTGATTTTTCGTTAAGAGGTTCCGTTTTATTATACTAAACCGGTAAATTATAAAATAATTCAATTACTTATTAGGCCTTGTAAGGGAATTTTTAGCCGGCTTATTTATAAATATTCGGAATTTTAGGTATTCCAATTTATATAAATATAGCGTTAATTAATAGATTATAACTATATTAAATATAGTAGTAAATTAGCCGCTTCTCCTCGTTATTTATCCTACTTCCTCTCTATTACTTTATTAGAGTAATATTATAAATAGCTTTTATTTATTATCTAATTATAATTCTTTCTACCTATTTATCGTCGTTAATCCAATTATATATATTCTAATAAGTCCTTAACTCCTATCTTCCTAATCTTTTACTAAAAGGATTAGCCCTACTAATCTTCTATCCTTTATAAATTATTTCGATAAAGAATACGTAAGCTATTTTAAGTATTTAGAAATTATACGTCCTTTTAAATATTTATACCGGGAATACCGCATTAATTTAGAATATTTTATTAATAAGGGTCTTAATTCGCTTTCTATTCTTATCTATATATATATAATTATCCGTCGAATATTTTAAATAGATCTTTCTTATTATTTTCTCCTACTCCTTATCGAAGACGTTATTAAAGTAAAATTATTTTAGCTCTCCTTAATTAAAGATAGCGAGGGAGAAGTACTAATCGTATTAAATAAGGATATATTACTATTTTATTCTTCCTATCCCTTAGCATTATCCGACTTTTATAATTAGTATTTCGTCTTCGGTAATCCGCTCTATATTTAAAGGGATATAAATACTATTATTAAAGTCTTTTAATATTTAAATTAGGGTAATTATAATTAATATACTTTTTGTGAAATTCTTAATATTATAGTAATATTATAAATTAATTAGTCCTAAAATAATAGATTTTTAATTTATTATAGAATTGTTCTATTTATCGGGCTAATTTAGAAAAGGTTATAGCGGATATCTATTAAGAGTAATTTTAAATACGCTTAGATCCGGTTTATATAAGGTAATAGTAAATAGGGTTAATCGCTTAAAATTGAGACGGCTGTTTGTATTCCGATAAGTATATTTCTAATTGTAATTTTTATTACAAATCTCTACCTCTTTATTACGAGGTGGATATATTTCTCCGAATTTGAATTTAAATAAGGGCTAGCGGGTAGTTTTATAGTTTTAGCGCTTTAAATTTTCGTATACGTTACGGTAAATATTATTAAAGAAGTTGAAAATAATTAGAGGAGGAAGGAGGGAACCGAATAGAATCGGAGGAGTATTTATATTAATTAATTTACTTATTATTAAATAAATATTATTTAAATCGAAGAGGGGAATAAAAAAAAGTATTTGGGGTATAAGAGGGAATTAATTATTATTTAGTAAGAGTAATAATTTAGAAGTTAGAAAAGAGGAGGGGAAAGATTAGTCTTTTATAAATAGTTAATCGATAATCTAAAGTGTAAATTTCCTTTTACTTTAACCTTCGACTATATTAGTACTTAATTTTTTGTTTTAATATTTTTTATTTATAATAATTAGATTAAAAGATTTCGAGGGTTAGTCTATATAATAGAACGGCGTAAGTTTTTATTTTGAACCTTTCGTTTTACCTTTTTGTATTACTTCCTTCTTTTTACTTAGATTGGAGAAAAAGACTAGAACTAATTACTAATTTAAGTAAATTCCGATTTCCTAATCGACTTTAACTAATAATTATATCTTTATTCAAAATACTTAACCGAAAAAGATATTTTCTATAAGGGCTATAATACTAATAATTAGGGTAATTATTATTATCCCTATATAAACGGAGAGAAGTTTAAGGCTAATTGCTTTATCCTATTACGATAGATTGTAAAGCCGATTAATTCTCCTACTAATTATTTCGTAATAGTAGAGAAATTCGTTATAAATTTATTTAATCTTATTTTTAAAGGTCTATAAACGGCTGAAGTTTATTACCCGAGATAATATACTTTGGGTTAGCTCTTTCTCTCTTATTTGTAAAAAAGGGGAAACTTTTTAATCTTTAGAAGTAAAGGGGAGAGATTACTATTAATTTAGGGTTACTTTTTACTAGTAATATTAATTAAAAATATTTTTTATCCCGACTTTTTCTTCGAAAAATCTCTAAATTAATTATTTAGTTTAATAATATCTTTCGTCCTAATTACTTCCCTTATTACTTAATTAGTCGTTAAAGTTCTTAAGTATTCTATTAAGTCCTTTTAATCTAATTTTCTTAAATTGGGGCGTTTTAATTTAAGTATAAGAAACCCTTATTTCTATATTTTTTTCTATATTTTAATCTTTCCTTTCTATAAGTTCTATTATTATTGTATTGCGCTATTTACTTTTAAATTAGTACTATAATTTTTTTATTATTAGACCTGTCTTTCTCCCTTTACTATTTTAACCCGGTTTAGGAGGCGATTCGGTATAATCTTCTAAACGTATTTAAAGACGACGATCTTTAGCTAAGGAAAAATATTTAAGAAATATAGCTTTACGTTTACAAACGCCTTATCGTTTTTGAAAACGAATTTCTTATCTTTTATTTTCCTCTTAAAATAGCGGATTAAATACGTTATAATAACGAACGTTTTAACAGTAAATAGTAGATCTTATTAAAAGTATATATTAATTTACTTAATAAAAATATTTTTCCCGAAAATAGTTTTCAAAATACTCCTTTTATTCTTCAATATTAAACTTTCGCTAATTATATATAGGTTTACTAAATTTCCTTTCCTCTAATAATTAGCCTCTTCTATTTAGAGTAGATCTTACTTAAATTTTTTAATAACTTCGGATTCCTCTATTCGTCTTTTAACCTAATTTATAAATACTAATAGACGATTTAGGACCGTTTTTAAGATTTTGAAAAGAAGAAGATAGTTTATAAACGGATTTATATCGAGAAAAAGGGTAATTAGCCTTAGGGTTATTATAATTATTATATAAATATAAAAAAGGAATATATCTTCGTATTAATAATTTAGGCGTTCGAAAAGGAGTAAATAATTAACTCTTTTTTATAGGTTTCTAATTATCGTTATTAACTTTTCCTTAGAAATCGCCTTATATATATTTATTATATTTAAAAATTTTAGAAGACCTATACCTCTATTTATATTAAGAAATAATAATAGGAAATTCCGCTTATCTAAACTCCTTTCGTCGGCTACGTATTCTTAAATCTAAATATAAAGGGGGGGATCTATAAGAACTATTACTAATATAATAAAAGGGCTATTAATTATATTACCTTTTTTTAATTCCTTAATACTTTCGAAATCTATAATCGTAACTACAATAGTAAATTTAAAGGGGAATATAGTATTCTTAAGGATAATCGAGTAAATAATACCGGTATTCCTTTTAGAATCGACGGATATACTCCGCGAAATTAGGGGCGCAATTATAAAATTATCCTTTATAATTTATTAGTATAGAAGGAATATATCCGGTATAAAATAGAGGTATTAGATTTGAAGGGTAAAAGTCCTAATATTAGAAGTATTCGGGCCTTCGAAAAAAAGAGGATACTACTTACAATTATAGAAGAAGATAAGGGTTTTAGTATAGATAAAATATTTAGCAAATTTAATTTAGATAAGGATTTAAAACTAAGATTCGTCTATCGTTGTTGAACTTATTTTAATATAATTGGTTTTGTTACGATGCACCAGCTCACGTAGTTCCGTATTGCGTAGTTGGGTATAAATGAAATAAATAATTAAAGTTAAAGAAGGAAAGAGAGAGAGGTTGAGATCTGGGCTCTGGAGTTGCATCCTTATATAGGATAGGCCTAAATTCTACTAGCCTCGACCGCCTTCCTTATTTAATTTAATAATATACGTAAATGCGATATATAGGTCGTAATGCCAATTAAATAATCGTACGGTTAATACCGCTCGTATAACTAATTAGGGTATTCGTATTAATAGTACTAATAGGTCCTATAGGTCTTATCGATGAGACGAATAGGATGTGGTCTATAGTATTAGATTTTAATCGTTATATTACCTTCCCCCCCGGGTTAAAGTTTAGCCCTAGAGTTTTAAGAATAAAAAGAAAAATTTTTAATATAAATATAATTCGAATATTTCTTCCGACGTCCTTTCCTATTTCTTCCTTACTATTATTCTCTTCTTTAAATTAATTCGTAATCCTTCTGCTAGTTTATTATTATTATTGTAGGGTATTTTATCGCTAGTTAATTATTAGGATAGCCGTTTGGGGGGTCCTGGTATTATAGGGTTCGTATTGTAATATTCCTTTAAGAGCTCTATTGAATTGACGAAGTTACTCGCTAATTAGAATTCTAAGTCGGGGTCTTAACCCTTCTATTCTATTTAATATTCCAATTTCCCCTTAGTTACCTTTAATAAAATAACTTTTAAGACTTCTTATTCTTCTTAATTACCGATTAATTCGCTAACCGGGTTATTATTACCTTAACCCGGTAATAGGTTATCTTTATATTTTCTCAAGCGGTTAATATAATAGATTGTCGCTCCTTTTTATCCTTTAGGAACCTCTAATTCGTAAGAGTAACCTCTTATAGCTTTAATCCTATAAGGAATTTTAATTTAATACTAATCGAATTTATTGCTAGATCGATCCGTAATTTAGCTTCGTTTAATAATAAAGACTCGATTGCCAATTCCGAAATTTAATTCCTTTTGGTATTTATTAGCTTAGGCCGTTTATTATTATTATACTTTATTAATAGCGAATCGAGCCGTTATATAGAACGTTTTCAAATATTCGATTAGTTAATAAGCTTCTTATCGGTTAATTTCCGTTTTAAGCGGTTTCGGAACTATATAGTCTTCTTAATTTAATATACTAGGTATAGGGAAGCTTATAATAACCTTTCGGGGGGATAGGCCGTCTAGATTATTGTAGAGTAGGCTTATTTAAATTATATTTAGCGCTAGGATAAATTCTAATTAATCGTTTTGGTTATAGTTAATATAAGGTTTTAACCGTTAATCGATATATTAGTATAGATTTTCAATTTGATTAGTAGTTTATAAGTAGCCGGATGTAATTAACTTCTATTTGACGTTTAGTAAGGAGGTTACTTCTTATATTATTTACGATACGAATTGGGGGCCCCTATTGCTAATTACTTCGTCGGGAAGACCGAAGAGTCGATATAGGCCTCGGTAGTATAAGATGGCGGCATCTTTAGTAGTAATTGTATTTTTATAAGGGATATTCTAATTTACTTTAGTGAATCGGTCTATAATAATTATTAGTATATTGTAACCGTACTTATCTTTAGGTATTAATTTGAAGTCGATTACTAAAAACTTTTATATTCGGCAATCTTCTTTTAAAGGAATTAAGTATATTAATTTAGGCGTTTTATCCCTAAGCGTTTTTAACGCTTTATACGTTTAATAATTAGTAATATATTAGTCTATATTAGTGGTTAGTCCTGCCTATTAATATTGTTTATATATTATTCGTTTGGTTTTATTTTTACCCGGGTATATTGAAATAACCGGATAGTAAACCGCTTTAATAAACCTAATTCGTAGATTACTATCTTCCGGGACTACTAATTTGTAATTTTTAGTTAATAGGCTACCCTTAATAATAAAGGGTGATCTTTCCTACTTTACCTTCTCTTTGTAAATCGATAATAATTTTATAAATCGGTTGGCTTAAATTAATTCGTCCGTTAAATTATAGCCGACTTCTAAGTCTAATTTAGCGATTTTAATGTTAACCGAATTATCCTCTCCTTCCGAATTAATTAGTATATTTATTAGTTTATTATTAATAAAAGTAAAGAATCCGTTATCGGCGGATTTGAGTATTCGTAAAGTAAATTAGTCCTCCTTCTTATTTTTAATAGTCTTTAAGTCTTCTAATTTACGAAAAAGAGTATTAGTAGTAATATTCTCCTTATTAAGGCGATAGGTTATTCGGAATTAGTATTTTAATAGAGTCTTAAATTAATAAATTTGTTTATTATTTAATACCCTTTTTGTATTAAAGTATTTAAATGCTTAGTAATTTGTAAATATTATAAAGGGCTTAATGCCTTTTAATTCGGGTCGCTATTGTTCAATCCCTTTTATTATAACTATTAATTCCTTATTGTAGATAGAATAATTAAACTCTATTAAATTTATAGTTTCCGAATAGAATACGACCGGATATTATTCGCCGTTGTTTTGGAGTTGATTTATTATACTTACGTAGATTCTATTACTAGTATTTATTTCGATTTGTATTTCCCTCTCGTAATCGAAATAATATAAAACGGGCGTGCTAAGTAGACTCCTTTTTAAAGTATTAAACGCCTCTTTATAATAATTGTCTTATTTAAAAGTTAAGTCCTTCTTCGTTAGGTTTATTAAAGGCTTTACTATTCGATTGAAGTCTTTGATAAATTTCCAATAGAAATTATAAAACTTTAAGAAAATTTATATACTTTTTATAGTAGTTAGCTCTTTTTATTCCTTTACAATTACTACCTTCTCCGGGTCGATTATAATACTATTAGTATTGATAATAAAACCTAAAAATTTGGTCTTAATTATACTAAACTCGTATTTTTTAATATTGGTTTATAGCCCCGCTTCTTCGAGACGTCGTAGTATTATATCGATATATTTATTGTAGTCCTTTTAGTTATTAGAATAAATTAAAATATTGTCGATATAGGCGTTGTAAAAGTTATTGAAATATCCTATTAAAACTTCGTTAATAAACCTTTAGAATAACGAAGGTCTTCCCGTAAGGCCGAAGGGTAATATTTTATACTTATACGCTTTATATTGCGTTTAGAACGTTGTTAAATCTTTGTAATTTAAGTATATACGAATATAATAGAATGTTTATCGGATATTTATTTTAGTAAAGACTTTTACCTAGCCGATTTGCGCTAGTATTTTATTAATAAGGGGTAAGGGATATTAATCCTTCTTTAATAAGGCGTTGAATTTTCGGTAATTTATGTAGAAATATAGGCCTCTATTAGTTTTAGGTATAAATAATATAGGTGTTGCTTATAGTATTAAATTAGCTTCGATAAATTCTTTTTAGAGGTTATCGGTAATATATTGCTTATATTCCTCTAATTCTTCGAACGTTATTTTATATAACGAATTGTAGCCGAGGTTTTAGGGAGATTTTCCTTCCTCGAATTCGATTTTATAATTAATTTTGTCCTTTAATTCTAGTAGCGTATCCGAGTTTTTTTTATTAAAGACGTTAATACGGTTCTAGTACTTTTTTAAGAGCTTTTCTATTATTAATTGCCTATATTCCTTTTTATCTTCGGGTAATAATTCGGATTACTTTATTTTAATAATATTATTAATCTTATAGAGATTAGTCTCTTTAAGGATCTCTCTATACTTGGCGTAGAAATTTATAGCTATAGCGCTTATTAGGGTATAATCTTTAAAGTATTATTTAGTTTAATCGAAGGCTCGTTCTATATAGTATAGTCCTTAAATATTATAGTAGGGGTATAAATCTTTATTCTACTTATATAAGTTTCGAATTATTTCTAGTTCTATAATTTCCGCTTCCGAAGTATATTTGTATTTAATACTATTAAAGAATTCCTATTCTATTTAGTTAATGTTTGTTAATGCTAGAGGATTTCTATAGTTGTAATACTTAGTTGTATAAATACCTTTTAGCTTTTAATTAGTATTAGGGATTCTTTTAGGGGTTTCGGTATATTTCCTTCCTTAGATTTCCTCTTTAATTACCGATAGGAGCTCTTACTTTTACTTTTTTAATTTAGTAATCATCTCCTTTACTACTTTTGCCTTAGCTTTATTCTACTTCTTTACTTCTTCTATTTTAATTTATAATTCTTTAATAGTAATATTTAATTCTTTAGTTTCTTCTTCCGCTTCTTGCTTTAGTAAACGGATTTATAATAAAGTATTGTCTGCTCGCCTTTTGTCCTCTATATTTATTAAACGTTCTCTTCGTTTTATATTTATTTGAAAGGAAGGATTTTAAAATAATTTCGGTCGCTTATTAATATTAATATTTTTGTCTAGCGGTATTTTTAATAGATTTTTTAGGAAGATTAGTTAATTATTACTACAATTAGGTAGGACTTTATTTTTGTTTAATTATAGCTTTCCTAATATTATATCTTTTGATATTACTAGTAGGACGATTATTTATTAGTTAAAGAATTTATAACCTTGTATTTAGATGGCGGTTTTTATTACTTAAGAGATAACGTTGGGTTTAATATTCTTATAAGGTTTAACGTATTTTAATTGAAAATTGGTTTTACTTTCGAATTTTAAGTACTTAATTAATTTATTAGCGAATTTCTAATTTAGAAGAATATAAATATCTGCTCCCGTATTAATAAATGCGTCGAAAGTAAGGATAAATAATCTATTATAAATTATATTATATTTAACGGTAAAAGGCGGGCCTTTTCCTAAATAATTTTATAAATTAAATTTGTCTATATTATCCGTTTTTCTTATTAATATATATATTAATACTTTGCTTAAATAGGAGATTAGTTTCTCCGGGCGTTTTAGTTTTTCGAATCCGAATCCGAATCCTTTTTAACGATAGTCTTAATTTCGTAGCCGTCGTTACCCTTATCTTCGCTTAGTTTAATTTCCTTATTAGGGAGCTTTATGTATATAATGTAGATTTTGGCGTTATAGGCTTCGAAAAGCTTTTTCCGACGAGGGTAATTAAGTATTATATAGCCGGGCTTGCGGTAAATAAAATACTTTTCCTCTTATTATAATTTATAGGTTTCCTCTTTAAATGGTTTTTTATATAAGAAGGATAAACCGGGTAGACGGTTATAAGGGGGACCGAAAGTAGTATTTTTAAATAGCTTTTTAAAATTATTGAATACTTTGCCTATAGAGGCCTTCTTATTTTTATTATCCGGTTAACTTATATAAAAGCTCTTGTTAAAGCTTTGAAAAAATTCGATATAGGCGTTATAGGTATAATTAGTATAGTAATTGGTTTTAGTGTAATTACGAAGTCGAATAGTAATTTTGCGACGGAGTTCTAATTTTTACTAGGAATTAGGGATATTATAATAGCCAATTAAACGAGTAAAAGCTATTTTAAAGTTGCGGAAGCGATTAAAGTAATATATTGCTAAGCTTTTGTATTCCTTGCGAACCTTTTCGTCGGCGTTGAAATTATAGTAATTTAATTATAAATGGTTTATAAGGTCTTCGACTATATTAATACGTGAATTGCCGGTATCGGGGCGAATAAAAGGGTAGAAATTCTTTAACGCTTATTTGGAAAGCCTAGAAATAACTTCTTTAAAAGTGGTTTTATTATTAGCGAAGTAATCGGTATTTGTACGAAGACGGTTAATTATTTGGAAATACTATATATCGAATTCGAGTTTATTATTTTCGCTATTAGAAAAGGTAGGGATATTTACTTTAGTTATTTTGCCTCGATAGTATCTTCCTTCGAAAGAGACGGTATTAAAAGGGGTATTGCTTTTTTTATAACGGGAATATTTATTGTTATTACGAGGGATATAACGCGGGTCGCGAGGGGGGTCGCGATTATTATTATTACTATTATTATTAGTAGAATTATCGTCTCCGTTGTTATTAGGGTCGCTTCCGCTAGCTCCGAAGTAATATAAAGTAGGCTTCGAAGGAATACGTCGATCCTTACTACGGCGACTATCGTTAGGAGTTTTAGAAAGTCGACGGTTGGGAGTTTTACCGTTACGACGGGTAATGTTAATTATAGGGATAATATTAGGGGAGTATTTAATAGATTTAAGGAAAGTAATTCTCTCCTTAGGTTTAGATTTAATTAGTTTAGTAGGCTTAGGAATAGGTTCGGTAATATTTAGCTCTTTTATATTTATATTGGCGATGTTTAATAACCGGCTTAGACTATCGACTTAGGTTTGTAAATAGGAAATTTTAAAGTCGTATTACTCTTAAAGGACTTTGAAGTCTTCGATGTAGTCCTTCTTTACGCCTTTTATTTAATTGCGGGCGCGAACCTCTATAGATAATATTGCTATTTTATAAGTTTTGGTAATTATATCGATAGTACTATTAGCCTTTTAGCTTTACTTATTATATTTTCGATAAAGATTATTATTTTTAGTTTAAAGGTCGTAGACTTTTTTACTTAGATCGTCCTTATTTGTATTAACCGTTATTAATTATTATTTTATATCGATTAAATAATTAGTTAGTTCTATTTTGTTGTCGCTAGTATTTAAACGGTTGTTGATATTGGCTTAGTATTCTTTAACTTTTTATACGAAGTATATAACCTATTTATCTATTTTAATAATAGTCTTATAAATGTAGCGAAATACTTATGCTATATTTTTAATAATACTGATAAAGGCTTCTAATATATAAGTCCTAATGCTAATTTCTCCCTATATAGTATTAGGGTTTTAGTTAATTAGAATTAAAAACTCTTAGAAGGTTAAAGGGCTATTCTAATTTCTAATAGCTAACGAAGACTATCCTTATTAAATAATAGGGTAAAAGTTGATAATGCGGTTTCCTTTATTATTTTTATTATTATTATTAATAAAGTCGGCGCGGTTAGTACTATTTGCGATAATTTCGTTTGCCTTTAATGCGTAATAGTGTACTTTTACTAACGGGTGAAAGTTGTCTATATAAAGGGCAAAGTTATTAATAAGGTCTTAACGAGGTTATTAGTTATCGCCCGTTAAATAGGTAATTGAGGGGGATAGGGATTTAGTTAATAGGTCGACTATTTTGTCGTTTAATTCCCTAGCGTCGATAGAAATATAGTGTATTTAAGAGTTTATAGCTGTAATACTATTACAACGGATATCGGAAACCTAGTCGAGGCTATTCTAATTTAAATAAATACGATAATAAGCGACTTCGTTATCGGCGTATTATTTATAAGGGGGTACGTATTTACGAATTGTATTAGGATTAAATTCTATAATTTTATTATTATTAGAGTTTAGAGGCGAATTGACTTTAGGGGTAAATTTTATACTTTGTTTAAATTGTATAGTAAATTCTAAAGGAATTTCCTTTGAGGCGTCGAAGAGGAATACTTTTCCCTTAGGTTATTAGTTAAAAATATAGCGTTTTTTAGAAGGGGATGGGGTAAAGGTATCGACTGATTCTTCGAACGAATCGTCGTCTTTAATACGGAAGGAGGTATCCTCGTCTTCCTTATTTTCCCAATTAGTATTATTATAATATTCGTTATTATAATTATTATTATTATAATTAGCGGTATAGGGTTATTCGGTTTATTATTTATTATTGGGGACGAGAGGACGGCCCGAAGGCGTACTCTAAGTAAGATTAATTATAATAATTAATTCTTATTGTAATTAGTAGGGATTGGGTTCGATAACGGGTTCACAATGTCGACGAAGCGACGTTCGGGGTTAAAAGTCGACGAGGCGACTTATCGGGTTTACGGATTTAAATTAGGATATTATAATACCTTCCTAAACGGATGTAGTAAACTTTAGTTAAATATTACGATGTACTAGTTTACGTAGTTCCGTATCGCGTAATTGGGTATTGTAACGGTTCTGAACGAGTGTTGTACAGCGAGCAGTCGTGTAAGGTTGAAATGCTATAATTGATGAAGAGAGGAAAGGGAAAACTGTATAGAAGGTGTAGTCTGGAAAAGGGTTTTGTGCGCTGCGGCGTACGGACCTGGTAGGCGAGCTAGAGCTATCGCTGATGCCTTGGCATTAGCCAAGGTTAACCCCTGGGTTCTAGTCCTATGATATTACCCCCCTACTCCCCTTTAGGGAGTACTGTATAGAACGAATCGTAGTTAAATATACGAAAACGACTAAAATCTAGTACAACCGCACCTAGCTAAATGCCTATTTAAACGGGGAAGAAATTAATAATATTAAGAAAAGTATTTATATTGAGCCCCCAAGTAAATGCTGTACAATTACCTGCTCCCTACCCGAGTTGGTGGTGCCCTATTAGACACCTACTTTTATAGAGTTGCTCTTTACGGAATTAAGATTGAATTAGGGGATATATTTAGACTTTGCCTATCTGGCGCGTCTCTTTTACTAAGCCTCCGGCCGGTAGTAGTTAATAATAAGGTTATTACCTAGTACTTCGTATTACTTTATTTCTCTTATTAGTAGCAACTGTCCTAATTCTTTTACTAGGAAATGAACTTTAGTAATTCTTATACTTACGAAATGCTTACGCCTGCTACCTTCCTGCGGTTGCGTTCTATAGTAGATACTAAATAGCTATACGATGGGAAGTACGGGAAAGGGTTTTACTTTATTAATTATAAGGTAATGAACCAATATTACCCCTATAAAGACCTCGCCCTCCCAACTATCTAAATCGGCTCTTCCTTTTGAACCGTAACAGCTTTCTCCTACCCGTGATATTATTAGGGCGTTACCATCCTACGATACAATAACTGCTTAGTTTGAGAGTTCTTCGTCTTGGTTGCCGTTATTATAACTGTTTGAGCCCTTATTGGATTGCGTTCGAATATTATTTATCCTCGTCTTTTTATACTACTTGAATTAGTAGGAGCTACTCCTATAGTTCGTATACTTCCCCTCTTTCTTCTACTTATTCTTTTGCTTCTAAGAGGGTAATAGGGCGGAGGAAGACCGAATTACCGAAGTATTAATAGAGGTGTCTATTAGTTCGCTACCTTTATTATTAATTAGGCTACTATATCTTTACGAATAAAACGAGGGGGTAGTTAAAAGAAATGTATTGCTATTAAGACGGCGAAGATATTCGAGTAGTTGAGAATATTACTTAGGTATATCGGTCCTATTATCGAGCCATTACTTTTAATTATTATTTAGGGCGGTAATTAATTAATTGATTTTGGCGGGGTCCGACTATGAATTTACTTAGGTACAGTAGAGTACTTCTTCAAATTAAATTAGAAAGTTCGCTATCGACTCCCTATTCTTTTAATATAGTTAGTGTAATTCTTAATTAGTACGCTTGGCGGAGTTGGGGTCCTTATAAGTGAGACGGAGTTTGTTGAGGAGGGCTGTCGGCGATTGTGATGATAGGGAGTTTGTAAAAGCGACGAGCGGCTTTTTAATAGTAGGTAATAGGTAGGCGAGTAGATAGTAGAATTGCGCTTTTGTATTACCGATAGCGAGTCTATTAACGTAGAGTTTAATTTAAATACTAAGTACTTATATTTCGAAGTCTTTTTTATTCCCCGAAAATTTATCGAATTGAAGGAGTACCGGCTTAGGAGAAGCGGTAGGCCTCGAGGAGATCTCAGTTAGTAATATTTCGAAGGCGGCGGTGAATTATTATAGACGTTTTTAGGGGTCTTAAGATTATAGGATTTGGGGAAAGGCGGTTGGTACTATTATTGAGAGGGATAGGAGTCCGGGCAGTAGGCGAGGAGAATTGAGCAGTGGATTTAAGTTGTCGCTGAAGAACGAGAGCGACGGAGGGAGATTCTTTGGGCGTGCTTGCGAGAGAACGGTAATGAGGGTATTTGAAAAGAGGATTAATTATAATGTAATAGTTTTGAACGAGTGTTGTATAGCGAATAGTTGTGTAAGGTTGAAATGCTATAATTGATGAAGAGAGGAAAGGGAAGATTGTATAGAAGGTGTAGTCTGGAAAAGGGTTTTGTGCGCTGCGGCGTACGGACTTGGCAGGCGAGCCAGAGCTATCGCTAATGCCTTGGCATTAGCTAAGGTTAACCCTTGGGCTCTAGCCCCATGATAGGTATAAATAAAATAAATAATTAAAGTTAAAGAAGGAAAGAGAGAGAGGTTGAGATCTAGGCTCTAGAATTGCATCTTTATATAGGATAGGCCTAGATTCTACTAGCCTCGACCGCTTTCCTTATCTAATCTAATAATATACGTAAATGCGATATATAGGTCGTAGTGCTAATTGAATGGTCGTACGGTCAATACCGCTCGTATAACTAATTAGGGTACTCGTATCAATAGCACCGGTGGGTCCTATAGGTCTTGTCGATGAGACGAATGGGATGTGGTCTATAGTATTGGATCCTAGTCGTTATAGGTTTTATCGGGGTATAGATCGGTAAGGGGGAAAAATTAAAAACGAAAGAAAAATTCGAAAAAAATAAATAGGGAATATATTGTATAATAAATTCAAATTTTATTTTAAACTCTTACCTTTTCTTTTCTTCCTTTAGGTCTTCCCTTCAAGAATAATTAGAGCCCAATCTACTACTCTCGCCAAAAAATAAAAAAATTCTAAAAAAAAACAACTTCCCTTATTATTTAAATAGCAGATTAAAAATAGAAATTCCAAATTTATAACTCTTCCTTACTATTTTTAATTATTTGCCAAACTCCTAATAGTCGATTAATAAGTAAATAAACCTCTATATTAATCCGGTATAATTACTCTTCTATTTTCTTCTTACGTATATTAAATTGGGTAAAGCTTTTTAAAGCTATTTCTTTCTAATTTCTTATAGATATTAGCTCTTTATCTTATATAAATTCAATATTAAAACTCGGAATAATATTAATTACTTTTAAATTAATTTTATTTAATAGCGAATTTAGTTTATTCGGACTTAGTATTATACTATCTTAAATAATGAACTTTTTAATCCTTTTAAAGGAGATCGGCTTAGTAAATTCAATTCCGTTAAAGGTAAATATATAGTAAATATTTCTATTAGCGATCTTATAAACTCGGAAAAGTCTACGCTAATAATATATTAACTTCTTAATTATATTTATATTTATATAGCGGAAAGTATTATAGGTTAGTATTAAATCTCTAATTTTAATTTTAATATTCTTTAATCGGAATTTGCGTTTATTAATCCGATTCCTATAATTAACAGCCTTTTCCCGGGTTTTAACAACCTTTTTAGCGGCCTAAGCAAAATAATATTCTATTTCCTTATATATACTAATAATTATAATAATTAACTCCTTAATCGTAAACTTCTAATTATTATTTTACTAATTAATTACTTACTAAAAAAATAAATTAAATTTAATAAATATAATTGGGTTATAACTATAAATTAATTAGAAGGGAATATAATTATAATTTCTTCGAACAGTAATATAGTTAGTAAAAACGATATAAAGAAGGTATTTCCTCTAATTTTCTCCTTTACTATTAATCAACTTTATTAGGGAAGCGGTAATAATAGTATATTTTTATTCGTTTATTCTATTAACTCTCGAATTATAAAGGGCGATATAATATTTTAGAATTCCTAAACGAATATAGGCTTTTACAATTATTCCCCGAAATTTAAGGCTACTATTAACTAAGATTCCGAACGGATATCCCTAGTAGAGAAAGATAATTTGTAAAAAAATAGCGATTTTATCGGCTTTAATAGTATTTAAAATAGTCGTTTCAATATAACCGGTTAAATTATTTCTAGCCTTAAGTAAAGGATATTTTTTCTTCTATCCTAGCCCTTCTAAATACTAAATATTTAAAATCTATTTTTTAAAAGGCTAAGGATTAGAATATATTTATTAGTAGCCGTCTTTATATTATTTAAAATTAAATTTCTAATATATAGGATAGGAGCGGATTATTTCCTTAATTTAAGAATATATCCCTTTCTAATAATAGTATTCGGTAATCCGTCGGTAAGTATTTTTTCTTCTTCTATAACTAATTTTATTATAATAACGAATTATAATTAGTTTTCGTTTTTAAGGGGTATTTACTAATCGTCTTAATAATTGACCATTATAAGTTAATTATAACTAAAGGGCTCCGTTAGAAACGAAATATTTTAAAGCGTTAAATTAGAATTAGCGTCGGAGAATTAATTTATATAGGCGTTCTAAAGTCCTTAAAGTAAAAAAATACTAAGCGATTTTATATAATTTTTTAAATCAATCTCCTTAGAGGATTGGTATAGGCTTATTTATATAAGTAGTATAAATAGAGTAGATTTATATATTAATATAATCGTCGATATCTTCTTCGTATTCCTTATATTATAGATTTGTAAAGCCTAGTAATTTGCAAGATAAATTATTAATAATTCTATTTTTATTACTTATAATATATTTAATATTAAAATTAAATAGTTTAATTTAAACGATTTATTTTATAAATAATACGCTTAAAATATTATTAGTAATACTATTAAATTAATAAATTAATATTTAAACGTCTATTTTAATAATAAAATAAATATTAAATAAATAGCGTTGTAAATGCTTTAAAGTATAAAGAAGCCTTCGAAACTCTCTTTTATAAATATTATAACGCTTTTCCGTATTAGACTAGATCTTACTCTCGAAGCGGTATAGGTAATAGCGATTATTAAAGCCGATCTACTCTAGAATTATATTCTAACCGTCGATAGAAATATCGGTTATAAAGTAAATAGTCTTATACCGTTTGTTATTGTAAATTAGCGTTATAAAAATAGGAATAATAGTTATTATATATTATAATCGTTTTATAATGAATTATTCGTTTTCAATTTACTATTAATCTACTCCCTTCTTTATTAAAGTATATAAAGGAATTATAATAATATTAAACCCTTTAATCTAAATTCGGTAATACTTAATAATACTTAGAAAGGATTTAACCTATTCTAATTCTTTACTTTTCTTATAAGGTTAGTATTCGTAATAAATTTATTTATTAATTACTCGTACTTTCTTATTTATTAAAAAGCGTCCATCGGGTCTATAAAGGTAATTTATTAAGATAGCTTCCTTTTAATACTATTGAGACTTAATTATTATAACGGTCCCTCTTATTAATTTAATATTAAAAAGGACTTTATTAATATTTATAAAATATTTAAAAATATACCTTCGTATACCTTTAAAATTAAAAATAGTGTTTCCTTGGGCGGAGCCGGATATGCCCGAGGAAGACAGTGAAACGCCCATTTTTCCTTCTACCTTAGGAAGTTTTTTTTCTTCTTTTTTTAAAAAAAAAACCCCTCCCGAATTTATTTCTTTATTACATATTTATTAAATATTCTTAAATTAGAAATCGTCCTTAACTAAAGGCCGGATTAACTTCTAGCCGGGTATAAGGCAACCCTTCTCTTCTTTTGATTATTTTAGTACCATTTTCCTTTTTAGACTTTTTTTCTTTTTTTTTCCAGATTCTTTTTTCTTAAAGACCCATTCGTTAAATTTTTTTCAAATCGAAATTCCTCTTCAACCAAGCGCCGGATTAACTTATACCCGGTTGTAAAATATCGGCCGCTTTCTTCTGAATATTTTGGTACCCTTTTTTTCCCCTAGGGTTAGGGTTATTAGTTATTAGAAAGACTTGGTCATTTTCATTTTTTCTAAAGTTCTTATCGCCTCCAACTTTCTTATCTCCTTAACAATTTCCTTAACAATTTCCTTATCGCCGATCTTCTTCTTATCTCCTTAACAATTTAACTTGGTCATTTTTAGGACTTGGTCATTTGGAACCACGGTTGCATTTGAACAACTTGAACGACTAAAACCACTAAGAATCCTCATTGCTCAACGGCCATACATCAGGACAAAGTGCACAAAGTACCAAAATGACCGCAAAATTAAGGCGAACAATCTGCAATTGAGTGCACTTTGATGCATCCTCTGGTTGAGGAATGGTGTTGACATTTAGCAAAATCTTTGTCGTTGCTATTCAGACTGTGTCCTGATGACGACACAATTTCCTTTTTAGGATAGGGTGGGTCCTGCGCATAAGTCAATAGGTGGTCCGTGTTTCTGCACATTGGGCCCGGATAGACAGAAATCGCCGCACTTTCCACTTCGTTTTATTCCGGCGCTTCGGTAGGCCCACGGACCACGACCTTTGGTATGGATTTCCATGGCACCTTTGGTGGGCCCGACCTCAGCGCCTCCATAGTGGAAGGATGGGCGTTTCAATTAATTCCCCGTTATAATTACTCTTCGGTCCTCTAATACAAATATTATCGAAGTAAAACTAATAAACGTTAAAGATTAAATTATAGAGCATCTGTATTATTATTCTTATAAATTAGGTAATAGAATTAGTACTTCTTTAAGGAAGGGTAATTATCCGGAAGTAGTTAAAATCAGTCGAGAAAATTATAATATTTCGGCTAGATTTATTAAAAGGAATTTAATTATAATTGGAGAATAAATTTAGAAGAGAGATTATTTTATAACTTCTAAAGTTTTCGCTAAGATTATTATAATTAGGGGGTGGATTTGCATCTCTTAATATAACCCTATTAATCTACTACGCGTCGTTAATTAATTTTAGATTACTATCTTTTTTTATAATAAAGAATTAATTGTTCCTATAAGTAATATAGTTTTCCTTTAAAATACCTTTTTTAATTCTATTTTTAAGTAAATTACAAATTTTATTGTAAAATACTTTCGGGATAGGGATTACTTTAATTTACTAAGCGGAATAAGGAATAATACGGATTTTCTATAGCGGAATAACGTTGGAATTAAATTTCCTATACTTAAAGAAAGTCTAAGCGAATGCTTTTTCTCTATTGTAGAAAATATAAATAAATAATTCAATTTCTCCTTTATTTAGAATATCCTAAACCGTTTTGAATATTTTTTAGAAGCGCTCTTCTATTAAATGCGAACCTCTGATTAACTCCGTAAACTGAAGGAAAATATAATTATCCTATTCGGAATTAAAATTTTTAAGAACGTTATTAATCCGTTTTTATAAAACCGCTAGCTTATTTACCTTCTAATTAAAATTCCCTTTAGGCTTAAATCTATTTAATATAACGTTATCGATTAAATTGGTTTTTTAAGTAATTCTCTTATAAAGGGTATTAATTTATATAGAGAAGGGATTTAATATTTTTCGAAACTACTTTTTACTTAACCTTAACTTTATTATAAATTACTATACGTCCCTCTTAATAACCCTCTTAAATTCCCTAATTAAAATTCTCCTAATCTTATACTTTATTTTCTAAGTAATTACTTTAAATTCTAATTCTATTTTTACTTATTTATTATAATTATTACTAGCCTTAAGATCTCCTCTTTTACTTTATACTAGGCGGATTAGGCTTTTACCTTCTTATTCCGAATTAATTTTAAGACTTATTTCTATTCTAATAATATTCTCCTAAATTTTACGTAATATATTATATTTTTCGCACTCGTTATATAAAAACTCCAAAAGTTCTTACACTACTTCGTCTATTAAAATAAAAAGCTTTTTATTATCTTCTTCAAACTCTATTTAATTAGGAATATCCCGCCCTAATTTCTTAATTATATAAGGGTTAAATATATTAATTAGCTCCAGTTTTATTAGGGCTATTAATTTTACTCTTATTAAATTCGAGATTTATAATTAGAATAGTATAAATAATAGCGCTATCTATAGTAATTATAGTATAATTCTTATTATTTTTATTGTATTGGATATAAATATTCGCATTTTGGAAAAACGGGAGCTTTAAAATAATATTATAATTAAGAAGACGATTTTTAATAATAAAAAAGTAAACTTCTCTTCCCTTATCGAATAAGTAGACTTTTTTATAAATTTTATTAAGAAATCCCTTCCTACTTCTATTACTATTTATATTAGTAATTTCAATTTTAATAGAATTAAAATTGAGTTAATCTATTAAGTCCTTATAAATAATATTATACTCGGCTCTAATATCTAATAATATAGAATACTTCGGACCTTTTTTAACTTTTATAGAGATTATTAGAATAAATAAAGGAATAAGGCGAATAATATTATTAATATTAGTAATCCTAAATATATTTAACTATTTAATAGAATTAGTAGTAGTATCCCTGCTATTTTTAAATATTATTTTCGTAGGCTTAGTCTTGAGCTTACTTAAAATCTACTAATTAAAATACGGGGTATCCGGAATATTTATATAGTCGAATTAATTATATATATTTTTAACCTTTTTAATAAATATATTAGCGAAATTATTATCTCCTAACTTCGGATAAATATTAATAATAATAACTATATTAATATAGGTATTAAGCTTCCGAATAATAAATTTAAATTTATTTACTTTAATATTATTATCGTAGGTTGTATTACTATTATAATTATATTTTAGTACCGAATCGGAATTAGTACGAATATTAGAAGAGTTAATTAAGTTTACTTATTTATAAATAGCGTTAATATAAATAGGGCTCGTTTTAATAATATCTTTAACCGTAATATTAATTTTAACGTTTATTAATTTTATTACTAAAAGGAAAAGCTCTTTTAACTTTACAATATTATTATAAGCCTTTAAATTTTTAACTTCGGTTGAAAGAATACCCTTCTCCTTTTCTACGGATTCTTAAATAGATTTATCCCCTTTTAATATAGGAATAGATTTGTTCTCCTTCTTCCCTTTTATAGTATTAGCGTTTCATTTGGAAGGTTATTTTCTAAATTCGACGTTAGGAAGTATAGAATTAAATATAGCAATATTTCTAGAATTTGCGTTAGGTTCTTCAATATAAACCTTCTTTGCGTTTATAGGCGTAGTAACCGCTAATCTATTAATAGGTTTATCGGCTACTTTATTAGAAGGTTTATTAGCGGGTTTATTAGTAGATTTATTAATAGATTTATTAGTAAATTTCGCCTTCGGATTAATTTATTCGCTATTAGAATTAAATAATTTAATAATTTACTCCAATTGAATAGGCCTCTTTAAAATCTCTTTAGGCTTTTTAATCCTAACGGGTTTAATAATATAAGTCGTTGCCGTCTTCTTACGAGATATTAGCGTTAAATTATAGAATTTATCTTATAATTTTATTTAGATTATATTTATAGTTATAATTTTGCACTATAAAGCTTTAATTTGCTCTTACGCTTATTTAATACTATTATTAAAAAAGTTAAAATTAGGGACGAAATTGGGTTTATTCGGATTTCTATCCTTAAATTATTTAAACTCCTATTTTTTAAAGCCTATTTAATAATCTTTATTACTAGGGCTTATAGTTATAAATAACTTTACTAATTTACTAACAATACCCTTCGAATTTATATTGGAAACGAATTACTAATTAATAAAATTCTTGAAATTAATACTTCCGCTAAGGAAGACTTATACTCTAATCTATTTAATTCTATTAGGCCGGAAGTAAGTATAGAGCCGGTATATAATATTTAATTCCTTCTCTTAATATTCGTATTAATAATAATTATTCTTACTATATTAATAATAAATCTAATTAGGGTTAGGATTTATTCTTCCTTTAAAATAATTATTACTATTATAAATAGTAGTAGTAGTAGTTTAAACAGAAGGAATTATACTAATTTAATTCGGTAAATAGGAGGTTGGATATTATATAGGGGGGGTTTATTATACAATTAGGGGGATAATAGCCTTAATTCGAATAATAATTATTTTATTAAAATTAATAATAAGCTCTTCTATAGCTTTATCCGGAATAGGGGTAAAGGTAGGAAGAAGTATAGTAGGAGGAGGAGGAGATTTACTCCTAATCTTAATTATTTTAATAATCTTTTATTTAATTACTATAATAAGCTCGTCGGAATTAGAGTTTAATTTAATAATCTGCTTAATTGTCCTAACTTTTTTAGAGGTTACTTCTTCGTCGTTAGAATTAGAAGGAGAAGAGGCATTAGATTTAAAAGTATTAATATTATTGAAAAATTCTATTATAATTTTATTTAACTCTTAGGAAAACTCTATTTAATTCTTCTTAAATAAATCTTCTTTATATTCTCCTATAAAATTATTAATTATATAACGCATTTTAGAATTCAATTTCTTATAGAAGTTTTTAATAGCTAAGATTTTAGTACTTATATAATTGGATTCCTTTTATTAAGTAAGGAGAGCGGTATAAGAGATAATAGCGTCGACGATTTTAGATTTGTAATAGCCAATTTTCTTAGAATAGAACTTTTTTAGCACTACAGATATATTATCTATTTATTCGGGGTTTTTAATATTAAAAGCGATTTTGAATTCCCTAGTAAAATTGTCCTAAGTAAATTCGTTCTTTTCCTTTAACTTACGGATTAGGCCTTTATTAATATCCTTTGGATTTTTCTTATACTAATTAAATTAGGTATTAATCTTAAACTCGTTATCTTCGAAGGTATAGAATTTAATTTTATTATTAAAGAGTTTAAAATATTCTATAACCTTTTTACCGCTGAATTTCTTCTTAGGGATAATATTTTAAGTAAGAATAAGGTTATTATTTTTAGTAATAAGGTTTGTAATAGTCTCAAAAGCTTTAGAAGAGACCTTTATAGTCTTCTTCTAAATATTTTAATTATTTTCGCCGGCCTTTTTATTATTAATCTTATTACTATTAATTTTATTATTACCTATAATATTTAATATTAATTTATTTAATAAATTAGTATTATTATAAATAGAAGGGTTATAGAGGGGGAGATAAATATTTATTAAAGAGAAGTAAGGTTTTATATATATTAATATTAATAGTAATTTCTAATAGTAAAAAAGGTAGGGCTATAAATCCTTTTTATAGACTTCTATTTATAAGTATTCCTTATTAGAGGGAATTTAATTAATTAAATCTTTTAATTTATAAGGTGAGAATTCGGTTTTAAATATATAATTAGGTACTTGTAATTGGGTATAGACGTAAATTCTACCGATTTATATTGTATTTTTCGTAAAATTTACTATATTATACTATATTAACGGAGCGGCTTATATTATTAAAATAATATAGCCGAAGAGGAGCGAAGTAAAGCGAATAAGAAGTTCAATATTAAGGTCGAAAGTATATAAATCCTAGAAATCTATTCTTAATAAAGTATATACTTATAAAATATATATTTGCGAAGTATTAATTTACTATTTGGTTATTCGGTTTATTATATATTCTTTTCGATTAATAATATTAATATCGGTTTTAAATCTAGTTTTAGTATTTATTCTAATCTTTTTCTACGCTAATTAGTCGTTTCGTATCTTTCTTATCGGTTGAATAATAAGGGAAAAAATATACTATTTATTAGTAAATAGATTATAAAGTAGAAGTAGTTAAAAAAGTAAAGGTCTATATATATCCGGAAATAATGTCTTATAATAATTATATAAAGGTTTTCGTTGTCGAAGGAATTAATTAGCGGTTCGTTTTTCATTTCTTAATATTCTTATCAATATTCCGAAGGATTTGGGAAAAGCTTTAACGCTTACAAAAAGTCCCGGCCGGAGACTTCTCAAATTCGTATTAACTAGCTTAATTAGGAGTTTGAAACCTATTTCGTCTTTATTACTAAATTAAAATAAAGTAAAAATATACTACTAAATATAAAAGTTAGTACTCCTATTAATTTATAAACCTTAATAAATTTAAAATAAATTGTAAAGAGTAGTAATCTTAAATTTAATCTTCTTAAATTATTTATAAATATCCTAGAATTATAAGATTAAACCGTAGACTTTAAAAATAGTATAGACTCTTATATAAGTAGTAGTAATATCCTTTTAAGAACGAGACGGAATTCGGATCTTTCCGTAAACTATCGTTATCTTATTTTAAAGAGCAAATCTAAAGGCTTTGCGAATTATAAGGACTTAGAATATATAATAAGTACTAATCTAACGAATAATAAGTAGATTTAGAACCCCTAAAAGGAAAAGGAAAAAACCTTTAATTTTGAAAAGGGAGCAGATTTATTCGTAGTAGGAGGGTCGAAGAATAAAAACGTCGGATATAGGAAAGAAGGTAATTTTGTATTTTATTAGTTATTAAAGATGAATAGAAGTAAAGTAAAAGCTTTACTTTTAGAAGAAGGTTTAAAAGAATAAAATTTAGGGTAAAGCTTAAATATATTCCTATTAAAAGAGTAATATCTTATCTAAATTCTTATTCTTCCTTCTCGCTATCTGGAGCTTCAAACCTTCCTTTTATACCTTAAAATCAACTCTTAACCCTTTAGCTTATATCGACTTCGGGGTTTTCGGATTTCCGAACCAAAATGCTCCGATTAATCTACTCCTAATTCGTCAACTACTCTACTCCTAATAACCCTATATTATCTATATAGGCGCATAAAAAAGTGCAAAAATTCCCCAAATTAGCACATCAACTACAATATCGTCAAACATATTAAAAACGACTAGGTCCGTATAGAACCAAACGAGGAGGAGGATATAAATAAAGAGGATAATAGTAAAAGGTCTAAGTAGGAAAAGGACGGCGATAGCACCTCTAACGACTCATCGTCGAATTCTAAAAACAAAGCGGCGGTACAACAATTATACTAAAAAACTAAAAATCAACGGGATCAAGATAATCTCGACTACTTACGCTTTATAAATAAGAAAGTCAAGACAACTACTAAAACGTAGGCTAAGTTAAGCCCGCTCCCCGCTAAAGTAACTAATACCAAAACTACCTTCTTTCACCTATAGTAATATATAATCTACGCGCCGTCGATACCGGACTTTGAGCGCGCTTAATCACTTCTACGTCGGCAATTTAGGGAAACCTAAGAAACTATCGTCAACTAGATCACTAACGACTTAATACCTTACAAGGCGGAGTAGACTAACTATTACACTAGGAATTACTTCAACCTTAAATAGAGGACTACGTCGCCCAATAAATCCAATAACGGCTCCCTCAAATCATTTAGTCTATCTACCCGCAATAATTTCTTTAATCTATTAAAGGTATATAACTAGTATATCCTCCGCCGCTACATCGTCTTTAAAAAGACTATAGTATATTCAAAGACTCGTATAAGGATAAACTAAATTAAGCACCCCTAAATTGGCGATACCGCTTATAAAGTAATAATATAGGCGTATAAATTTCTCAACCGTCAATATTACTAATTCTACGCCAGCCTTCCTACAACGAAATTCCCTAGCACCCCTCTCGCGCTATATACCCGGCAATTCAAAGCCTAATATAGCCTACCTTATACCTACGAAATAGCGAATAACAGGGAGGCCAATAAACTAATTTTAGTAGAAAAGGATAACTATCATTTATATTAGCACTTAAATCAACGACGTATAAAATTACTCCTAACCCCTCCTCCTATCCACCCCCCGTTGCCTCCCTATACTAACTACTATATTAAGACGCAGAAGATAAATATCTACGACTTCGCCCAACTACTAAAAATATACCTAAAGGACGCCCCGCCAAATAGAATAGCCTATTTAATAATAAGGCTATCCTACTAGGGGAGTAGACCCAGTAGAAAGTAAAAGTACCGCAAGGCAAATCGAAGAATACTCAACCAATACAGGCTTTAGCGTAGTGCGCCTATTCCTAGTATAAACTAGGGCCTAATATCGAATAATTAAATACCCAAAATACTAAATTACGTAATAATATATATAACTATATCGAAGTAGTTAACGACGATAAGGAGGAAGAGGACGACGAGTTTACCAAATACTAGGTAGAGAAGGCACGAGAGCAACAGCAGGAGGAAGTAATCGAAATATCGTTAGAGCTCTCGTCAATTAGCAGTTTCGAATTCAACAACTAGCGCAACGAGTAGAACAGTCAAATACCGTCATTTTGCACTAAACACCATAGAAATATCACTAGATTTGAAGGAGTTATAGTCAGAAGAAGGAGGTGACCAGTAAACTAACCCAGGTCAAAGACATTCAAAACGCGTAAAAACACACCCAAAACACGGTATTTTATATAACAGCTGGCCTGGGAATATTTTGGGTGTGTGTAGATTTAGGGGTGGTGTGCCTAGTCTTTCCCTTAAGGCCTGTTCGGTAGCGCGGTATAAAGTTAGGGGATTTCAAGATTTGCAGTATTCGGGTCGTAGTAAGTATACTGCCTTACTGCGCTCGTGTTGCGTTCGGGTTAAAAACTTTATTTTTATGCAAGTCCTTACAACTACTTGTACTTTTTCTAAATCCTGAATTTGATTAATTAGAAGGCTAGAATATGTCGAAGTTCGTATTGCGATGCTTATTGTTAGACTGCGAGAGAATGAGCGTTAACGTAGTACGAAAGCGTTGAAGATTCGGATTTTTAGCGTATATATACCCTATATTTATAGCGCTTTATCGAATTTAGTGATTTCTAAGCTCTACGTACGTATGTATTGGAAAAGTTAGTCAAATTCGATTACCGATTCGTAAATAAATACCCTTTAATTTAATCTACCCTATTCTAATTAAATTATCCTTCTCTTCTATACCGTTTTGTCTTTATTTACTTAGATCTTTGTTGATTTTATTGACTTTGATTTGGTAATCTTTATAATAGCGGTTAATAATTCGGACGATTTTGACGAGGAGTTCTAGATATAAATAGAGTTTATTACTTCTAATACCGTTATTACTATATATATTCTTATATTGTATAACTTTATACCGTTGAATAATATTCGAATAGTATTCAATAATATAGTCCGCCTTTTTATATTAGAGGTAGATGAATTCTTTAATTTGCTAGACGAGAGATTCTTCGAATAATATTATATAAGTAAAATTACTTTCGATACCCTTTATATTTAGCTCTATTACTATAGTAGTTTAAAGGATGGGCGGTATATTAATAGTAAATAAAAGCTCCTTATAGGTATTAAATTATTAGTTTAGGGTTTATTTATAAGGAAGGTAGCCGTTATTTTTCGTTATAGTCTTGATACTATTTATAAATTAGTATATATTATATATTAATACTATACTAAGTATTACTATATTTACTCATTATATAATATAGGGTCTTCTATTATATTTTGGAATACTTCCTTAAATTAGCGATTATTTTTATTAAATAACCTAGGCCGGAAGTCTAGCTTAGAATCCGATAGTCCGAGGGTAAATAGTACCCCTACTTCCGCAATTATTTTAGCGTAGTAGATAGGAAGTTATTTGCCGTACGTATACCCCCTAATTAAATATTAGTTTGGATTACCCGTAAAGGTTTTACTACTTAAAATATAATAAGTATTATTGATATTAACGGGCGTTTTACGTATTTACATATAGGTTGGGAAGGCTTTGCTAATAATTTTCGTATTTTTTACGATACTATAAATAATAATTTCCGAATCCCTAACGGCTAGTATTATTTGGGGAATACTAGTTATCCGGCGATAAAGAGGTTACTAATCCTATATTGTAATATTCGATATTATATACTAGAATAGGGTTATAGCGCCTTCCGGAATAAAAAGGAGTTATTTAATAAATACTATAGCTCGCTTCGGGTTAATATCGAAATTATATAGGGTATATTAGTTAGGAAATTCTATATTTATTATATAGATTAAGAATACTTCGTCGAGACCTAAAAGGATATTATTTTAGTTACTGCTAGTTTTTATAACTTCTTGTTCGAATATAAGGAGTTGTAAGACGAATTTAGAACGGAGTTGTAGGTTCGGAAGAAATTAGTTATTATAATTACTCCGGGTTAAGAAGAGGGTTAGCCAAATGACTTTAATAGGGATGATTTGGTTGTAGGAGAGTTTAATAAGATATATTGATTTCGTAAAGAAATCGCGGATTATATATAGGTAAATTAGTAGGTAAAATATAGATTGGGAGATGGACTTAGTGATGAGTAATTTCTACTTCCTTCCTTTCTTCTTTTTTTTCCTTATAATTAAATAAGGAATATATTATTTGCCCGCTTCTATTTGTATTATAATTTATTTACCCGTAGGTAATAGGCTAGAGGATAAAGTATTAACTTACTCTTTTATTGGGTTAAAGTCTTATTCTAAATTAATAATTGTATTAGTTATAGGGAAAAAGAAAGAATAAAAGGGAGAAGGATAGAAGGGGAATCCTTAGGTTTATAATATATAATACTACGTTTATCTACTTACTTCGGCTCGGATTATATCCTTATTTACCTACGGGCAATAAAGTAATACAATATTCTAATACCTTCTAGCGGTTTTAGTCTTATACGCGACTTATAATTTAGAGGTATAATTTAAGGGGTGGAGGAGGGATATAATTAAGTGGAGGTTTGTATTTAGGGGGGGAGGGTAGAAGTAGATAGTTTACTAGGAATGAATTTACTTTATAATATAAAATTACCCTCCTCTGGAGCGCTTAATGTCCTCGCTCGATAGTATTCTCGCTCGCTAGTATTCTTACTCGTTAATATTCTCGTTCGCTAGTATTCTCGCTCGTTAGTATTCTCGTTCGCTTAATGTCCTCGTTCGCTAGTCGCCGAGCTTACTAGTCGCTGAGTTTGCTCGCTAGTATTTTCGCTCGCTCTAATACCTTCGGCGAATTGCTATTGGATAACCGGCCGAGAATAATCATTTTAGAATTGAATACGCACTCTTAATAAGTACTTTTATATATTTACATTTATACCTGGTCTCTTTCAATTGCTTAGTCGCTGAGTTTAATAGTGCTATTGCTTGCTAGTCGCTAAGTTTGCTGATACTTTCGCTGCTGGTCGCTGAGCTTACTCGTTAGTCGTTAGGTAAAATTTGATAAGTTTATTAAGAACCGGTGGGAGAGGTATAATAATGTAGGACTTAATAGCCTTTTCGGTTAAGGGCTAGACGGCTATATCGGCTAAGGTGCTAGGCGGCTATATCGATTAGGGGTTAAACTTGCTCGGCTTAATGTAGAACGCTATACGAAAATATAGATGGCGGTATTATATTTCGTAAGGTATTTGCGAGCCTCTCGAATCTTATTGCCCTTGCTCTTACTCCAACAGAAGAGAAATTGGCGGTTAAAAAACCGGCGGTTATTTGGATATTATTTAGAAGTATTTGAAATGGCTTGCTCGGGCTAGGAGTTATAACCCTAAATAGGTCTAATCTTTTCGGTAGTCGTATTAATTTTTATAATAATTTCACCGAGGTGGGAAAATTAATAGCTTGTCTTATAGGAACTTGCTTTCCTTGTAATATACTTCTCTATTGAGAGGGTATAGATGGGAGAAGAAAGGTCGAACTAGTTCTCCTAAAGAATCTTAAATTTTATTCTTAGTAGTTGGTAATTTAGTATTAATATTATTGGTGTTTTTAAACGGGTTGTTGAACGGGTTGATAATACTATTAATACTACTGATATTACTACTATTAGTGCCGTTAGGAGTGCCGGTTTCGTTGTCGGGCTGGCTGGGGTTGGCCGGATAGGTTTTTTATAGGATTTTGATAGTATTCTTAGTACTTTTTAAATTGGACTTGGAGAATAAAATTAGATATTATCGGTATTCCTATCGTCGTTAGTAAGAGGTTAAGATAGAAGAACGGGCAAATAAATTAGAGGGAATAGGATTAAGAATAAAGGGAAAAAGTAGGGGAAATGAAGGGAAAAGTGACGGGGAATAGAGGGAAATAATAGAGGGAATAGGAAGGGGAATAGGAGTTGGGAATAGGATTAGGAATTGGGACTAGAAATTAGAAATTAGGAATAGGAATAGGAATAGGAATGGGAATAGGAATTGGGAATTAGGAACGGGAATAGGAATTAGGAAGTAGGAAGGGGAAGGGGGAAGGGGAAGGGGGAAGCGGTTTATTCGTGTGATGGCGTTGAGAGTCCGGTAATTATAGTAGAAATGGAGTCCGNGGGTGAGGAGGCAAAAAGGGGAAGGGGAAGGGGAAGGGGAAGGGGAAGGGGAAGGGGGAAGGAGAATAAATTTACCTTAGTTTAACCTTTAACGGGTGATTAGCCCCTAGTAATTTGATGTACTTAATGGCTTCGTTTAAGATAGTTAATATTATTTAAAGCCTTAGTGTGCTCTTTGATGGAGCTTATAATATCCTCGCCAATAGGTAACTAGCCCCTAGTAACCTTTGAGGTATTTGATAGCCTCGTTTAAAATAGTTAATACTATTTAAAGCCTTAATATACTCCTTGATAGAGCCTAAGGGTATAGCGCTCCGTCTAATAATCGTACGAAGCTCTATTATTCTCGATATTAACTAAGTAGGAGATTATTATTATCGGTATCTATTGAGATCGATACGTATAGTTGCTTCTTTAATACCTATACAAATAGTTAAACCTTTTGCGAAGAGAGTATACGTAGATATATAAATAATCTTCAAATAATAGTTATTAATTGGCGTTAGCTTTAGTAGTCTTAAATTTGAAGTCGGGATAGCCTCGTTAATAAATTCTTAATATTCGCTAAGTACTTGGCTATTAACCTTAACGTTAACTTTAAAGCCCGGGATAGCCTTTTTATACCTTAGTAAAAGCTAATTCAACCTCCGTTAATATAGAATAAAAGTAAATAAGTAATCCTTCCGAGCGCTAATAATAAAACTACGAATTAACTCTACTAAAACTATATATAAAAGGCATAGTCGTATTAGCATTGAATTCGTTAATAAATTCCTAACGTTCGCTAAATACAGTTCTTAGTATACTTATTATTATTGTATTTAAATATAGCTTAATCGCTAGCGCAAAGGTTATAAAGTCGGGTAAATTAATCCCTTTTGTTATTAATTAATAGTTAAATAGCTATAATAATATAGGACTTAATAGCCTTTTCGGTTAAGGGCTAGACGGCTATATCGGCTAAAGTATTAGACGGCTATATCGGCCAAAGTACTAGACGGCTATAATAATATAGGATTTAATAGCCTTTTCAGTCAAGGGCTAAACGGCTATATCGCTAATAGCCTATTCGGCTTAAGAGTCAATAGCTAGACAGCTATATTTCGGGTCTTAGCATTGGCTCTAAATACAGCTTTACTACTAGTATAAACGTCGAAAGATCTATAATATTAATTATTTTTATTATATTGAGCAATTTCACTACTAGATTACTTTTGGTCAAGAAATCCTATATCGATATACCTTCCAATTTAATTAAATTATAACCCTAAATAGGTCCAATCTTTTCGGTAGTTGTATTAATTCTTATAATAAGTTTACCGAGGTATTAATATTGATAATTATATAATTTTGTAGTCTTATTAGTAAATTAGTAGTGGTTGGGCTATTTATAAGCGTTAGGGATAATAAAGCTATTTGTTAAATCCGTAAGGAATTTGTAGTAGTTTATTATTTGAATTCTAATAGGACTAGCCGTTTAATAATTCTAATAATATCGTTAAGGGTAGTATTATTAATAATATTACTAATAATATTACTAGTAGTGCCGTTAGGAGTACCGGTTTTGTTGTCGGGCTGGCTAAGGGTTAGTTAGATAGGATTTTGATAGTATTCTTAATAATTTTCGAATTAGATTTGGAGAATAAAGTTGGAGGTTATCGGGGGGTTTAAACTCAAATTTTCGTTTGAATAAATAAGAACGTTTATCTGAAATTGGTAAGAAATTCGTCGGATTACTAGAAGAAGTTTATAAAATCGTTAAAAGAAGTTCGTTATAATATTAAAAGAAGTTTATAAAATTGTTAAGAGAAGGCTTATTGTCTTGAGGGAAATAGGTTAGTAAAGAAAGGAATAATAAATAAGAATTGGAATAAGAATAGGGAATTAGAATTGGAATTGGAATTAGAATTAGAATTGGGAATAGGAATAGGGAACGGGAATAGGAATTGAGAACGGGAAAGGGAAAGGAAAAGAAATAATAAAAGGGAATGAGAAAGGGAAAGGGAGTAGAAATAATACGCTTAATACTTATAAAAGTAAAGTTTGGAAATAGACCTAGTAATAAAATAACTAAAAAGAGCTTAAATCCTCTCATTTGACTATTAATTATTCAAAACCTCTATTACCTTTCTTAGTAATAACGGCGTTAATTACAGAGCTTTTACTTGTACTAGTACTAGTACTAGTACTAGTACTAGTATAAATAATTCTATTATCGGCTACTTTAATCTTAATAAAGGTAAATTCGCCTAAGTTAAGCTTGCCCTTTCGGGAGAAGGCGTAAGAGTAATAAAGCTCTCTTTAATCTACTATTCTTTAGTAATAAAGTGAACTTCGCCTCGGTAGTTCTTTAGTAATAAAGTGAATTTTACTTCGGTAGCCTCTAAATTAGTTAAGTTAGTAATTAGGCCGGGCGACGGTCGGGAAGCAATAATAATTCGCCGGTACCTCTTTTCTTATAACGTATAGTCTATTATTACAATATTAATTATTCAAAGGACCGGCTTAGTAAAGTAATTTAAAGGACTAGCCAATTAGTATTGCCTAAATCGTACTTATAACCCCCTACGGCTCGGATCTTAACCTTCGAGGGTACTATTTACCCGTAGGTAGTAGAACAATACGGTATATTGGGTTTATAATAGGATTTACGCATTTTAAAGGATTTACTATTATATAAATAATACCAGTTGATTAGTAAAGGGAACGCTAGATATAGGATATACTTACTTTAATTGCTTTATCGCGATAGCCTATACAATTCTATACCAATTTGCTTAGTAGTTATAGAAGGCGGGGTTGGCGCGGGCGGATTTGATCTATTTAATTTAGTAGTTTCGGGAACGCGGCCGCTAGAGATGGACTAATTTTAAATTGTCCTATATTAAATAATAGTAAGAATGCGATAATTTAAAAAGAAGTAATAATAGGGGCTTAGAGTTACAAGGTGAATAAATATATAAGAGAGGTTGAAAGAGGGGAAATTATAAGAAGGTGAGAGTTATAGCTAGAGACGAGGGTCTTTGTAAGATTCTAGAAGGCTAGTGCCTATAGGAGGGCGCGTCGTAAGCTATACCTAATTAGGTAAAGCTCCCGTTTTGGTAGGGCGTATAGACATTTTATTGTTGTAAGACTGCTATAAAAATCTTTTTTATAGTAGCTTTAGTAGCCTTCCCGTATTTACTTATATATTTGTTTGTAGATTAGTTAGGGTGGTTAGTGCGGGTACGGCTGGCTGGGTTAGGCTAGGCTCTAAGCTCGAGTCTAGAAGTTAGATTCTAAAATCGATTTTCGATTTTTAGACTTTTCATCGATTTTTAACTTAGTCATTTTCAAAATCTTCCCCCACCTACACCCCAAATCTAGTATAGTAATTTTAATACTACTAAATTAATTACGATTCTATTAGTTCAAGAATAGTAAGAAACTCCTTGGATTATTCTATAGGAATTTTAATAGTAACTAATAATAAATATGAAATACTTTTAGTAATAAGCGGTACTAAGCCTTTCTTCTAATGAACTAATTGTATATATCTATTTTATTTCGCACGTCGTATACCGTATTTATTTAATATAACTTTACCTCAACATAACTACGATTTATTTATATTAATACCGCCGCCAATTCCCCTCGAGTATATTCCTCGTAGTTTTGTCCGCTCGTACTTTGCCTACTATCCTAAAAGGATAGGTCAATTATAGCCCTAATAATATAATAAATTAAAGCGAAATTACTAATTATCCTAAATTTCGTCGTTATTAATAGAAAGCCCTATCGGTACCGTAGGGGTATATTAAGTAAACGGCGGGGCAGTTTTCGGAATACCTACTTTCGGGATAAATTAATTAGTAATATCTTTTAAAAAAAATACCCTTTAGGATTTACTTATAAGAGCGAATTGTATAGCTATAGCCTTTTGCCTCTATAGGACGAATAACTCCTTTATTACTTAAATAGGTTAATTATAATATTTATTATTGAGAAGAGTTAATACTTTACGTATTTAGTAATTAGGTTTACTATATCCTTCCTTAAAGCGTTTTTATTCGAATATATTACGTTTAATACAACTTTCCGCTATAGTTTAAAAAATTAAAACTTATATTTTTAAACTCTTAGAAATACCGGCTAAGGTAATTAATACTTCCCTACGGGGGGTATCCTTAACCTTTTACTTTTTAAAAAACGGACCCTCATCGTCTTCGTTGTCTTCGTCCTCGTTATTATTATTAGATTTACTGTTATTATTACTATTTTTATACTTAGAGGGGTTAGTATTAGAATTCGCTAATAGGTTAATAGTGGTAGGTATATTACTCTAAATCCGGTAATATATATCTATTTCCGGGAAGGGATAGCCTTTAAATTAATTATACTTATAATTCTTCTATTTAATAATTAGTCGAATCGATATATTATTATATAGATATATACTAATTTTAATAAGCTTATCCTAAATATTGTCGTCCAAAACGTACCGCTAATTACCATCTATATTAATCTTAATACCAATTCTAAATAATTTGCCTAAGTATTACTAAATATAATACTTCTTCTTATACGATTCTACGATAATCTTTAAGGCCTTAATTATAACTTTGAAATTAGTAAAATACTCGTTAATTTTTTTAACGGCCCGGATATAAGCGGATAATTTGAAGGTATTGTTATAGCGATATCCTAAATTAGCGGTATTAAGGATTTTATCGAAGGCTATTCTCCTTAGTCCTTTAAGGTAATTAACCCTAGTACGCTTTTTATTAATAGGCTTCTTCTAGGCGGGCTTCTTCTAAGCGGGCTTCTTAGGCTCATCGTTATCGTCGTCGTCCTCGTCCTCTCTATATATTTCACCTACGTCCTCCTTTCGCCTATCGTTATTATTTAAACCCTTATTAAATTCGTCCTTATAGTCTCTATATCCTTCATCTAATCTATAATCCTCTTCAATAGATAATTAATCCTCCTCGCCGTCCAAAATAGAAATATAATCTTCGCCCTAACCTCTAAGGGCGTTATTTAAATCCTCTACGGGGGTCTCCTTAGCTTCGGATTCGGCTTCGGCTTTGGCTTCGGCTTCGGATTCGGATTCGGAATTTGAGTTCCCGTAGACGATATTATTTTTATAACGATTAGGCCTAGCGTATATAATTTAGGAGCGAGACGGCTTAGAGGAGGAGATGGTTTGGGATTAAGTTTAAATTTATTGGCGTTTAGGGGTAGCTTTAATACGGACCGCCAACTTCTAGGAATTATCCTTCTAAGAATTACCCTTTTAGGAATTACCTTTAGTGGCGACTTTAGCCTTATTAATTCTAGAGGAAATTGGAATAGAAGTAGAAGGAGGGGATTTAGTAGTTTTAGCTATACGGGCTATAACGTTAAGGGTATTATTAGCTATGTAAAGAAAGTTAGAGAAGGTAATAATAAGAAAGAGAAAGATATATTAGATTTAATAGTAAACATCGCCCTTATATACAACAGTTAATACCAACGTAATTAATACTAACGTAGTTAATACCAGCTTAATCAATACGGATTTTATTATTTACCCGTTGTATTTATTTAAATTAAATACCGACGAGTTATTAAAGTTATACTAATAGAAATAAGGACTTTAATACTATACCAAGTATTACGATATTACTAGTTTATTGCCTTATTACGCTCTATACGTTCGTTATACTAGTAAACTAGTAAATTGTATTACTATACTGCGTTGGGCGTTCGGTATCGCTTTAAACTAATACCACCGAATATAACGTAGTAAGACGATTGGTATGGGGGTCTTAGCATGCCTTACTATTACATTACTGTGCAGGGTGTATAGCTGCGGACCCTGTACAGTAAGGCAGGCTTCCTCCTACCGGGCTACCGCGGACCCGAACAGGCCTTTAATATTGACCCGGGATGACTAAAGACAACTTCTCGAGGCTACCTCTCGACGTCACGCTTTAGCTCCCTGATAGGGCAAAGGAGAGGCTTAACACTTGCCAGATCTCGCTTAGGGTACCTTGCACCTCTTCTTGGAGTTCTTGGGTCGGGTGAGCTGGCCAACCCAAGTCGGACGACGGCTGGGACCGACAGAGATACATCTCAGCACGATCCTGCTACCGAATCTTCTTGGCTCAAAAAGCTCAGGGGCATGAGGGCCATGTCCTAGTCCGGCACGGGCTTGTACCCTGCAAGGAGGCCGTAGCGTTGAGATCCATAGGGCTATGTTCACGAACGACTACCGCACATCTACAGTTGCTCATCTCACATCCCCGAGACTACACAGTACCAGTCTTGACAAGTCATATGGAACGGACGGTTCCCACAAAGCATTGGCAAATTCTCAACAGGTTATCGACACCCTGGGTTACCTTTTTGGTCGGCGACACAAGACGAACTCAGACCACCGGCGCATGATCGGAGTCTTGCTGTTGCATTCACCTCAGGTCTACTACTTCCCCAAAGAACTAGGAAAGTTCTGAACAAAACAAGGGCGGTAGAGAATATAAATTTACGTGGTGTTAAGCAATCGGCAAGTGGCTGTGGTGCACGATATTGTGGCATTGGGCCATTCAGAAGTCCGTACCGTGCCCTCTTAGAAGCTAGCACGTGGATACCCATGACCTGTGTGTACACTGCCTACTGTCAAAATTGAAGCTCTTTCTGTACCAAATGCACATTTTTATGGCACTTGAGAGGTCTTTGTACACCAGAAGCGTCTACCGCAGTGGTGGACATGCGAGTTCCCTCCGTTTACCCCTGTCAGTCCTCTTCCATATTGGCGTTACACGGAAAAGCTACCCACCCGCATATTGGCATGCAGATGTGCACACCGAATGATCTCCATGTTGGACCAAAATACCCAGTTGAGGCTTTCAACTTGGGATAAATTGTGGACTTCTTCATCAGGATCTGCTCAAAAGACAGACTTGTGGGTTGCCTGGGGACCTTGTAAGGCGAGATGGCTGGGCCCGATTGTCTTGCCTTGCTGTCACTGCTTTCAACGGGGCCATCTGCATGGGTAATTGGCTGCCCGGCACAGCTAGGGGGAGTCAGATAAACCTCGTCCCTCCGGACGGTTATATAATAACGGGGCCCTTGCGAATTTCGAATGGCGAACGAGCCTTGAGATCCTCACACATCAGGCATCGATATCCTCCTCATCTGCAATAACAGCTCGATACTTGAGCCTACTTCTATCTGCTCAACCAGTTCCGGAAGCGTATCTCAAGCATCCTCCATCGTTCCATATATGTCAACATCTTCTCAACGATACCCTCTTACAAGTCAACAACATCGGGTTATGGAGGACTTCAACCACTTCGTCGATATGCCGACCTCTGAAAGCTCCATTCGATACATGTATGCGGAATCAGATCAATATCTGGACGCACACTCTTCGGGATCTCAAAGCTCAGTCAACTCACCAGTGAGTATTTACAACGCCCGTGCGTGTTTTTGGGAGACTAACAGTAGCGCGGCAGTACGATATGGCTTCCCTTATGGACCCCAACATGTATGCCGGCGTTCATCAAGGTCTGGAGTCGGAGGATGAGTCCTCGCAGCAACCGACCCAAGAGCAGAAGCCCAAGAGGAAACGAGAAAACCGATATAAAAATGCCCCTCCATCTGTCCTATCGGTATGTTACAAAGCTGGTAGCCTTCTGGCACATCTGTGCTTGGAGGAACAATGACTGTAAGGACCAAGCTAACCCAATGCCTACCAACAGCGTCGAAGGGCCCAAAACCGCGCTTCCCAAAGAGCTTATCGTGAACGCAAGGACCAGAGGATAAAGGACCTCGAGCAGATGCTCAACGAAGCTAAACAGCACAACAATGCCCTAGGCCAGGCTTACGCAGCACTCCAGGCGGAATATGAGGCGCTCAAAGCTTCGCAGTTCAAGGATATTGGTTACACAACCGCCAGCAACCTGACTTACCAGCATCCGCCTCTGCCCACCACAAGTACGGCAATGAGCAGCACTAGTTTTGATCTGGACTTGTACGCGTACCCTGAGTTGAGCGCCAACGGTGGATATCATATGTGAAGACAGCCCACGGGCATATATCACACTCACACATCCATACCACTTTGATGGCTTGTTGGGCCCTTCACATGACCATGGTATTGGAGCCAAGAGTGATGGCAGGAAGCGAAGAGGAGGGAAGATATTGGGGTAGTACCAAACGAGAGACGAAGGAACGAATCCGCGGTCGGGAGCTCCCGGTGATTTATCCGCGCACCGAACACATTGACGCCCACTGCTGCGGGGCTGGCCGAACGAGGACATACAAGCAGAACACGCATCCACACACATCCGAAAGTCCATCTATCAGTTGATGTTAGGACTGCCCATCAAGAGGAGGTCCCAGAAGTTCAAGTTGTCTCAGCGCATTCTTGCTTTCTCGTGGTGGGGTATCATGGTCACAGACAGCAGCACACCCTATCTGCCCTTCATCACGTTCGGTCCCACGGAGTATCATCCCGGTCGAAGATCAGGAAGGCTCTCGTGTCACGGTCGCTGTGATAACTGGTTCCGGTATAGATTTGCTTGCAGATCGGATTGGATGGGTGTGGTATTGCGACACATCACAACAAATGTCACCCACGAGCACTTATCAAGATACTTACTTGCCTATCTACCCTGTCCGCTGGGAGCGGCGGGGGTAGTTTGGTGCCGCCGGGTATAACCGACACTACCAAGGAAGAGGTCACCAGAGGAGCTGGGGGAGTTATCAAGGTACCGATCGATTACCATTTCAATGCCACGACAATACAACAACTCGCCAGCAAGAGCACATCGCAGCTATGTCTAACTTGTTGCTTAAACATCGGTAACCAAAGCGGCAATCAGGTCGCTCTCATACCTCAGCATGTTGTGCGATAGCTGGTTTGGATTGGCTGGCTTGTGAGGAGTGACAATTGTCACTACCCAACACGAACCAGCGATTAATATAAAACAAAATACGTAAAACAAAACAAAACAAAATAAAACAAAACAAAACAAAAGGGGTGTGAATGTAGGCAAAACGGGTCGGCTCGGTTTTGCCAAAACACCCAAAATTTTCAACCCAAGGTTCTGGACATTGAAAGGGTTAGATTTGGCCGCTCAAACTGGCTCATCGCATGATAGGGACCTGGGGTTAAGGCCATTCAAACGAGCTGTGAAATCTCTACTCCCGACGGCCCGTTGGTGACGTTTATAGCGGTTGCTGGGATTTTCTGGTGTTGTAGGGGGTTTGGCGCATTGGGCGTCCTACCTCCTTGACTCGTATAAGACCCAGCTGGGGATCACCGACTTCCTAGTATTGTAAATTTGCAAGCTACTAGTTGTATTATTTCTTTTATCGTATTGAACTGGTTTGTCATTTACCTTATTGTGTTGCTTGTCGTTTTCTGTGTATTTAACTCTGCGTTTTTGTTGTGTAATAGTGCCGATACGGCTTATAGACGTGTGTAATTACGTGTTTTTGTAAAACATACAAAACAAAACAAAACAGCTTGGAATATAAAACAAAATGTCGATTTTTACGCAAAACAAAACAAAACGGTCGAAAAAAAAATTTGTTTTGTTTTATATTAATCGCTGACACGAACCCCTTCAGCCCCGACCCCGCCGTGCCGCTGGCCCCCTGATTCTGGCTCTGGCTGCAACCTTATTCCAACCCCCTCAGCAGCAGCAGCAACAGCAGCAGCAGTAACGAGAGTGACACCGGTTCACCAGCCCGCAGCCAAGCCAGCAAACGAAGCAACGGGAGTAAAAGTCGCGGGCATTCATTACATCAGCCGTTGGGTTCCATTACACACCCATCCACCCCCTTGTCTACAGACACAGCGACTACACACCCCTTCCCTCGACAACACAACACCGAGCCGGGCCCGTACCGGAAAAACGGAATTGATGGAGAGGGGAGGGGATCGAGACCGGTGGTGATATATCTCTCTGGTCTTCTCTTTTCTGAACTGACTGACACCCCGCTACCGTTCCGCTTCCATGTGGATGGCATGCAAACGGGCGGCACAGACTTGTTCTTTGGGATCTTCACTTTATTTTCCTTGACACCTCTTTGCAACACCTCCTTTACTAAGGTACACTCATCCAACACTGGGCATGATATGATATAAGACGATTGATGAATTGTTATGTAAGAATACGTAGGTTTGGTAGGGGTACTGGTTGCATGCGTGGATTTTGATATATATATGGAAAGGGAAAAGTGAATGGTGGGAGGCTAGCTATGCTTTGGGTTTCTTTGCAAGCCTACTTGGGGTCTTGTCTTCAGGAGTTTGAGTGTTCTGAAGTTTGTTTTGGCTTTTGGCTTTGGATTAGCTGAGTGGGCATGAGATACGAGGAATGATGATGAGAATGAGAAGAATGAAATTTTTGATCAACTCGCTTGCTTGTAGCTGAGTTTCTCTGTGCTTTCCGCTGGGAATAGGAAATCCTTTTGCTCTTCCCACTAGGTACAACACTGGAGGTTCTTGATCTTGTCAAGAGACAGTTGCTCTTATTCAATGATCAACGCAACTGTGCTTGAGTAATAGATAACTGCTTGTTTCAGTTGATATTAGGATAACACTGACTCAGAAAACTCTCTCTTAATAGAAAATCTGCGTCTTGAATTAGAGCCCATGCATATTTCGAGACTTTGGCTACACCTAAACAAAAACCGCCGTAAAGAGTGGAAGGAAAATTCACCATCTGCACCCATCATCAAGATCAACAACCTCTTCTTCCTTCATCGAAAATCAAGAGGCGTACAGTACCAGACTCCCAACGGACCGTCACCACGTGCAATTCAACAACCAACCTGGGGGTCACCGGTCCCATGAATTCCTAACTTTAACTCCATCTGAGTCTGGGCGTGCGGTGTGATGTGGTGTGGTTTTGCTGTGTTGTGTTTGTATTTCTTCCCCTTGTGGATACACCAATAAGAAGTAATCCTTCTTGCATCTGAGGCGGACTAGTTCATGCTGGTTCCTATCTCCTTATCTATTCTGTGTTTCATCTCATCTTTTCTCTTCGTAGTTAATATACGATAGAACCTTGATGGCTTCTGCCGGGAAGTATTTAACTACTCGTCTTGATGCTCGTCTCCGTTCTTACTCTTTCCACTTTCTTCTGAGATTTTGCAGTTCGTGAATCTCTTCCCTCCTCTTTATTCTTGATCTCCGTTTCGGCCCGTTACTCTACGTGCTAAACAATACCCAAGCCCTCAGACTTCATCACCAACTTCTCCGTTTGAGCCGCATCAACTCGTAAGGTACACATCACGCCTCGATCAACATGGCCTCACCCAACCCGGAGCCCCCGTCTACCGGCGTCGTCGCCCTGGAGTCCGCTCGCAGGACTCTGTCCATCATCATCGCAGGTATGTTACCACTCACCGTCAAATCACAAGCAAACATAGAACTGAAACCAATCTGACCTCACACTGACACTCAAACAGACCGCGCCACCGACGTCCCCTACAGCGCCGATGCCCTCTCCCGCCTCACGGAACGCCTGTCCGTTTACCCAATCGGAAACCAGGTGGCGGAGAATCTTTTGAGTCGATACTCGGAGTCGGAAGCATCCGCCGTCTACCGCTCCATTGCCGAGGGTCTGGGAAGACTGCGTGACAGAGAGGAGATTTACCGGGCTATTTTTGAGAAGAAGGGTCGCGTCTTGGTGAATCATAAGAAGAGGGACAAGAGGCTGGTGGGCGTGGAGAGGGGTATTGAGAGGTTGTTGTGCCTTATGATGGAGAAGGAGTGGGAGGAGGAGTTTCTCGGGAATGCTGAGGGCAAAGGTGAAGGTGCCCCCGTGGAGGATCGCAAGGTAAAGATTGAGGGCAATGGTGAGGGCGAGGATGTAGGTGCCGCGGGTGCGTACAAGTGTATGTTCTTAGGGGCTCGGTCTCATTGTTTGTTTTCGTTCCTATTGCAGATTTCTCATGACAGACGCTGACAGGTTCACTTACATTTAGGCGAACCCGACGTCTTCTTCAAGCTCGAGGATTTCAAGCCAGCCTGTTTGGGTTGATGAGAAGACGAAGATATCGTACGACGAGATCAAGCACCAGTATTTCAACCGCGGCAATCTCTTTCGGCCACAATCGTTGGCTGCTCAAGACCCTTGCCTCATGGCTTTGGTCGACTTGCGAAAGGATGGGAAGTTTGTGAGAGATGTCCTCTTCGAAAAGCGGAGCGAGAGTTGGCCTAGCGAACTTGGTGGCATGTTGTCTCTTACTGCTTTCAGCTTCGGATCCGAAGAAGGAAGAGAGGAGCGTGATGGTCGATATGGGAATGGAGAATGGATGGTTGACTGGGTGTAGGTGCAGGTGGTTCTGGGCAGCGACTATGATGGCGTAACTTCCAGGCCTGTTGTTGAGTCTATACTTGATGGATTATTGCTTGAGAATGGTTTGGCTTTCGTTACTGTGTCTTTTTGAAGGGTTTTGCATTTGTGCTCTGGGGAGTTATGGTATTGGTTTCGCCGCTTTCTGGTCATTAAACCATGATTGATGCCATTAGCTGGGGCCTGGGACTTCAGGACAATGAAGGAAGATCAAGAAAGTTACAGGTTACTTTTGATTTTCAAGGGTGTCAAAGTCGTGTGAGTATGTAGAAATAGAAGAAGATTGTACTCATCTCGTGCGTTTGGGTCAAAGTTGTGATGACGTCGGGCTGCAGTGTGTTTCGGAGCGAAACCGGACCGCGAGACATTTCTTCTTTTCCACTTCGCAACAAAACTCGTAATTCGGAGCAGGCAAGTTGCTCCTTCCTTTGCATCACCCGGGACCTTGGTGGCTGGAATTTCAATTCCCACACAAGATCTGGTCACGATCGACCACGAATCCTGCACGCTAAAGCCATCCTTCGTATTTCTCTGTCTAGACGGCAGACGGAAACCACTTCGTTAACAACGATTCCCGATCGCGCCGTCCTTGGTGACAATGATGCCGTCCGAAAGCCCTCTTCTTTTCGGCGCAAAAATGACATCGCAAGAGAATCGCAGGGGCAAGGATCGTGAACGCCGGGGCCAGTTGTTGAAGAGAAAGATGCGTCGACCCCGCGCGCGTCCTCAATTGGACGGACGGAGAGGAGGCACTTCAGCCGCGTCTCAGTTAGTGCATACGCTCCCCGTCCAAACTATCGCCAGCCCGATGTGACTGCCAGCTTACCTCTTGACTCAACTCAATCGCGACGACATTGATACCACCGGTTCTCCTACCCCGGCGCGTCCGCCGCGCGCGACCATGTTATCGAGACTACGCGCACATTGATCTCGTTTGCCCATCGCGAAGGCAAAGCTCCAGCTGTTCGACTTTTGCCTTGGCGGCGTTAACGACAAGCCCGATCGGGCTGGGATCATTCAATCTGCCGATAGTCTTTGCCTTGACTTAGATCAAGATGGCGGCGCTTCCGGAGAACTGGGAGATGGACTATGATGGAGCCATCAGTCGCTGGATTTACCGATTCAAACCTACAGGGCTCATCCAATACACCTTTCCCAAGCCAGGCGATGAGTTCCCCGAGTTTGCTGGCGACTTTGGCGGACCTATGCCACCCGAGGACAAATTCTTGAGCCAAAAACTTAAGAAAGGGAGTGCAGGAAGCGAGACGATTCCAAGTTCTCCCCCATTCAACATCAGCACAATTGCGACTTCATCAAACCTCTCTGGGCCAAGTTACAATGATCCACCACCATGGTTCCAGCCAGACGGGTTCATGTACATGGGCCCTGGAGCGTACAACGACACAAGTCCGGAGCAAGACGAAGACGAGGCTGGGTTACCGGCGACTGAACCAAGGACACCGGAGTCGAAGGTTACTAAGCCGCCAAACAGACCATTCATATCGCCTGTAACGAGTACAGAAACCACTCCTCTGGTTGTCAATAGCCGACCTACCGTTGTGACGACCCAGGAACAAACTACGCCAGCAAAAGTTGACGGTGCCCCGGCTGCAGGGGATTCTATCCTGTCTCCGGGGGTCCCTATGTTGGATGGTCGTCCGATAAACCAAGTGTTTCCTATCGGCTTTGTGGCGGAGCTATACGGCGAGTCGACCGCGAGGACTCGCGAAGAACATCCTGCCGCAGCGGAACTACCAGGTCATGAGGCGCCCATCCGGAATCTGCAGTTGGCGAACGCAGATCAGCATGCGCCTGTCGAGTTATCCTCTGAAAACGCTAGCGTGAAGGCCACTTCGGGCGAAAAATCACAGAAAGACCCCAACCCTCAAAAGGTAGATCCAGGATCAAGACCGAATCTCGACCGGAAGACGGAGTCAAGTCCCTTCATATTTGGCGCCAATTTTGCCTCCCCTCCTTCGAATCCTCGGCCTACACACGCACACAGGTATTCCATACAAGGACAAGTGCCGTCTCGGGTTGAGGTACCAGCTGTGTCGTCAGCTAAAGAGACACCGGGACAGATAGTGTCAGATGAACAACCAGACAAAGCAGAGTCCGGAACAGAGCTTGAGAGTAACTCAACAGCCAACGAACAGGCGGAGAAGTTTGGGACCCAACGGGTACCGTCCATTCTCCAGCCCGCCCGCGGACGCCCAAACCCTTTACAAAGTGCTTCTGGTGGCCAGCAAGCTTCTTCAGCTACAAACCGCTTTGTCCAAAGACCGTTGTACGACCTCCCGGAGTTAGACCATCAAACAGTGAAACCTCTACACGGCCATCAATCTATGATTCTGCTCAACAAAAAGGATGTACTGGATCCTCCACCTGCATTTACGAGGACAAATACTCTACCTGCAGACCTGCCTTCACTGCCTTTCATGGGAAACGGATTTTCCACAAAGACCGAGATATCTTCACCAGCCCCGAAGCCACAGGACCAGCAACCTCCACCACCGCCAGCTCCAAGCGAGGAGGAACCGCAGATGGGGTCCAACTTTGCGTCGACAAGTAGACCGCATAGGGGAAGCTTAAGTGACTACACGAACCCCGTTCTTCCTGATATCGGGCAGTCAGTGAAGCCTCTGAACATCAGCCGAAAACCTTCCCCAGCTGAAGTTCAAGGAGTGAATCAGCCGTCCTTGGCAGTGAAAGACGGTATAGAACAAACGGCTCCAATGTTGGCGCAGGAGTTATCACAAGCGATTGCTGACTTGTCCTTTTCTCCTCAATATGGACCAAAGCGCACTACGGAGATCGTAATGTCTGATCACGGTTGCGTAACAGCACTTTGGTGTCAGGAGAGGATGCAGTCACGCCATATTCCAAGCGAACAATCCACCGAAGCTTTGCCTGCCACTGTTATCCGGGACTCTTCTGTTCCTGAAAATGATGTGCATAAATCACCACACTCTAATTTTGGTTCGGGGCCTCCGCGAGCTGACAAGATCCCAATCGACAATGCTCAATTCACTCCATACCGCCCTCCGGCGGTGGAACAAACCTTCCGCCGAAAACCTGTGGCCGAGTCTCAAGGGCCCTCGGGAATACCAATGTCGAATATGGGGATTGAGCAACAAGGTGGTCCCTTTGCTCCATTGGGTCACTCACCTCAACAAGGAACCCTAGAACCTTACGTACTGCCTCCTTCCCACGAGCAACAGCTTCCATCGCGTAGTGTTGAAGCCCTGCCACAGCCAAATATAAGTAACACGGGCCTTCCACAAGCCTTTCCACCACCACAACAATTCGCCAGCCCACAGTCGCAAGCACGGGCATTCACATGGCCGAAACAAGAATCAACAGCTCCCTTTGCGGGCCAAATGGATGATTTGGCGTCAAAACCGCTTCCTTCCGTACCTCAAACCATGCCCCAGGCTCGTGGATCATCCAGTGAAGCTTCAACACCTGTTGTGAAGGAAAAGCGAGGGTTACTTTCGAAGTTTAGGAGAAGTGGCAACACGGCCAGCTCCTCGAACAAGCTTCAAAAGTCGGTCGGGAATAGCTATCCCGCAGCGAGCAATAACATGCCGCAGTCACAACCTCCTGTGTCTTATCCATCACAGCAAGGTCTAGCACAAAATGCTCAGGTACCATTTCAGGGTCCTCCCCCATGGCATCCTGATCAAACACAACTGCAATGGTATCAATGGCCTACAAATACACTGGACGCATGGTCAGCGTATGGCCACGATCCGCGTGCTTTCACGCCGACAATCCAACTCGGAGGACCTCAACACGAGCCTGAGTTTGTTTACCAAAGCCAACCGCACCAGCAATGGCATCACCATCAACTGCAGCAGCAACAGCAACAGCAACGGCAGGTGGACAGCAGAAGGGAGAGCGAAGTGTCCAACCTGACCGGCACTTCGTCACCTTCACCAGTCCCCAGTAACGCGGACACGGTATCCATCGCAGACAGTTCCAGAGTGTCGATAATTAGCAGTCATCACACTCGTCCTGGAAGCGAGGGCGCCGCCAGTCTTGCCAGTGTCAGCACCATTGGCAGGAACAGTGAGATGACTCCGCCGCCTAGCTTCAACCGTCGCAACGGGCCCGGAGGTGGTCCGAGCAGATGGGGAAGTGTATCTGGAGGAGGCGGCGGTGGTAAATATGATGGCTCGGGGTGGGGTGATTTTGAGTAGAAGAACGGAAGGTTTCTTCAGCCCCCAGACAATAGGGGTCCGCAAAAACCAAGGGTCCAGGGTTTGGGTTAAGGATCCAGATGCCTCGGGGCCCAGGGGCGGGCGTGGGCAAACGGGCGGAGGATCGGCAAGGGACAGTGGGAACCTCAGTGGGCTTTACAGGGGGTTTTTACGGGGCCAGTGGGTGCCTTACAGCCCCAGGGACCGCCTGGAGAAAGATGCTGCTGTGTGACGTCACAGCACATTCTGTTCGTCTTGTGTCGCCAACCAACGACGACTGATCAACGACTGAATGGCACTCCCGAATCGATAACTCGCAAAAATCAAAACTGCATTTTCTGTCGGAATCGGACATGAGCTTGCGTGACTTTTCTTGATCGGGTTCGACGTTGAACTCGGTGACATTTGGGATTTTTCTGGGCGAGTAAAATGAAGATTTGGGATCAGGAACGGCTTTTCGTTTTGGAACGAGGCAGTGGCTCGGCGCTTCATTTAACATGCAGGAGACACTCGGTCAATTTGGAATTTGGAAGCAAGAACGGTGAGGGGCACAGCGAGATTCAGCCCCTTCACAAGTTGCTCCTTCACTCCAACAGATCAAGATGGAATACATACCGAAATGCATTACAATCACAATGGACAACTGCAAGCAAGACAACAAGACGAATCTCACCGCCTAAAATGAGAACAAGCAACCACCGATCATCTCCCCAAAGAGTCCCTGACACGATCCCTCCATCCCCGCCTTAACCGGCTTACTAACAACGGCCGGGCTCTTGTCAAAGGCCGTCACGCCGTCCGGGCCCCCGCTGCTAACTAACTGAACTGTTTCGTCTGCAACCGTCCACGGTCGGTAGCCACGGGCTGCCGTCCATGCCGTCCCTGCCCTGCCTGCCGTCCAACCTGTCGCAACCGGAAACGCGAAACACGCTTTCCGATATGCAACTTCTCCCACGCCTTCTTATCGCTCCTCCCTGACTTCTCCATCTTCACTTGTTGCCCGCGCTTGGTCGGTGGGTCGCGCTTCTGTGCCAACCCGCTGATCCATCTCCACACCCCCGGGATTCTGAACGCTTTCGTAAATACCGAACCAAGTCAACCTCCACTTCTCGGCGATGGATTCGCGGGTCCCCGGTCCCGATCCCAAGGCCCAGTCCAGTGGCCCCCTATGCAACACCAACCCCCACACGTGTCAAAGTGGCATACGAAATCGATTTCAAAGGCTTCTTGGATCTTGACAGTGGCGTCTTGGATCTTGTCGGTTTCCCATCTTACCCCCTTTGAGAGTTTCCTCCATCTCTCTTTTGCGGCTTTCCTGTCACGGGTAGATCCCCTTTCTTCCTCCCGTCTGTTTGATATCTACGCCCGGTCCATGTTTGACAATGCCCCCGTCTGAAGACTGTCCATCACCCCGTCAAGCGAATCCTCCACCGACCTTGCACGTCCGGGTGCCGTCCCAAGTTCCGACTCCAATGGACCATGATGGAGACTATTACAAACACTCCAACGGCATCGACCACAGCCACCTTGCCGTTCCTGACTCCGGCGCCCTCAGCCCTGCCTCTGCCTCTTCTGGCCATGGTGACAGGGAGGTGGCCAACAGATTGAACGACGACCTCGAACTTATGCGTGCTGAGCGCATGGTCTCCAGACAAGTACGGGAAGACGAATCGAGACGGTCTAGATCCAAGAACAGGAGCACCGAGAATCTCGAGGACGTCTTTGATACAGTTGCCGGTGCCGGTGCCACACCTATCCCGGCCGTCACTACCGCAGCAAAAACAACATGGCTTACCCGCACTTGGGCTCGACTGAGAAAGTTCCCACGAGTGTTGCGATACATCGTCTACTCGATTCCTCCAGCCATTCTCATCCTCATCCCCATCTTCTTGGACCTTTTCGCATACAACAGACACCAAGATGTCGGTGAAGGCCGAGGTGTTAGGCTCCTCTGGTTCGGCATCTGGTTGGAAGTTGTCTGGCTCAGCTTATGGGCAACAAGAGTCATCACCTGTCTCATGCCCTATGTGGTAGCGTGGATTGCCGACACCTTTGGGTCCAGCAACCACAAGAAGTGGAGGGATATTGGCCGTCAACTCGAGTTCCCTACCGCCATGTTCATCTGGATGCTGGTTGTTTTGGTAACCTACAATCCCATCCTGAAGGACCACCGAATCGATCAGGGCCAAGATGCTCGCGACAAGGATTCCGCCTGGATCTCCATCATATACAAGATCATTCTTGCCTTCTTCATCCTCGCGGCGCTGAACTTTGGCGAGAAGATCTTGATCCAGTGGATTGCCTCCTCGTTCCACCGCCGAACCTATTCCCTTCGCATTCAAGAAAACGACATGCAGATCCAGTGTCTCGTCGCTCTGTACACATACGCCAAAACTTGTCTCGAGGCACAGGATCCGGTCTGGAACCCCAACTCGGTTGGAGGCGATTCGTCCGGGATGCGTACCCCGATGAAGACCATGAAGACGAATGCTCGCCAAGCTTGGAGCAAGGTTGGAAACGCCGCCAACCGGTTCGCTGGCGACATCACTGGCAGGCGCATTCTCAAGGGAAACCATCCCCGTAAGGTTGTCATGGAGCTGCTTCGTTCGACCCACTCGAGTTATACCCTGGCGCGCGTCTTTTACCGCACTTTCGTCCAGCCTGGCAAAGACACTATCACATTGGATGATATTCTGCCTGCCTTTCCTAATCAGGAGGAAGCCGAGGCCTGCTTTGCTGTTTTTGATAAGGACTTTAACGGCGATATCTCCATGGAAGAACTGGAGATGGTCTGCAGCGAGATCCACCTGGAGAAGAAGGCCATTGCTGCGTCGTTGAAGGATCTTGATTCAGTTATAAAGAAGCTTGACCAGGTCTTTATTTTTATCATCATCGTGATTGTTATCATTGTTTTTATCAGCATTATCTCCAACTCGGCTGCTGCTGCGCTGACCTCGACGGGCACCGTTATTCTGGGTCTGTCTTGGTTGCTTCAGGCAACAGCCCAGGAGTTCCTTCAGGTATGTCAGTCCAAGGCCGCTAAAAGAGCTCAGGTTGCTAACCTAAACAGTCCATCCTCTTCGTCTTCGTCAAACATCCCTTCGACGTCGGCGACCGCGTCACCATCTACGGTAACACCGGCTCCCTGATGCGCGGCGACGACTACTACGTCCTCGAAGTCTCGCTCCTGTACACCGAATTCAAGAAAATGGAGGGCCACGTCGTGCAAGCGCCCAACTCGATCCTCAACACGCTCTTCATCCTCAACCAGCGCCGCAGCCAGGGTCTCGCCGACCCCGTCAACCTGACGCTCCGCTTCGGCACCACCGAATCCCAAATCGAAGAACTCAAAGCCCGCATGCTCGACTTCTGCGTCAAGAACCAGCGCGACTACGCGCCCCGCATCATCTCCGAAGTGAAGACCATCGACGAGGTTTACTCCATCAACATGAACATCATCTTCTTCCACAAGAGCAACTTCCAGAACGAGCTGTTGAGGCTTACGAGGCACAACAAGTTCGCCGTCGAGCTGATGCACCAGATGGACGACATGGGCATCCAGGGTCCCCGTTTCATGGCGCCTGGTGGAAGGCAGAATATGCCTATGTATTGGTCTCAGGTTCCTGGTGGTGGCGATGTCCAGCAGCCACAACAGTTCCAACAACAACCGCAACAAGACCCACCATCAGTCCCCTCCCCTTCCCCCTCCGACTTCCTGCGCAGACGCCACCGCGCCGACAGCCGAGCAACGGTAGTCGAATCAGGCGTAGACTTCCAAGATGTGTACATGAATCGACGCCCTGAACCGTTAGGTGGGCATGGAATCCATCGTCTGGCGTCGATTAGGCAGCGTGACGAGGAGGAAGATGAGGAGGATGATCACGATGAGAAAAAGAGTCACCACCACGGTCACCACCACCACAACAATGACATGGCGTCGGAATTGAATCAGAGACTGGAAAAGATGTCGAGTAGGGGCACTAGGGGGGATATTAGCCCCGCTGGCAGACCGAGTCGCGATGGAAGTATGAGCATGACGCCGTCGGTGAGGAGGGGGAGGGTGACGATGGGGAATATGTTTGGGAGGGGGAGGAGTAAGAGTGTTGTGGCGAGTAGTCAGCCGCCGGGGGGGAATCAGGTTTGAGTTTCAATGGGATGATGTTACGATGTGATGAGGGAATGACATGAATCGGTTTACAAGAACCGAACCGAACCGTCTGTGACTATGGGACTATGGCATGGGGAGGTGTTGAAGATCATAATAGATGTGGACGTGGCTGAGGATGTAGGTGAGGATGATGTCTTTGGTATGATGTGAGGGTATCAGTCGGATATGGATGACTACCTACCTACCTACCTGTATACAACATTAGAGTCTGGGGTTAGACCGACGCGAACGAGAGGGCCAAAGGGGAATTTGGGTCCTGTGTGTTTTATACCTTCTTTGCACTTAGCCAGTTTCAGATACACAATTTTTGAATGATGATGTCAAAAGCATTGGAAAATCGAAAGGTGTTATGATCACCGTTTACGCAATTCTCGAGGTGAACTGTAGGCGAAAACGATTATTTGGGTTACGAAGTATACAAACGGCGAGGATTCTTCAATCACCGAGTTATAGAGGCACATTTATATGGCTAGACTCCCGTGTTCTTGGGCGGAGGGTTTTCCTATGATGCCTAGGCAAACCCGAAAAAAAAAAAAGAAAAAAAAAATTAAAAACAAAAAAAATACTTACTACGCTGGGAAACCGCTTGGTGAAAACCCAGATGCCCGCTTGGGATAGATATGCTCGCTGTGGGTTAGTATATTCGCTAGGGGTTAGTATATTCGCTAGATGTTCGCTGAGGATAAGGATGTTCGCTAGATGTTTGCTGAGATAATTATATTCGCTATGGATAGGTACGCTAAGGTGAACTCACCATGGGAGAGTGCCCAGGACTTGCCCAGACAGCTCTCCCATAGAGAAAGCGCGCTGGGGAAAAACCCCGAAAAGTTGCCCTCGACCTGAATCGAATGCGTGACCTTGCGGTTGAGAACCCAAGGTAGGAGCCACTGAGCCACTAAGCCAAATTGGAACATTGGTACCCACTAAAGACAAACGCTAAGCCTATATAGGCATCTCCGAATTTCCCCACACCAAACTGTTGGATGAACCGTCGTAGGATTGTCGTTCACCTTGGCAATTTACCCGTTCGGTGAACAAACTCACCTTGTTCACCTTGCTCACCTGTCAATCACAGTTGCCAACTTCCGAACAAAATACAACACCATATTTCCTCATCATTACCACCGATAATCCTGGTCTGCCGTGCCCACTCCCCTTGCCGGCGCATCTGAGACTCACAAGTGCTCCCATCACCACCTTCATTTTAGCCAGCAATCATCAACTCTCCGAAATCCAACAACAAGAAACATGTCATTCCGCCCACCACGATTCCTCAACCTCGGAGTCGGCCGTCCGCGTCTCGGGCCCCGGGGTCGGACAAACGAGCTCTTCTCACAGCTCTTGACATCAACGAGACCACCAAATACTATCCAGTCCTCGCTGATAAAGTCACGCTTCTCAACCTCAACCTCCGCGTCAGCCCCTCTATCTCACGGCGGCCCCCGTCCCCGCTCTCACCAATATCATCACCACCAAAAACAAGACAACCAAAGCAGCCACTCCTGGCAGCAACAACAAAATCAACAAMCCCGCCACAACAGCTCCAACAGCTCCAACTCCCAATCAAACCCCAACCCCAATCAGCAAGCCAACGCCCGCATAGACCGCCTCATCTCCCGCTTCCCCCGCTTCCTCCACCCCTACCTCTCCTCCCTGCGCTCCTCTCCCTCCTCTTTTGTGGTGGCTTTCTTAATCCTACACGAGATTACGGCTGTCGTTCCTGGTTTGGGGTTCTTTTACTTTTTTCATTACTACGACGACAGTGGCAGCGATGAGGAAGAGGGCGGGGACGGGGATGATGAGGGAGGTAATAAGAAAGGGGGAGGGTCGTTTGGCAGAAGGTTCGAGAGTTGGATTATGGGCTGGATGATGGAGCATGGATATTCAGAGGTGATGATGAACAAGATGGAGGGGTTTGAGAGGTGGTTTAGGAGGAAGGGGTATTTTGGGTTTGGGAAGGAAGATTTGAGTGCGGTGGCAGATGGTGGTGGTCTTGCAGTTGGGGAGGAGGGGAAAAAGGGTGAAAGTGAGGGCGCTGGAGGAGGAGAAGGACAAGAAGAAGAAGAAGAACGAAAGGAGCAGGCTTTGATGAGAAAGTGGCAGAGCGGGGATGAGAAGTATAGAGTCTTGGTGGACGCTGCGCTGGCGTATGCGATTACCAAGGCGTTGTTACCGGTGAGGATCATTGTGAGCGTGCAGGCTACGCCGTGGTTTGCGGGCGTGTTGGGGAGGGTGAGGAGGGTTTTTGGTGGTGGGTTGAGGAAGTAAACCAGGGCACACATAAGATATTGGTGACGGTTACGGGACAGACGGTAAGGTGAGGTTTCTAGTCTCGTCGGGAGAGGAGGGCGCACGATGAGACAGAAACGCAAAGCTGGCGAGCGGGAATCATTCTACTAAGAGGACTTCTCGAAAACCAGTTTCGGTTTTCACTACTACATCTGCTAGTCATTAACATTAAGTTGCCTCTATCCTCCTCATTCTGCCATTGATCCATCCCGAGCACCGAACCCTCTCACTCCCGTCCCTGTATATCAGATTCATTCATTATCTCCGTCCGTTTACCCACACCTCAAGAATACATAGGCCTTCAAGCACTCAAGCCTCAAAAACCCTCCTACAAACCACGCCCCCCTTCTCCCCCTCCCCCTCTGTCTTACACTTTGCCAAAGTCCCTCCCTGCCCCTGATCATAAATCTCCAACATCTTCAACTTGTCCTTCCCCAGCACCTCTTCCCCCGTAAAATTCCCTCCAAACCAAGTCGCCATGCCCATCTCACCAAACCTCACATCCGTAAAATTCCCCAACGCACTCGGCAGCTCCGGCCTCTCCTGCAACGGAAAATCCTCCACGATCCAGCTCGCCTGCGCCGAACATAAACCAGGCATGTCCTTCCAGATCAAACTGCCCGTGGCAATCGGTATCTTTACTTTTCCATCCACCCCCTTTGGGCTCTGCGGCGGGCCGAAATTTTCGACGATGACGCCCCCGCCTGAGTTCCCGTGCGGTCCAGTGCTGACTGTGAAGCGAAGCTCGTCGCCCGGCGAAGCCTTGAAATCCAAAAACCCCTGGGCATGCTCGGCGGGATACCATTGCGCCCAGACATACGGAGTTTGTTGACCGCCTAGGGTGCCGTCCCAGAAGATGTCTACTCCGGCACGGAGGGAGGCGGCGAGGGGGTTACAACTCGTGTTGCCGGTGGAGCCGGGAAGGATGAAGTTGTCCGTGGCCGAAGCCCCGTCGATGCCAACCCAGATCGAAGCCGAGTACTCCCCCACTGAATTGCCGGCTGTGGGACCGGACTCGGGCATGGAGATGGAGGGGATGACGAGGGTGCCGGTGACGGATTGGATCATGTCTTGGTTTTGCGTCGGTTGCTCGGGGGTGGAGGCGGGCGGGTGGTAGGGGAGGTAGGCGCCTCCGCGGAGGGATTGCGGTTTGCTACCGCCGGAGGCGAGGACGGCCTTGAGGTGAGCGTTGCCGGCGTAGGTGGGTGGGCTGTGGACGAGTCGGCGGTTGGGGGTGTTGGAGGCATCGGCTGGGGCGGTGTCCCGGCGGAACTTGAAGGGAAGGGTGAAGGCGGTGGTGGAGGCGGCTGTGGCCGTTAGGGTGAGGAGGGTTGATGGTTTCATTGTTGGTGGTTTTGTCTTGGTGTTTGGTTGATGGTTGATCGAGGGAAGCAGTTGGTGTTGGATTGATGGGGTTGAGAATGTGTAAGTGGGTGAGTGATCGACAACAACGAAAAGGGAAGAAAGCCTCTGATTAAATCGACTTCAAGACCTTATGTAAGTGGAACTTGAACAAGGGGGGCAGACGATGTAGATCCCTTGATATTTCGACCAGGGCTGGCACGAAGTCGATGATTGCTCTTTCCTCGACGTTGCTATAAGAAGGAACTCCTTTGAAAGGCTCGTAATTGACAATCCCAAGGAAGTAGGAAGTAGCAAGTAGAGAGAATAATCAGATAAAACAGGTAGTCTCAAACTCTTGCCATACCATTCATACGGCACGTGGGGAAGGAAGGAAGAAAGAAAGTTGTAACAAACAGAGAAGGTTACGAGGTTTTGGAAGGTGCAAGCAGCGTCTGAGGATTATATGTAAATAGCAACCAGCAGTCTTCACAGCATCACGACCCAACAAAGCCCTGTCCAATGGTTATTGTGCACAATGTTCCATCCATCCATTGACCGAATCAATCCCATTGATTTGGCTAACCCTGCAAGACAGGGGACGACAATCGTAGATACGGCCGCCCGCCCCACGGGGCGGGGAGAACAGCTCCCTTGTTGCTTGTTGTTGTCCCATCCGCCTGTCCCCAGTTTGATGTCCTTGGGTAAACAGGGTGAACCAGACGCTGACGGAGTATATCGTACTGTGTGCCACGAGCTTGTCACCCTCCTCGTGTGGTCGTATGTACCTTTCCGTACGTCTTGACGGCGACCCTACTCAAGACTCCCGAAGAATCCAAAAGCAAACAAGCGTGCGAATCATCATCATTCCACCACACTTCGTATCACTAGGGGAAAGCGGTGTTTGGCACATATCACGGTACCACTTAATGCTGTCCAAGTTGACTTTTTACCCGTTGCCCGGCGCCGGTTTGGGTAGAAGAAGGGCCTTTTGGATCGTGGTACACTGTGAAACATGAAACACACAGACAGAGCTTTTGAGCCTGAATGGCTCGTCTAGCTGGAAGTGTCGGGAGCCACAAGAAGAGTCCAGGAAGAATTCATCGAAGGGCCGTCAAACGCCCACCAGTAGTCACCCACAGAACAGTGATGATCTCGAAGAATGACTGCTCGGTAATGAAATGCAGGGGCAAGGCACCAGAGGCACCGGAGGGTATGATTCCACCACCACCATTCACACCCAGGTCACCCAAACTTCACGCCACCGATCTGCACTGCTTAACCGACCAGTGAGAATTCAAACCATCTTCTCGAAAAGACAGGCGAACGACTTCGAGGTTACCATTGGCGGAACCACTTACCAAGTCCTGCCAGTGACGGCTCCCAACATCCAGCGTTGCGGTGCGGTGGCATCTGTGTCTGTCAGAGACACAGCTTGACAGCCAACGCACCACCAAAAACCAAAGAAGGGGAGGGGGCCAAGGAGCGTAACATACCTTTCACGCCTTCATGCATCGAAGCATTCGTATTCAAGATCCAGGGCCTGTAAGCACCCGATTCGTTTAGGCGTGACCTACCTTGAAGGAGAGCCCCATTTATGGAACTGAACTGTGCGTGTGTAACGGGACTTCACATGATCGGAAAGGCTGTTTGGAAGCCAACAGGCACAGGTCACGCTGCTTTGTGAACGAAGAGCTAAAAATAACAAGAGCACTAGAAAACAACAAGCATAACCATGTCCATTTGCCGCAAGTACGAGCGGGCTTCTTTCGAATGTGCAGATATAGATTGTATCTGTGAAAATCTGGCTTTGAAAATAAACTCTGCATTCAGACCGATATGGGACACAACGTCCAGCGAGCGGTGTAGTGTACATGAGACACGCGCAACGCCTCAATCATTCATTCAAAGCCTCCTCCTCCTGAGACCAGCTGGGCCCCGCCCCATCTAGGCGAAGGAAACCTTCCAATCGGCACCGATCCTCGCGCCAACCTTCTTGACGACAGCAAATGCGGCTCGGCCCTTTCCGGCGGGGGTGTACTCGAGCGTAGCAGTCCAGGTCTTGCCCTCCGACTCCACCGTGACCTCCTTCTTGTCCCAAGACGCGGGGGCTCCAACGATGATGATCTTGTCGACGGTAACCTGGTGCATCTTCTTCATCCAGTCGCCCTCTTTGACCTTCTTGCGGTCCTCGCCGTCAACAGACGAGATAGTCTTGGCATCGCCGTCAAGGGTGAACTTGCGGTAGATGTACTGGCCCTTCTCAAAATCGTAGGAGTCGCCGTCGTCGACGTAGAGATCGCCCTCGGCGGACTTTCCGTCCTTGCCGACGGTCACGACGAGGGTGTAGTCATCCCACTTCATGAGAGTGCTGGAGCGACGGGGCCGGTCACGGCGGGCGAAGATGTGGCCACCCTGCATGAGGAGAGGAATCTTGTTGAGGGGAGCATCAAGAGTCACGGTCTTACCCTTGCTAGAGGGGATGATGTCGTAGGTGAAGTAGTCATAGTAGACCTCGTTGTCAGGAATCCAGATGTCCGCGGTTTCCTTGTCCTTCTGGGTAACGGGCTTGGCGAGCAAACCAGTGTTGCCAACAAAGAATTGGTCGTCGATAGCAAAGCCAGCCTCCTCGTTGGGGTGAGTGTAGAACATGGGCTTGACAATGGGCTCATTGGTGAGGTAGGACTGGCGGAAAGCGGTATACCAAGACGGGAGAAGGCTGTAGCGAAGACGGAGAGCCGCAGCAATGATGGTGGTGTAGGGCTCACCGGCAAGGTAAGGCTCGCGGCGGCGGGAGTCAATGTGGGCATGGGCACGGAAGAAGGGGTAGAAAGCACCGGCCTGGTACCAGCGCGTCAACAGCTCCTTCTCAGGGTTGCCGAAGAAACCACCGACATCAGCGCCAGAGAAGGGGAAACCGGCAATGTTCTGGCTGAGAACCATGGGAATGGAGCCTTCTAGATGGTCCCAAAGGGCCTGATTGTCACCGGTCCACATAGCGCCAAGGCGTTGAGAACCAGCAAAGAAGGAGCGGGTAAGCACGAAGGGACGACGGAACTCGCCCGTCTCGCGAGACTTAAGGGCCTCAAAAGTGGCGTTATGGAAGGTCAATCCGTTCAAGTTGTGGAGGTCACGATGCTCCCAGTTACCATGGTGAAGGTTGTCCTTGGGCATCGTTGTCTCGGGGCCGTTGAACACCGAGGGCTCGTTCATGTCGTTCCAAATCCAGGTGTTCCTCATGGAACCCTCAAACCTGGCGTACTTGAAAAGCGTGGCCCACCACTTCCGGGCGGCGGTATTGAAGGTATCAACCCAGTTGGACGAGCCGGGCCAGCACCAACCCTCAAAGATTTCGCCATCCTTGTTGTTCACAGCAAATTTCTGAGACTTGAGCTCCTCAGAAACCTTGTAGCCCTCAACGTTCTTGATGTGGGGATCGATAATGGTAACCAGCTGACGTCCATGGCTCTCGAGCTGCTTGCCCATGCCAATAGGGTCAGCGAAGCTATGGGGATCCCAGGTGAAATACTTCTTGTCATCGGTATACTCGATATCGAGCCAAATGACGTCGTAGGGAATGCTATACTTGTCCATCTTGCGATCAACATCCTTGACATCTTGGTCGGACACATAATTCCAGCGACACTGGTGGTAGCCGAGCGAGAACTCTTGAGGCATGGCGGTGGTACCGGTGAGCTCGGAATACTTGCGAATAAGGTCCTGAGGAGTAGGACCCAGGAAGACAAACACATCCAAGAGACCGGTCTCGGAGATCCAGTGAGTGTTGGTGCTCGTCTTAGAACCAATACCCAAGGCCAGGGGGTTCTTAGACTCCTTTTCCTTGGTAATATCAACCCAAGTCTCGGCAGCGTTAAGCCAGAAGATGCCAACACTCGAATCCTTGCGATGGGCCTGCAGGAACGGGATGGATCCGTACAGGGTCATAGGGCTGTCAAGGATGTACTCGAACACATCGGCGTTGTACATGCGGTACGGCTCGTTGTAGTTATCTTCGCCGCCACGAGTCTGCCTGAGAGACAAGGGGCCGGTATGCGAAGGAATACCGTAGATGTGATTGTAGCCAACGAAGGAGATATCCAGGGCAACGCTTTCGGGACCACGGGGCTTGGAGTCGGTGTTTCCACCGAAGCTCTCGTCCCACCAGGTATTCTGGTCCTCACCGGGGTATGCCTCGGAAACCTGGGCGGCAGTGGTCTCAGCAGTCTCAGCATTTTCAGTCTCGCTGCTGTTCTCCTCGCCCTCCTTCTTCTCCGGCGCAGGAGGCGGCTCAATCTTGGGTCTCCAGTGCTCCATGTTCAACAGACCCTTGTCGTTCAACTTGATATGTGTGTTTCCATCGCGCTTGAAGTCAATAGAGAAGGGGGCGAACTTGATGATGGCCTCGTACTTGGACTCAGGGCCGTACTGAACGGTGATCTGGGTCTTGTCCTCGTAGCCAACCTTGGCCTCCTTGTCGAGGGTCAGCCCACCGACGATAACCCATTGCTCGGCCTCATTGTAGCGTTCCTTCCTGGCCTTGCTGTCATGGCGCAGTTCGATCTCGCCCTTTTGTCTCTTCTCTTCGTCGACAGTGACACGTGTGGTTCCGGACTCGAGGAAGGAAACGGTGATGGGAAGGCGGACGGTCTCGCCGTTATCGCTGATGGTCTTGAGGATGGTGGCCTGCAACTGGCCGTCCTTGAAAGAAGTCGACTCGGCGAGGATGTTGTAAGGCGATTCCCATCCGGTGTAGCTGAGGGCGTGGTCGGCAAAGGCCCGGTTGCGCTTACAGAAGCCGGCCTGGTCGCATTTCTTGAAATCGTGCTCCTTGACGGCAACTAGAAGAGACGGTGTTAGTGGTAGCCTATGAATTGGTATAAGGAACAAAGCAACGCACCTGCTGGAACAAACAGGCCGGTCAAGGCAGATGCAAGACAGAGGTATGCCGTCCAGCCTCCCGACATGGACAGCTGGCCCGAGCCCAGCATCTCGAGTGGTGTAAGAACACGCTATGAAAGTCAAAGAAGCACCAAAGCAGACAAGCAAACAAAGGGGAGAGGTTAGAGGCTCGTTTGGATCATCAAGAACAGCACTTCCGGCTTTGCTGTGTCGCAGAGTCTTGAAGCTGTCGTCAACTGCAGTATAGCCTTGTTGCAGCTGTGTATGTAAGTCAAAGTTGGGTTGACTTTGCTGTCAAATGTCAATCAATGCCTGCTGGCTTCAGATGGCAGTTGTTAGTTGGCAGCAATGCCAGGCGGTTGACAAGTCCACATCTCAGTGGTCGATGTCGTCGAGTGGCCCCAATCGCCCCGTGAAAGCCAAGCAGGCCAAGCTGTCCCCTGCCAGCTAAGCGCACCGCTTGGCACGGCGGGATTCGTTAGATGCATAGTGGCTCTAGATGATAAACCGCGGGGTAAGTTTTGGATATCTGCATGTCGACCTAAGCTCACCGTCTCAATTCAGGGTCTGAACAACTGACTTGGGGGAACACAAGTTCTGATCAGTTGATCCGGTTGTTGGTGATTGAGATAGCATTCAAATGAATGACTACCGTCAAATATTGAAGAGAATTTGGGGTTATCTCGGGAAGAAAAAGCTGCACGGGCCAGTACAGATCCAATGGGGAGCTCTGCAGAGCTTTGCTGGCATCCATCGTGGCTTCATGTCTTCCGGCCTCGTTTCCGAGCTTTGCGCAACCACTTAAACAGAGACCCATAAGACCAATTGACGGAGGGTTGCCTGGTCGCTTCCTGTTCTCTGCTCCATCAAAACATTGCCCCTAATTTCTTCAAAACCATCGCGTAGAAGTGCCTACAGTAGCCGTGCTGAGTCTGGACCTGCTGTCAACAAAACCAGAGCTTGAGCTAAGCTTCAACTCACCAGTTGCTGCATCCAATAAGACCATGTCGGACACTGACAGCTCGGAACATCTGCGACGAGAACAAGACGGACAACGCAGACCGCAACTGCAACAGAAGCAGCCCGAATCGGGAGGCACAATGGCTGCGGGTGTCGGTTCTAGTGGTGCCCAATCTCGCCAATCGTCCCAATCGAGGGGGAAGGGGAGCTCCAGTCCCTCCAGAGACAGGCGAGCCAGGTCATCCAGGGGAACGGGCCCACCGATTTTTTTTCCGGCCGCGTGTGGACTCCTCCTGGCCGTCCTCCTTTTCTATCTCGGCCGCCTCGCCTTCTTCTCGAACTCTCCTCCTCCGTCTAACATCAACATCATTCCCAATCAAATCTACACTCCCTCACCGGAACCACCCATAATCAAAATGTCCAACCAGGAGCAGACGTAAGTCATTGCCCATCACAAGCTGTCAGCAGAAACACAAACACACGAGAATTCAAACCCCTCGGTTCTACCCCGCCATCTTCATCTTGATTACCGCCTGTTGCGCTTGCGCCCATCGGCACAATGGAACAAACCACCTTCACCACCACCATACACAATGCGATAGACCCGATTGACTAACGCAAATCTCCCCCAAAACAGCTTCATTGCCGTCAAGCCCGATGGCGTCCAGCGTGGCCTCGTTGGCAACATCATCTCTCGCTTCGAGAACCGTGGCTTCAAGCTCGTCGCCATGAAGCTCACCCAGCCCGGCCAGGCCCACCTCGAGAAGCACTACGAGGACCTCAACACCAAGCCCTTCTTCGCCGGCCTCATCAAGTACATGAACTCCGGCCCCATCTGCGCCATGGTTTGGGAGGGCAAGGACGCCGTCAAGACCGGCCGCACCATCCTCGGTGCCACCAACCCCCTCGCCTCCGCTCCCGGCACCATCCGTGGTGACTTTGCTCTCGTACGTTTCCTTTGCCTCCATCTCTCCCCAATCCCCTTTTGGGATAGCTTATACTAACTTACCATCAACAGGACATGGGCCGCAACGTCTGCCACGGCTCCGACTCCGTCGAGAACGCCAAGAAGGAGATTGCCCTCTGGTTCAAGCCCGAGGAGGTCCAGCAGTGGAACCACCACTCCGCTGCCTGGATTTTCGAGTAAGCGTTTTCTAACGTTTACGAGAAGCCTGACAGCCTCCCGTTGTTTGCTTAACCTCGAGCAACGGTATATCTAAGGGCATCATGTCTGTTCCGGTTACATAAGGGAGGGATATAGAGAACCTGGATGATGAAAATAATAAGAAATAATTCCAAAAACTGCCTGGTCCTTGTTGGTGATTGTGAGAGTTTGTTTGTCGTTGCCATGGCAATTGGATGCTATGCAACACTTGATGGGATGAGCTGGACATGACGCCCTACCCGCAGAGCAGCAATCATCTCGTTTTGATATTCAGATTGACCGAGCTGTCAAGCAGCAATGACAACCGACGGGCCGCAAGAAACGGCGGCAGGGGCGGGTACGCAGTAAAGCGGTTCGTCGCAACTCGACTACCTCTACTGTTTAAGACTCTTGACGTGTGCAAGTGGCAAGTTTGAACAAATCTCGAGCCTCTCAGCCTGTCAATCTGCCACGGTCTCCATACATTATCTGCGGTTGGATCTCACCCTTGAGACTAACGGTCGTCAATGGGGCCTGGAACAAACACCTTGACGATTTGACAATTCTATACCTGTCTATGTGACACTGCAGCGGTCACTTGACTGGATAGTATATTACGGTCGCATATTTTAACATGAGGCTTGCTTACAGTCCTCGTGCTTGGGATTCTTCGGCGCATCCGATCTTAAGCTTTTATCCGTCTACCGTATCGTCCTTACCGACTTGCCCCTCTCGCCCCTGCCGCCGTCTGCAACTCTACCGTAAACAAAGTCCTCAAGGTCTCAGAGCATCAAGGGTGCATCGATGGTCCATATTCCATATTCCACAGAGCAACAACGGAAAAAAAAAAAAAAAAACCAGAAAAAAAAATTTGCCAACTGCGCTCCTAATAGTCCAGCTTTCAGAATCAAAATCCCGACCTGATTGATCGTTCTGTAACCCCAAACCTAAAAGGTGTCTGGGTGTCAAGCGGTCGAAACTGAACCAAATATCAGCTCAGTGTTTGGCACCATCTTACCACAGTACCTCTACCTGCCCCACCACCCCACCCCACCCCACCCTCATTCCCATATAGGCCTTATCTCCGTGCAGATCCTTCATCAAACAATAACCATTCGGCGTGGTGGCAGAGTGGTCTAATGCGCAAGACTAGAAATCTTGTTCCTTCGGGAGCGTCTGTTCGAATCAGGCCCACGTCGCACGATTGACCATAACAACTTCTTTTTTTTGCGGTTTTTTTTCCCCTTTGCTCACACTATGTTTATGATGATTGTGTTTTTTTTGGTCTTTTGTTTTTCTCTTTCTTGGTTTTTTTCTCGGCTATTTAGCAAGAAAAAAAAAAACAAAGACCGTTTCGTCGTCGACGAGATGGTGAATCATGAATTGTCAGTGAATAATTAATTACAAGAAGGTAAACTGATATGCGCCGCTCCCCGCGCAAGAAACAATATGTTAACGTGAACATGAGCCAATGATTTCCCGTAAGAGCAAAAGAATAACCGCTACCCCCCTGGGCCCAGGGAGTAAATAAGCCATGTTGCTGTATCCGATGCGCCCTCGTGTATCTTTCAATCAGCCGTTTAAAGAAATGACAGCCATGCGCTAAGTTCCCACAAGCAGAAATACCAAATGATGTTGTGTCCCCAGTCTATATGCTCCCATAGTGTCCTCTCCTCGCTCAATTCTGTTGTTTGTTGCTTTACTCCGACAAAGTTGGGTATCAAATGACTCTCCAAACCTCCTCTTCCCTCCTCCCCTCCATATCCTTAACTACACTACTCACTAACAGAATCATCCGGCTCGCCTAACAAACGTCTCCGCCTCCCTAGCCTCCATCCGATCCTCCTGCACGCTTCTCCGATTCGAATCATCATCATCGTCGTCCTCATCCTCCACCTCACTCCGCAAATCCGGATCGTCATCGTCTTCCTCCTCGTCGTCTTCATCGCAAAGACTACTGCTTCCCCGTCGGCCCAATCCTTGCTCCCTGATTGCCTCGGACGGCCGTCTCTTTTCGAAATCATGCTTGTGCGCTTCGGCCATGACTTGGAGAATAGACTTCTTGCCCATTGACTCGTTGTGACGGCGGCGGAAGGTGCCTCCGCCGCTGAGGTTGAAGCCGGTGCCGGTACCTGTCGCCCCGTCCCCAGGAATGGCACCCGAGTCGGGGTGGGGACTGGTGGGTCCTTCCTCTTCTGGGTGGGCGGCGCCGGTGGGCGTGGAAGCTGTCCAGGGAGCGGTGGCTCCAGCGCCGACGGAGCCGCGAATGCGCTCGCGGATACTGGCGGCCATGGAGGAGATGGTGCCTCTGCGTTCCCCTTGGGCAGCGCCGGTGGTGGTGCCGGTTTCGACCTCCGACTCTTCGAGGGATGTCTCCTGGCTGGGACGCTCGATGAACTGATCGAGCTGGTAGGGGAGAGGAGTATCGCGCGAGGCCTTGTACTGGGATACGTTGGCGCAGTGCTCGTTTTCGACACGGAGGATGAGCCAAAGGCCACGGCGAATGACTTCAGCAAAGGCGACCAAGAAGGAGACAAGCGTGCTGTGCTGAGTGTTGTGGGCGAAGATGGCGTAGAAGATCCAGTTGAAGCGGAGAATCGGGTCGACAATCATGATGGCGTAGTAGATCCATTTGGACTTGAGCGCGGTGATGTCTCGGAGGAAGGGGTGGCGGACGTGTTTCTGGAGTAGTGAGAAATCCATGAACAGATCCCAGATTGCTGTTCATAAAACGTTAGTCTGATATCGCAGGGATGAAGAAGAGAGATACTTACAGGTATAACAGGCGTTGATGGTTGCAAATGTGATGTAGAGAGCAAGGTTCGGTTTCGATCCATTGAGTCGATACAAGCTGAGCAAGACAGCGGTAGTGATGGTCATCATGTACTTTCCACAGTTGACAAGATGCGGAAACACGTTTTTCGTATCGTAGTAACGCCTGATACACTGCAGAGCACGCCAAATCGGAGGCAAGGCGTTGAAGAAGCCTTGAAGCCGGGAGTGGCTAGAGTTACACATACTCGGTTGATCCCACTCGTTGGCGTACAGGCAGAAGAACAGAGCAATGTTCTAGATAGGGTAAGCACACTGAGTTATTCACCAAGATGGCTGAACGCAATCACTTACACTTGAAGCGTAGGTCAAAGAGCACCAGATATCGCCGAGGAAGAAATCTCGGAACTCGACAGGATACAAACCCGCCAACAGCAAGCGATACTATCGAAGTGTCAGTATGTTGAAAAAGTTTCCAAGGCAACGAAATCGTGAGGTTACTTACATGTGAATACAAGAACCATCTTCTAGCTCTGTGGTAGAAGATCGGTGCCGGGAAGAACAATATCAGCAGCGATACACCTATCAAAATGACAGGATAGTACAGATACATCTCCTCCCAGTCGCCAAACCTCGAAAAGTTGATCCATATGAACACGCCAAGAAGCGCAAAGAAGAAGCTGGGGAACTCGGCCAGCTGCTTCCACTCCAGGTTGTGCCTTGTGTCAAACTCGAAGATGAACGGATAGTTAACCTTGTTCTTGGTCCATATTCGACAAGCCAATGTAAACAGCGTGAAGAGCATGATCATCAAGAAGTAGCCTCCGTACAGCTGCAGCAAGTAGCTTGTGTTTTCCTTGAGGGTCTGGTCGTCCTGAAACAGTAGCTCCGCGCCATAGATCAGACCCTGAACGGCAAAGACGGCGCCAAAGCCAATAAGCAGTCCGCTGCGGAAAGCACTGTCCGAAGCGTCTCCGGGGCGTCTGAGAATATTCCGAAGTTTTCCTGCAGCCAGTTTGTGATTGCCTTTCTCAAAGTATCTAGCGTATAAGTCTTCGACGGTGCGAATGTGACCGTCGACGACGTCGCTGTTGACAAACCAAGTCTTGTTGACTTTCTCGTTCATGTAGCGGTAAGTCGGGCGGGCATTAACCGCCTTGTCGTACTTCTTGTTTAGCTTCCGGAACGCAGTTCTGTTCAGGAGGGCATAGGACTTGAGAAGTTCGAGACCGCGGTAGAACTCCTGCAGGGCGAGCTTGAGCTTCCTCTTAGCTACACGATATGGCACATCGTCGTCTTTGTTTGGCGGTCTCCTGACATAGTCGCGGCCTTCATCTGGCTTTTGCGGGGCCATGACTGGCGTCTCAGCCATCTTCTGCAGCGCTTTCGAGTTTGGCCCAGGCTTCATGAACTTGGTGCGGATGGGCCCTATCCAGTCCATACCGTTGTGCTTGCCATTGTCTCCTCCATCATCGTCTGAGTGACTCCTACTGCCACTATCTCGTTCCATCTCCTTCCTCTGCTTGGCATCCGAAATCTCAGTGGTTCGCCTGTTGCGCATTTCGTGAAGTTGCTCGCGCAAAGCAGCCAGACGCTTGGTGGCCTGATCTTCCTTTTGCTTGTAGAAGGTCTCGATCTTGTCTAATTCATTGTCGAGGAAAGAAAAGAACTCGACCTCGGCAGTACGAACGGAGTCCAGATTCTGCAGTCCTATATCGTCCTTGTTTGATATTTGAGAACCAGTGGAGAGGATTCGGGTAAGACGATGGGTAGGACGTTGAGCAATGCTCGCGCTGGGTGGCACATCGACGGAGGACTCTGTTGCAGTAGACTGGCCAGCGGCATCTATCATCGTGGACTTGCTGCGTCGTGGTCCGAAACGGTTGGAGACCGGGGAAGTGGGGGTAGTCGGGATCGAGTCACGGCGACCGCCTGTCCTCGAGGCTATCTTCATAGCCGGAGCGGGGAGTTCGAACTCGGTTCGATCGCTCGAACGCGAAGGGGGGAGAATGCTTCCATATCGAATTCCGCTGTCAGGTGACCTTGTCAAACTAGAGCGCTCCCCTGTTAAATCGATGCTGCTTCTGCTGTTTCTGCTGTTCTTGGTCGGCGCGCGGCCGAGCTCTGGGCCGCCGCCCGGGAAAAAATCGGTGCCAGGCGAATCTTCATGAGGACCTGGAGTGGCATCAGACCATCGATGTTGGGTTGTTCGTTTGTTGTGTAGGTGGTGGAAGAGAGCGGCAGGTGTGGCATGCAATGGATGCTGTGAATCGGGTCGCCTAGCAAGACTCGGTGTGGTGTTTGCACGCTGGATGGCCCTCGTAATCGATTTGATGAGCTTTTTTCCAAGTTTGTAGTTCAGGTACTTGGCACGCCATTCTAGAAGGTAAAGGCATGGTTAGAATTACGGGCAATTGTTTCATTGGCATTTGGTCTGTGTCTGAGACCTGGAGCGGTGATGCAAATTTGCATGCGTCGCAATCGCTGTCAACAAAGACATGCTTCATGCTTGGCATCAAAGTCGGTGCGACTCTCTTCAAGATGATCTAAGCATGGTGTTTTCTGCTTTTTGCTCTGCTTTTTTCGCTTACCTGGCACCGCTTCCTGCTCGAGTTCTTTGGCAAACCTGGACGTGCGCACATGTCTGTTAGCATTTTGGAAACGCAAAGTGAGGCACGCGGCCCTCGAACCTCGGCGGCGGGAGGAGGAGATCACATGGGGAAGAGTGGACTGGGGGAGATCCTTACTTCATGACGTCAAGCCCAGTGGCGGCATTCCTCCGCAAAACAGAAAGCAGCGCTCACGAACACACAGAGAACGAAGACGAGGTTGTCGACGAGGCAGTTCGTCGCATCTCAGGCAGCGTGGTCTGGGGATCGGGTTGTTTTGAATAGAGACGGGAGAGTCTTTTTTGCAAGTTGAAAGGGGGCAAGCATGAAAAAAGATCCCGGAAAGAAATCAGATGCCCTGGAGATGCCCGGTGCCGAGTGAATCAAAAAGCGACAAAGGGGGTCAAACAAAATGTGACCACAGCGCCGTCGAGGTTCTCCGGTACCTTGGCGAACCTTTCAAGTTTTTCACCACCGCAGTCGCTTCACGGCAGCCCTGAATTTGTGGAACTGCACGCCAAAAGCGGAAATGGTTTACATCCCTGACAGGCCTTGGTGGCCGCTGCTGCCCACCTCCCGTCAACGGAGCCAATCCCGCTGTTCCATTGTTTCAGCGGCTTCAATTCAGTTTCTGACCTGTATGTTACCGGCCTACAAACGTCGACGCCAAAACAGTCGAATAAGCTTCCAGATGCACTTTGTGATGGTTGCACAATCGGGAGCTCCATCCCTCTTACTCGCATCATGGGACCTTTGCATCCAGCAGACTCGATGGCCAAGACATGTCTTTGGGAACAGAGGCCTTGGCTATGCGGAGGATTCACATGGCAGACAGATCGAGTCTCCAATAAGGATGGTCATGATGCATTCCTATGGGGAATACCGTGATTAGAATGACGGGATCAGCGCAGATCCAAACTATGTTTTATGGAGTACCTATTTTGACACCTGCCTTCGAAGCAAACATCTTCAGGGGTTTTTACCATCTTCATCTCTTGGTTGCCTTGTTATCCGGACTGAATGCCTAGAATACCCTTTGTACGACTCCGTCCGAGTCCCTTCACTTTTGGTCCCGAGATCATCGGTGGAATTCTTATCAAAGGGTTGCCTTTTAGTCACTCAATGGGTAAGTGAACGTTTCATTGTTCGCTGACCAGCGCTGACTTTGATGTTGTTGCATGAGTCCATGACGGAGTGCAATTTCCCACTCGCTAGAAACGGAAATACCATGGCTTCTAGAATGACGGGAACACAGCACGACTCACCTGCCAAGCATGTGGTTGGCCGTGGCCGACGGTGATGTGCGGTGTATCCATGTTTATAGCTGACCGTCGCATGGCTGTTTCACCTTTGTTAGCGTCGAGAGCTAACATGCTCAACCAGCTCAGCTCTTGATTCACCATTTCGGCTCCGGAGTCGGTCCGCTGTCCTTTACACCACTCACTTCACGACACGACGGTCCCGGTCGTCGTCGGGCAGGACGACGACTGAGTCCATTGTCTCAATCCGGCCGGACCAACGGACTGAAATCCCGCCGTCTGCAAAGCCACCCGTGAGGCCGGTAACTTCCACCGCCGCTTCATGCCACGGGGATGGCGGATGGCGCAGCTTTGAAAGCACTAACATCTGTTTCCGGTAGGGGTTGAATGAGCGGTCTGAGGTCCGACAATGTGGTGTTTAGTGCCGCAAAAGACGTGACATGTGGGCAACGTGGTACGGAGTCAAGTGTTGAGGATGCCAGGTCTATCGTACCATGGCCATTGCTATGTCGTGAACTTCGTGGGCAGATACAGGTGGGAGCTACCGTACGACGCCGGCGATCTCGATAGGGTAATCTCGATAATGTGCCAGTGGTTTCCTAAACCTTCTGCGGGCAAGACACCTCGCACCCAACTTTGTAACTGAAACCTTGCCCAACTCGTCCAACGGGCCGCTTGCAGGTTAGTAGGACAACTTATCACGGGATTTCCGGTCTGAGAATCAAGAAAGAAAAGAATTTGCAAAAGATATCGAGCTTCATGTCGTATGTTGATGTTTTGAGAGGCAGCCGGCATCTGGTCCGATAGTGTGGAGACGACAAGATGCGATACCCGTACATGGACCTATCGCGATATGTAAAGACGGAGAGCGGGTCTCCCTCCCCGGAGCGGAGCGGGGCAGGAGGACGGGGTAGCGGTTCCGTTCGGCTGCATGCCGGGAGTTCATGGCCGGCCTTGGAGCGGCTTCTCATTGGTGGATGCGCACCATAGGTATTCTCCGCGTTCACGGTCGATGATTCTAACATGTTCTTGCCATCGCGCAACTATTCCATCAGCGCATTTCTCATCATTGATCGTCCTCGGAGATCAAACCCGCTCTTGATCGATCGATTGACTTCGAGGCCAAGAGAAGAGAAAATTTTCACTCTTTGGATACGATATCTTTCGCCGAAAAGAGCCACATCGCCAAGACAGGAAAGCTGCCGATATTCCCGTCAAAATGGAGGTGTTCAAAGGACACTCAGGCTCAGCCAGGGCTCCTCGTCAGACACGGCCCGAAATCCAAGGAACAAGGACGGGCATTGTGATGACTCGAGTGAAGTGTTGAGAGTGTTGTGTTGAGTGTTGGTGTTTTCGTCGACATGGGTGCACTGATACCCCGCGCTAACAGAACCCCCATCACCCCTCACGGTAAAGTCCACGTCCCGGTCACTGCAGCCAGCTTCCGGTTCACATGAGACATGCAGCCCAGACGGTCGCCTCGCGATAGCTTCAAGCGGCCCGCGCAATTTTGAGCGAGGCCTAGCCTCGTGCAAAATTTGTGTGACAAAGTGCATCCTCTAGCTCGCTAGCTCAGTTCGCCATTGCAAAATGCCATTGCGTACATCCCGATGGTTTGGGAAACTACCTCTAGATCGTCAGCCGCCAGCAAGATATTTCTCACTGAGCGCGAGACGGGATGAACTGCGATAAATAGAGAACTCCAATTCGACTCAACCTGTCCAGCGAAAAAAAATGTTAGTTCAGGTACCGGTGTTGGCGCTGGACGAACTGACCAGTGGTTTGCTTCGACTCAACACCACACCCTCTGGGCATCAGGTACCTAGTGTTCGATCGATACTGAAAAAATGGCATTTTTTCCATACCTGACCGCTTACGAGTCTTACTGCACTTTCAGGGCCCGTGCTTCAGTCCGTGCACCAAGCCGCTAAAGTACCTCCTTCTGGCGGGCTTATGAAGGCTCAGGTACGTACCTATGAGACCGCCGTAGGAGGGTAGATGCGGGTGGATGCCAAGCCCACGTAAAAATGGAAAGGATTCTCATTTTTTCCAAACCGTTACGGTAATTACTGTAACTGACCACTGACGGGTCAGACCGATCGAACCCTACAGGTACCCGTTCGGCCCAACCAACAATTCAACACCAGAATGCCAAGTTTTATCGAGTTTTCGACTCCGGGGTCGGAAATGGTGCCAGGCTCGAGCCAGGCTGCCAGCAACCCTCCAACGGCACTATTGATTCCTGCGACCGACGCTAAAGCGTGTTCTGATTGATAGGTATCAATTGAGGTTATGCACGGGTGTCACTAACAGACGGTGCCCGCTGTGCAGAGCGGTTGCAGATGTTGTCCATCCTGTCGGAGTGGTAAACAGGGAAATCAGAGCAAAACCAAACCGGAAGTCGGAATGATCACCGGGATGTGATTGTCCACCGAGTCCACTAGTTTGGCATTGTCAACCCGGCTTGTCCATGCCAGTTCGCAAAGGCCGTGAGTTGACCACCGTTGACATCACCATGCCCCCCTCTTCAGTGATTTTTGTTTCGGAAGGCGGGGTTTTCGATATGGGAATCCTTATTCCTTGAGTCGTGGTGGTCGTGGTAACATGGATCTTGTCGAAGGTCCCGTCATCCTGATGACTACGTCGTGGTACTTTATAGCCGTTATAGTTGCAATCTGTGCCGCAAACTGGGGTCTTCCCAAAGACCTGGGGTTTCTCGCGCTCGGCTGACAAGAGCCGCTTGTGCACAATGCCAATGCCAAATGCCAATGCCAACCTAATCTATCAACCACGGACCCGGAACGGCCAAAAACCTGGAACCAGAAGACAGGAGAAGGAGCAAATCAAGGTCAGGCATCACGGGTCTTCTGGATCTTCTGCACTTTGATAACAAAGGTCATGCGAAAAATATCTCGATCTCCGCCGATTACTTGCCCGACCCAGCTACCCTCCGACATAAACGACGACCCGACCGAAAAAAAAAAAAAAAAGAGTCCCATCAACCCCACTTCCACCTGGTCGCCCGTCCGGGAGGAGAAAAAAAAAGGTTGCATTCAGCAGCCGAGAAAGCTCTAGCGATCTCACTGCGTGCTGCCCCAGTCCCGGCCTGTCCATGGCCATCCCCGGTTCCGCCCATCAGGCCATGGGAGACAGGACAAGGTGCCGGCCTGTTCGCACCACAGCGAACGACAGCACGGAGACGGGCAGCCCTCGTGGAAGCGTGATTGGGCCATGAGGCTGCCGTCAAGGCCCTCGATAACCCATCCGCCCCCAATTTTTCCTCTACCCTTGGCATCTTGGCCAGCGCTCTCTTTCAGCTGAGATGGCCAGTGGGATGGGGGTATTTTGCATGGTGAACCACGCCGGCGTGGGCTGAACGGGAATCTATGGGCATTCCGTATTGTGTCCTGTCTTTTTTCCCTCGGATTCTGTGGACGGCATGGCGGCGAGTTTCGGTCCTTTTTTTTTGTTTTTTTTTTTCCAGTGAAGGGATTCCCACGATCTGAATGGTGTCTCTAGCGAATCCGCTAAACAAACAAAGAACACCAGTGTCACCGGTGCCCTGGGAAGACGGGACACGGCAGTCCAGGCAGGGAGACGGGAGCACGACTTGTTAGCTCCGATACTCACGCTCTCACTCAGCCAGCCTTCCATAGTCCCATAGCCTTTGAAGCTCTCGAGGCTGCGCCATCGATGAAAGGCATCTTTTACGTGCAGGACATCTGTGTAACATAGGTATCTTTGCGGGATGGGAAGATCTTGCACCAACAACACATCCACGCATCTCGCAAAGATATTACAACCTCCCGTTCACGCACGGACAGCCCAGTCTGACAAAGAATGGTACAACACCACAATCTCAAAAAGTCTTCCAACGGCATGAGATAGTATCAAAAACAAACCCAACGGCATGTACACTAGAAAGGAAAGAGGGGATCCCAACTAAAGTACCCCTTCGGACGGCCCTACAAGGTACACAAGCGGGCCTGCTATGGCCCAGCAAGACCAACGGCCACGGTAGTGAATCGAGCGAGGCCCGGGACGGCGTAGAGGCATGTGTGAACCACATCTGGTCAGCATCACGGAATGCATCTCTGCCCCAAAAAGATTCAACAACCGGCCGTCTTTGTGGATGCCCGTGCTTGTTGGCGCTCGTTGGTGGACCGGTGCTGGGATGGGATGTGTTCACTGTTTAGGCCGCCCCCCGGGGCCAGACAGATCAAAACCCACCTCAGGGGCACCAAAGCCCACCAAGCCCACCGGGCGCCACAGGCATAGCATCATCGAACAAGGGGGCCAGCGCGCATGCAACGTGGGAGCGCCAAGTTTGAACCCGACACCGTCCACTGTGCTCTCCAGTCTTTTCCTTCCCAGCTCCAAGGACTTTGAGGACCCAGGTTTGCATTCTTGCACTTGCCTTTTTTTGCCCTTTTGTATCCCATCCCGCCTGCTTCTTCCGTCCTCTTCTTTTTCCCGTCTTCTCAGTTTCCCCTTCCCAGTGCTTTGAATCGGTTTCGGTTGCAACTCTTTTACTCTCCAAGTCCATTCGCGCTTTCGATCCCGGTCACGGTTCACCTCGCTTAGACCGCCGCCGCAGCAGCAGCAAGCAGATCCCTCCACTACCGCATATCAATTTGTGCAGCGACTCCCGGCATCAGCACAGCACAGCACAGCACAGCACAGCACACCACATCGCAGCACATCGCAGCACATCGCAGCGCAACGGCTGTCGGCATCACCGCCGCCTCACGTTGCACCCGGGGTATCTAGCCGCCGCCAGCTGTCACAACGCAGCGCCGTCCGCGGTCCTCCTCCCTAGCTCGACACCATCGCTCCGGTTGCCTGTTCCGTAGAGATAGCGCATCCGAATCGTACCAAGTCCAACCAGCAAACAAAACCGCATTGAGACCCCCGGCCCTCTGCCAATTTCCTTCAGAAACAAATTCCCGACGATCGCGCAACGGAAATACGTTCGGACTCTGGGCGCCATTCCCTAGAGGTAGCGGCCCTCTCGTATCCTCATCTCCCCATCCGGCGCCAGTGGGTGGAGACTGGAGACTATGGCGGATCCCCAATACGCTCGCCGGCGAGCTCCCATGGATCCCTCATTCCACGCTGGTTACTCACATCATTCACATTCTCGGTCGCGGACCGGCTCCAATGGCTTCGCCTCTCCTCTAACATCACCGCCGGTGACTGCCAACTATCAAATGCAAATGCCGATGCCGATGCATCTCGTCCAATCTCAATCGAACCACCAACGACGATCGCCCAGCGTGAACACTTTCAGCACCGTCTCAAGCGGAGGAGGGATGCCGCCCCCGCCAGCCGCCTACCGAACGTCGCCCACCAGCGACATCAGGAGATCTACCTCGAGTCGCTCCGGCGGCACCGTCGACCAACCACCCAGCTATGTCGCACTCTTACGAAAGCAAAAAGCGACGGTATGGTGCGACCGTGCGCAATATGAGGACCCCAGATTGCTAGCACAGCAGCGTGCGGCTAAGACGCGGGCGGCTATGGAAGTTTCGGGCGCGGTAACCGGTGCGGGAATGACCAGCGGCCGCTCGACAACCGGTCTGTCTGCGGGAGGAAAGGTCGCCGCAAAGATCCGACACCACGGCAAGCCGGCAGTCGTCGGATACATACCAGATGGCCACCACGTCGGCGTGGGAGGCATCCCTCTCAGACTTAGCGCGACCGAGGTGGAAGGTGAAGACAGCGACGACGATAACGACGCCATGAACCGATACAATCACCGAAGAACCGGTAGCTCCAGTCGAAGCAGCACCGCCAGCGGGAGAAAGGGATTGGGCTATCGCGCCTCCGGACAACTCGGACCATCGAATTCACAAGGCTCCGGGTCTAGAAGGTGGACCCCCGGCGACACACCAGAGCGACGGGGCTCCCTAGCACAAACCAGCGAGCAGGCCTCTGCTGGCAATGATGCGGCTAGCGGAAAGGCCCTGAGCTTCGCCAGCGGGAGCAGTAGCGAGCGTCTAGATGCTGTCCCTGACCTCCAGGCCCACCCACAACGACAGCTGGCTACCAACAGCTTACTCAACGCCACCTTGACGCGCGAGAAGAGCGTCAAGAACCCTGAGGAGCTCAGGAGGAGAGGAAGCGTGGACGAAAGGACATACGAGAGGACAATGACGCTCAACTCGTCCGGTCGCTTGTTCATCGCCAACCCTGATTAAAGCAAGCAGAATCGGGAGCGGATCGAAGTGGAGGATTTTACTACAACACACCGGGTTCCGGACTTGCCAGACAGCCGGAACCTGTGATCTACAGCATGGGAATTTGTACCTGAAACTACATGCATAGCTAGGCGCATGGGTGTTTGCGTTTTGTTTTTCTTTTTTTCTTTTTATCTGGGAAAATATTGTCAGGCACGGGCACGGGTCACTGTCTCGCCTGCACTGCACAGTACAACAGGTTGTTCGGTGGTAGCCAACTGTTGTTTGGATAGGGTTATTCGAAAAAATAATACTTCGCCTTGGGACACACACACGCACACATCCTCGCGATACCACTTGCATGCGATCTGATTTTTTGAGATGACTTACATACACAAGGCAACAATTATTCGACATGTGCCAACCGTGCATAGAGGTCAAGTTGTCATCGTTGCGGCGTCTACACGGCCGAGCCTGTTTGGAGCGCCTAACTCTTAACAACTCATAAGTCCCGGCATAATGGAACTGTTTGCTATTTCCTTGGTTCTCGAGGACCCCTCATCCAAGTTTTCAGATGATAGCAAGGACGGTAGCTCCGTCGCTACAGGTATATAATAAGGCCGGTTATAGGTAGAGCTGTGATCTCAACCTTTGGAGAACTTGTTTCCATAACGCGGGTTTGTTATAGGAGAAACGGGAAGCTGGGAAGAGGATGACGAAAGGGCAGGATGTAGGAAGCCATGGCAGCCTTCATTCACCATGCCTGGAGGCAAGCCACATGCGGCGAGGCTATCTAAGTGAAACCTGGTCACATTCACTTTCTCTTGGCTTTGGGAGTTGAGGATGGCGGTAGCCAAGTCGATGAGATGTGAACCTGACTGGGAGTGACGTTCCAGGGTTAGGGTTGGTATTAGTGATGCCGCTATTCCCGTAGAGTTGACGACAACTATTGCCTGGAAGTTTTGAGGACAGGCTGCCATTTCGAAGGCAAACAGTTGTTGAGATGAAATTCATGAGGTTACTCATAGAAGCTTTGAAGTCGTACATGAGCAACAGGTGCGTCCCTTCACTGTCAATAGCTTTGATCACCAGATCGTGGAGGTTCACAATATTTAACAGGTGTATCAATGGTCCACCAATCCTTTCCTTTCAGAACTTGAACACAGAAAGAGCACTCACCACTAAGCCTGCCGTACCAGTCAAGTCATCCCCGACTTGGTAGAGTGAGGACCTTCGTTGGCTTGCTTGATTCACAGATATCGATGAATCAACCTCTGCCACACTTCCAGCCACAGCAAGTTTAATTGAAAGAGGGAAGAAAGCCACACCCCTCTCGAACTGACGCGAAATCACGCTCCGCTTCCTGTAGATTAGAAGTGGGGCACGTTAGGCGCGGTGTAGAGATCCACTTGGGCTAAATTGAAAGGCGCGACCTTGGTGTTACCAGACGCGTCCCGCTCAGGCGGCAGCAACCGCGGACCACTGCAGAAACCAAGAATCACCAATCGGTTCAGGCCTTTTACTCTCCACAACAACCAACTAAACCACCAACGGCGACATCTCGACCTTCTCGGCCTTCTCTGCAGCAGGTTTCGTTCCCATTCACCAAACAAACTCTTCTACGACGCCGGGAAGTAACCGGCAGTGGTTCATTCCTTTTACACCGCCAGCGCATGTACGACTTGCCTAATTGTGGGACCTAGACCTTCCTTGTCTGTTCTAAACTTTCAACCCCTCAACGTCAATCGACCCTTTTCAGACTAGACCGCGCCAGTCTGGACCGTGAATAGCACGCGTCAACCCAACAACCAAGTAGGACAGGGGAAGTCAACAACGCCATGCCTCTGTTCACGACTTCCACAAGTGGACAGGAGGACTCCTCCAGTCTCAAGAGGTCACACGACCAATTCCGGGAAGAGGTCCCACCTCCAAGCTCTTTCGAAGACAGTAAGTACCGCGTTCTGAGATCAGCCCGCGCCCAAACGCGAGTGACGCTAACCACCAACAACTACAGAGGAAAATGTTAGGTCATCACCACCCCCATCTTCGGGACCCGCAACTCCCAGAGCCAGAAAAGCCAGTCCTGCATTGAGCGACGCCAGCAGCCCATTGGATCGTCTATCTCGATCCCCGAGTCTCTCACCCCCACGACTCGCACCTCTCACGATCTCTACGAACAATGCGACCTCTACCCAGAAGCAGACATCCAGCGCCAAGGCTGCGTCGACAACTACAAAGTCGACAACAGGCGAACCGGCCGTCAAGAGGAAGAAGCTGACCCCTGAGGAGAAGGCGGCCAAGGCCGAGGCTGACGCTGCCAAGAAGAAGGAGAAAGAGGATGCCAAGGCAAAGAAGGCAGCGGAACAGGCGAAACTTGAGGCAGAGAAGCAACAGAAGGCCGAGGAAAAGGAGAGGAAGAAGCGGGAGAAGGAAGAGGAACTGAAGCGCAAGGAGGAGGAGAAAAAGCGAAAGCAGGAGGAGAAAGAGGAGAAGGAGCGCAAGAAACGCGAGAAGGAGGAAGAGGAGGCCAAAAAGAAAGGCCGACAGATGAAGCTCACATCGCTCTTCAAAATCAACCCAGCCACACCGAAAGAGAAGCCAGTCGCAGTCAAGGTCGAAAGCAAAGATGTCGAAATGACGGATGCACCGAGTCTCACCAAGGAGGATGAAGCCTACCGGAGGTTATTCAAACCCTTTTACGTGAAGGAGTTTGTCACGCTAGCCAAGAACCCCTTCGAGGTAGACGAGGAGACCAGGGAGGCCAAGTCGAGGATACTGGACGAGTACGCCGAGGGAAAGCGAGAGGAGTTCCCGATCCCGGAAAAGTTCGACCCCTTGGAGGCCCTACAACTGCCCTTCAAGACCCAGAGGCGCGGACGCCCTTATCCGAGTGTGCGCAAGATCATGACGGAGATCTATGGAGAGTCATCAAGCAGGGCTATGGACCTCACTACAGAGAACACCCAGTTCAGAGATGCGCGAGAGGCATTGAAGGCTGTACCAGTCAAGTGCATCAAATTCAGCCAAGATGTGCGACCACCGTATGTCGGCACAATCAGTGGTCTTCCTCCGGGCGTCAAGAGCCTCTACAGACTCGCAAGAAACCCGACTTCAAGAAACCTCCTTCCCTTGGACTACGACTATGATTCGGAGGCCGAGTGGCAAGACGAGGAAGGCGAAGATGTGGAGGATCTGGATGATGAAGAGGAAGACTTGGAGATGGATGAGGATATGGACGACTTCTTGGATGACTCCGAAGATGTCAGTCCTCAGCGTCTCGTCTTTTCCGGTGGTATGGAGCCAGAGAATACTGGCATATGCTGGGAGAATGAGAAGCGGTGCACAGTGAAGCCGGAGCTGTATCAGTGCCGGATGGAGATCATACTGGGTAAGTCCCTTCGGATATATCGTTCTTGTGTGAACTATGCTGACCTCTTACTCGCGTTGCAGACTCCCTGGACGAAGAAACCAGCATTGACCCCTTTTCGACTGATTATTGGGCTTCGAAGTCGAAGACCAGCTCATCAGGTAACGAAAAATCTAGTGTGATCACATCCGCATTCATCACTGCACAGACCGGTTCATCATCCTCATCCTCACTTCTCCATCCATCCTCCGCTGCTACCACCACGAGTGCGAAATCTGCCAAGGCTGCTGGCTCTCAAGCACCGACCAATGCGTTCCAGGCACTTACAAAGGGTATCACAGCAGGTAACTCTCCTCCTAACAAGGCTAATACTACAGCAGCCGCCTCAACTATTGTTGTTGCCGGTACTGCTGCTCCCTCAGCAGCAGGTGCTGGTTCTGGTGGTCGCAAGCCTCCCGGTCGACAGAAGATGTCGGACCAGCCTCTGCCGGCCGCTGCGCAGGAACAGCTCAAGGCGCTTATGCACCAGATGCCCATGGTTAGCAAGTTGGGTATCATTGAGGTCTTTGCTTCTCAGCACCCGGATATGGTCCGGGCGCAGATCAAAGCTTCGTTTGAGTCCATGACTGAGAAACAAGGAAAGAGTGGTTGGAAGTGGAAGGAGTAGCGGTCTTTCCCTACATACTAAAGGTGATGGAGTTCATGTGGATTGAGTAATTGTGGGAGTATATACCCAAGCATTTTGTACAAGTTGGACGTACGTGTATTCAAGGGGGGGGAAGCATCGCATTCTCATGGTCTCATCATGGAGGGCAAAGGAGATCAAAAGGCGAACATGATATATGAAGAAGGGAAAAGGAAGATGGTAAATCAGCAAAGGGAACCTCACGGTTGGCGGGCATTCAATGTTCTTGGCCACCGTAGCAAGTGGACAGGCTCAGAAGGAGATGGGTTCTGTCATGTTTGAGTGGGATGTCTTTATATGCGTTTGCGACATACCTTCTTTGCGATCTGGTCAGTGGTTGTGCATATCTTCATGGCAGGATGACCAGCCAGGTGGGAGGAGTTAGAGAAAAATCGTCATGGCATGGTATCATGGACATACATGGTCTGATCTGATAGAGCCCACAAATGGGCGAAGAATTCGAAGTTTCTGAACGACACAGATAACTGAGCGATGTGATTCTAGTGATACTAAACTGCACCATTTATGTTTTGTGTGATCATCTACATAAACGATCACCTCCAGACCTCAGATCGATGCTGTTCTGCTGTTCTCCTGCGCTGTCGATCTCAGGGTCCAACTCTGAGACACATGATGCTGATGTATGTGGCTGCACAAGTTCGGCAATCACTCGCTCCTTATTGCACTCCTCGGTTATAACTCCAAAGAATAACCGACAACATGACCTTCCGAGCTTCCAGTTCGATGACGCAAGCTCACAGTGTCGTTAACCGTGCCCTTTTACACGTCAACGTCGACAAACAAAGAGGACCATGCCTGGGATTGCCTTCATTAGCTCATCACTCATACGTATCCTACGCCCAGGTTATAACAATGTCGCGATTTAGATACCTTGTTCATCCTCCAACAACTGTGACAAGAACAAGAACGAATAATCTTGGTATCTTCAGCACCACAGCGAGCGCAGCAAAGAAGTGTTATTACAAACCAAGAAGAGGACTACTATTTGGCTTTCACGGTGACAGCAACAGAATAAACCGTGTATCTTGGTCTTCGACTCTCAGTTACAGGCCAAGAACAACACCAACTTCAGGGCCAGCAACAGTAGCAACAACAGCAGCGATTCACACAACAAGAAGTATAAAAAGAACAATGGTCAAAGACACCAAGACTGTCATCCGGTACGCTCAACCATTTTCCCCAACTCCTAATTCCCCGTCCACCACTGGCATTAATATCCGACCTATGACAATCTTCCTAATCTTCCCACCCTATCTTAGCGCATCTCTTGCTAACCTCGCATCCATCACAGCGAGTTTACCGAACTCGTAAATATGGACCCCGGCGAGCTCGAGGACTGGCTTGAGGTACGCTACCGGACCCTACACCTATCCTTCTCACCACTTTCCAGGAATCCCAAACGAGCTAACCAACCAAATCCCAAAAAAAAGACGGAATCATCAACCTCCTCGGGCTGGACCAGAGACGACGGATCCGGGGAATCAGTCGGCCACGAAAGCGGCCGGAAGATTGTGGATATCCTGAGGAGGAACCCGGATAAAGACCCGGAAGGGTTTGAGGAGGAGGATCTGCCGCACATGAGGAAGGTGGTCAGTTACTGCAAGCGACATCTTGCGCAGGAGAAGGCGAAGCAAGATACAGAGAGTAGGAGTTATAAGAGTTTGAAAAATTGGGGGCATGATGCGTTGAAGGAGTGAGGGTGGGTGGGTGACTGACTGCTCCTGGTTTGGGAGGTAGGAGGGGGGTGGGAGTGGATGGGTTGTGAGATGGGGGGACTGGTAGGGTGGGTTCCATGTGTTGTTTTTGTTGCTTGGAGGAGTTATCACGGGGCTTTCCCGTCGTTACGAGCGCAACGATGCGTATCTTTATCCTGATGGCAATCTCGATTGTATGGTTGCTCGTTCCAATTATTTGGTCTTTTGAACGAACACATTCGGTCATGGAGAACAGATGTACATTGGATACGGCATGCATTTACATGAGTGTCCATACCAAACTACCCCAGATGTTCTGTTATCTGTTTAAAGTCCATCGGGCTGGAGGATATAGTTATCCAAATTCTATGATGGGTGCCCGAGGCACACAGCTACCTACAAATGCCATCTCGAAGAACCAAATCCCCATCTTAATGATTCCGTCCCAAGCACTTGACGTTCTCAATAAGCCATCGACTCATGAATCTCGGAATTTCTGCACCGTGTTAGTATTACACATTTGAGTTCCAAGATCAGCTTCAGATGCTTCCAGCAAAGAAGCCAAACAAAAAGGGAATCTGCCATAAAGCCAAGCAGAGAATGCAAGGAGAGGGAGACTCACGGATCATACATCTCCCTCTCTCCATACTGCCGATCATACAACTCATGCGCGTTCTCCCTAGCATGCCGTCTCGCCTGCTCGCGATCCACCTGTCCCTCCAATCCCTTCCGCTCAATCATCCTGTCGACTTCCGCCCCCGCCAGGGCAGCAAGCGCCTCCTTGGCCACGCCGTGGTGGACGGGTTTACCCTCGCGCCGCTGTTCTTTCTCCCACATGTGCATGGCCTCGAAGGCGGCGGCGCCGCCGAGAAGCTCATGAGAGAGCTTTGGGTTGTCGTCACTGTCGGAGTAGAGTTGGGAGTGGGCCGATTTGGCTTCGTCTGGGAGGGAAAAGGGTTGGGTGAGGTTAGCACGGTAGTCAGTGCCCAGAGGTAGGTGTGGCTTGATTCAACCAGGGAGACACATACCGAAACCGAAAAACCCCATGGTGATTATCGAGGAGGTATAGGTCAGAATTCAGATGAAGGTTGTGCAATTGCGGAAAGAAAGAGAAGTTGCGAAAAAGCAATCAGGTGAATAACACGGTGTAGTGAGACATAAATAGGAGATTCCTTCCCCCTCTTCTGAAACGCTCTGACGTAAAAGTTGCCGAACAGTTCATCCAATACCCACCCTCTTGTCGTTTGAAGTGTCTGTTTCGGGTGAAGGGGTTACGCGTCTTTTGATAGCAGTGCAGAGGGTGGGGGATAAAACCACCGGACAGTTACGTGTACACCTCTGCCGGCATTTAAACGGGTATACAGACTTTCTTTCGCTTGCGTGCGAATAGGGTGAGCAAGTATCTGTAACCAAATCAGTGAAAGAAAACATCGGTTTGGGAATGCAGAGTGTGGTGAGCACCACGGAGCATCCAGTATTTGGTTTCTTGACGATTGACTTGATAACCTTTTGCATTTAGACAATGAGGGCAGATCTGGGAGAAAGGGTTCAGGTGATCATTGCTTCTGTGAGTTTTCTTAATCAGCTTTGGCACTTGGTCGTGTCTTCGAGTTGGTGATTTTGGAAGAAGCAGAACCAATCGAAAACCTCCTCTAAATAAATACAGCATCTGCAGTGGTGGTGGGCCACGACTGCCACAGGGGCACCGAGTGACGGGATACAAAGAAGCGGGCCCCATAGGCAGACCGGTACCCGACGTGCCCCAGCTTTCCAGCGGCAGGACCCTCCCTAGGACCATATAAGCCCTAAAATTCAGACCTTCCAACACCTCCAGTAGTTTACGTGGTAGTGTGCTGGGGCAGAAAATATGTGGTATTTTCGTAGGTCTTGCAGCTGGTCTCGAGTTCAACTCGGGACTTGGGCGGCTGAGTTTTTTGCTTTTTGTTATCTTTTCCCCTTCGCTTCGGCTTTCATTTCTTCTATTTGAGTGACGTCGATTGGGTTACTCGTCAGCAGGCTGGGCCAAGGGGAAGACTGGCGATTCAAGCCATGACGAGTATCCGATCTTTTTTCTCCGGACTGCGTGTTGATGTCAAAGGGGTTCAACTGGCCCCCACGCCAAGACGGGAAACCCCAGATCTTGGCAAACCTTATTTGTGTGTTGCAGTGGATCTGTCCGAGGGTCCATTTGCTTTGGGGTTAGGGTTCTGACAGTGAATGGAAGTCGTAGCCCCACTTCGGCTCAGCGCGTGCCCCGCAGTAAACCTCCAATTTTCGTCGAGAAAATTTCCCAAAGGGCGACTGGATTGCGACTCGGACCTGGACCTGGACCTGGATCGCGACCCGTCTTTTTACCAAATAAACATTTACCAGCCGCACCGCTGATAGACAATTCTCTTTCTTCGCTGGCCACCCCCATATCTCGACAATTCTCACCTTTCCTTGACCCAGCCCAAAACGAAAACACAACAACAAACAATCTACATTGTTCATGACCGACGCCATGACGCGACCAACCGTGTCCCCGTTCCTTGAACCGGGTCTGCGCACCAAGCCCAGCTCCCTCGCTATTCTCCAGCTCTCGCGCGACAACCTTCTCCCCATCTACCTTCAAGATGCCTCGGGCGAACACGATGGCTACGCTGAGGGCGCCGTAGTCAACACCCGCTATGGCTCCTTCCCTCATTCCACCATGTTGAATGTCCCTTGGGGCTCCCAAATCAGGGCATCCAAGGTTGACACCGGCTCCCGTGGTCGCAAGAGGAAAAGAGGCCCGAAGGACGATGCCAGCCGTGACGATGCCGAAGAGAACCAGCCCGAAACCGCCGACAACAATGCCACCGAGGCCATTGGTGTCAAGCAAGCCGTTGCCGACGACAGCGGCTTCATCCACGTGCTCCCTCCCACCCCCGAGCTCTGGACTCAGAGTCTTCCCCACCGAACACAGGTCGTCTATACCCCCGACTACAGCTACATTCTGCATAGGATACGCGCTAGACCCGGCTCCACGATTATCGAGGCTGGCGCCGGCAGTGGCAGTTTCACCCATGCCTCCGTCCGCGCCGTTTACAACGGATACCTTTCCAGCGCCGAGGACAGGAAGGGCAAGGTTTTCAGCTTCGAATACCACGAAGAGCGCTACCACAAGATGAAGAAGGAGCTTACCGACCATAACCTCGACGGTCTCGTGCACCTTACACACCGCGACGTCTACAATGGCGGCTTCTTGATCGACGGAAAGAGCCCCGAAGCCGACGCAATATTCCTCGACCTTCCCAAGCCCTGGGAGGCCCTGCCGCACTTCTCGCGGCACAAGCCCAAGACCCAGGCTAAGGAGGGAGAAGATACCGCCGCCGAATGGGTATCACCCCTGAACCCCAAGAGGGCCGTACACATTTGCACCTTCTCTCCCTGCATTGAGCAGGTCACCAGGACCGTTTCGGCCATGCGCCGCCTCGGTTGGGTCGATATCGATATGGTTGAGATCGCGAACAGGAAGCTTCACACCATCCGCGACCGCGTGGGCCTCCATTACCAGACCGATCGCGGCGTCAACGTCTCCCCGCACGATGTCGAAGAGGCCCTGGAGAGGCTCGCCGAAATCGAGGAGCGGGTCAAGGAGCAGGCCGCGCGCCCGAGAGGTACGGGAGAGGATGGTGCAGAGGATGCGGACACTGTCATGAAGAACGGAGATGATGCTGCCAAGAAGGACGGCGACAAGACGTCGGCCGAGCAGCCGCCATTCCAGACTCCCTGGGTTGATGGTCGCCTCATCACTAAGGGTGAGCCGGAGATCAAGACCCATACGTCGTACCTGGTGTTTGCCGTGTTGCCGAGAGAGTGGACCGAGGAGGACGAGGCTGCGGCGTTTGCCAAGTACCCCTGCGGCAAGGAGAAGGCTGTCGTTGGTAGCATCGACAAGCAGACGAGGAAGAAGGAGAGACGGGAGCAGTTGCAGAAGATTGGCGACAGGAAGGCGAGGAGGAAGGAGAGAGCCGAGAAGATTGCTGAGGCTGTCGAGTGAAGCACACTGCATTAGGATCTTTCTCTTTTTTCTCTTCAATTCCCCTTTTTAGCGTTTCCTAGAATACTGCATTGATGTCCACAAATGGGCGCAGGTTTAGCCCATATCTAATCGTAACGCATGCACTTATACGATGTGGTTGGTTGGTTTTCAATGCTCTCAAGGCTCAACACTGCAGCACTGCAGATAAAGAGCTTCTCGATCAGATCATCCCGTGCCCTGAAAGCTTGGCCAAAGTGGGCGAGGAGGTGGGGTACAAAAGGCGGTTTTTCCACTTGTAAACTTGGACCTGGATTCTTCTCCAGAAACATCTACTTTTCGCCAAATAACCGTGCATCAACTTGTTCATTTCTGAAACTATCACCAGTTGAACAATGATGAAAAGAAGTTCGGGATTCAATGACAGTCCACTTTCTCTCCGCTAGGATCTCCCCTGCAGTGGCGGTATCTCAAAGCGTTCGTCCCATTTGCCACTTTTTTGCCTTTGAAATTGAAGATTCAAGACGACTCGAAGTTCGATAGTCTGCAGTCCAAAACACTGTTATCTATAACAACCTGTGGTATAGGGACTGGTCGAGGCTTTTCTTTCGCAAAAGTGACCCACCTGTACGGAGCGCATCAGGATCAGCCGAGTACCACCGAGTGCCGTGGAATTATCTTGATCGTCCAAGAAATCAATACCCGTGGGTGTGAGGTTGGCTTATGTAAGGGGGCTGGCCAAGCAACACCCACTCTCTTGCAGAGAGTGGGCCCAGAAATTCTGGGACAGTCTAAAATCTGGGACAGTCTGCACCACATATGCCAGCAAAAGTGCCCATATCCCATACATTACCAGCCATCTCAACACAACGAATCTCAACGAAATGAAGCAAATGTAACTAGATCTCATGATATTTAACTAAAGTAAACAAACCATGGTGTTTCTACTGGTTCTGTGACTGCTGTGTGTCCCTGTTGCGCCTAAATTCCTTCAACTCGGCGATGATTGCACCTACTTTGCCTAGCTTAGCAAACCTCGCCTCCTTCTCGAGTGCAGCTAGTCGAGCAATAGATTCAGCAGGAAGCTCTAGCTCTAGCTCGTCATTAACTAGTCTAGTTATGAAGTAGTCTACCAGAGTGCCACGTTCACGACGTGTGTTGAGAATCCCATCAGGGATAACCTGCTTGGTGTTGGTGACTAACACAGACTGAGGGGGAGGGCGAGCTTCCTCCTCCTCCTCATCGATATCATTAATAATCATGAGGCCATGGCCATCCTCATCGCCTAATAAGGAGGATGAAGAGGCCTCCTCATCCTCCTCATCCTCCCCCTTGTAGTCATTGTCAACACCCGTAACCTTAATATCTCCATTAAGAACGTTGGCGCCATCGTCTGTGATAATTATATTACGAAGAGGTCGAGCTATAGAGCGAGGAACAACGGGAGGAGGCATACCAATGTCAATAAAGAAAGCTAGCGCACGACGGCCGTCGTATACCTATAAGGAATGGGTAGGGTCGTTGAGATCTCTGTATAAATCTTTCCCATCTCTAGTCTTTTCTATATACTCTTCTAGAGTGGGATGGCGCCATCTACCCTTCGAACCCTTTACCTTGTTGGCGGGGCTCTTCTTATAGACTTGCCACCTTTCTTTTACTTTTTTAAAATCCTATTTTTGCAGCTCGCTAGCTGCTTTGATCTATTTATCCTACTCCTTCTTTCTCTCCTCCTCATTACGTAACTCCTTTATATACCGGACGCGCTTCATAGTAATACTGGTCATAACTTTACCATCTAGTTTGATAATACGCTTACGCTTCTTCTTTGTGCTCAGTACTTCGAAACGAAAAGCTCTGTCTAACGCGTACTTCTCCAGATGCTCATGGGCAACCAAACCCTCGTTGACAGCGACCTCGATCGTACGAAATGCCTTCATTAAGACCTCGTCCGCTGGATGTGCCGCGTCCTCCAAGAACGCCCTGACGAGCTTCAACCCCTCCTTCGCGATAGACTAGCGGTCTTGATTAGGTATTATCTTTAGGTAGGATACGGGGTTGTCCTTCTTAGTCTTTGTCTTTAAGCCCTAGATAACTTTAGTAGGGTTAAGTGGCTATATACTAGAGTTCTCGAAACCGTTAATGATATTGCGAGCCCTAAACGCTCTATTCTATATATCCTATTATTTCATAGATTATTAGCTAACTACTTAAATTAACAGGGTTTGAAGACGAACAACAGGGTTTGCAAACGAACAATAGTAGTTGAAGATAATCGGATCAGGTTTACCTACAGCGTTTCAGTATATTGCTCGCGAGAGAGATTTAACTCCCCACGTCGGATATGGGCTTTCAGTTTCTTTTAGTAAACTATTTTTAGTGGTTGGAATACGCCTACATCTATAGGCTATAAGAAATAGGAAGAATGAGGGGGTATAAAGACGAGGATGATGTTAAAACGTAAGTAATATTCATATAAATATAATAAGTGATGTCTAGAAAAAGAATCTAAGATTAATATGCGGTGGATTCTCTCGTTTAAGGGGGTGCCTTTGCGTTCCCCGCCGCCAATTCGCGTCTAGGGGGTGACAATGCTGGTAGCATTCATATAGGCAAAAGCTTCTGCCTCTACCTCCTCTTCCTCATCATCTTTATTATCCTCTTCCTCGAATTTAAACCCCGCTTTAATTATCCCAAACCACCTCTCAAAAGCCTTATTACTAACTAGCCCGCGTTGCTTGACCTTAGTATAGTACTTCTAGGAGTATTTATTAAAATGCTAGATCTAGTCCAACGTAATCTCGCTGTTATTGAACGCTATATTACTTTGAGCGAACCTCGCGTCTCCTTCGAGGTTGTTGTCTGCTATATCCTCTATTAGCTATTGTTTAAAGATGGTAAAGAGGGGTAAGTAGTCACTAGCGCCGTTACCACCGCCAATAAGGGTAACCGACTTACGGTTGGTAAGGTCGAGCATCTCTAGCTATTATTCATATAGTAAACTGCTATCCTAGTCCACTATCTAGTCGTGTTCCTGATTACTAACTTGGTTGTTGACTTACTTTAACCTTATATTGCCTTTTTACGACGAGTACCTCTAAATTGCTAGCCAATATGGCGATACGGTAGCTATACTTATCCGCGTTCTATATCGAAGACGCGGTGATACGATAGTCGTCGACGGCGGTCTTTAGCTTCTCGAAATATTTTTTAGTATACTCGACTCGCTATTTAGTTAATAGCCGTTTCGTTTCAACGGGTTTAATTTTAGTAGGCTGGTACTATGGGTAGTCTTCCTTCCACTTCTAGTACCAATTCTTCCTAATTGGAGGCAAGGGTAGTATACGCTGTAATCGAAGGAGGTTAGCGGCTTCCTCTAGTAAATCCCTACCAGCTATACTACTAGAGTCGATTAACTAATGCCTATATGCCTTAAGAGCTTTGTCCTTACTAGTATTGATGGCAGTTGGCCTCCCCTTGTTATTAATGAGCTCGAGGGGAACACTAGTGTCCTTTAGCGACTTGAAATGACGGCCTACCGTACTCTTAGAATATTAGAACATTTTGGCCGCATTTCGAACGCTCGGTTCTTTACCCTTTTTGCCGCGTTTCTAATAATGACGGGATTGGGCAATTAGAAGCTACCGGGCGGCACGGACAGCCGGTAGCTCCCTTTATTCCTTAAGAGGTATGACCCCTGTCAGCTAACAATACTAAGAGGGACGTTACGATGTTAATAAGTATAGGATACAAGGCAGGGGTGTGGTCGTTGAGCGATTTGGTAGGTTAATGTGACGTTCGATGTTACGTTTCAATTTCTATGAGAAATGCTAACAAAATGAAACCGTGCGGGGAAAGACTGTCCTAGATTTTAGATTGTCCCAGAATTTCTGGGCCCACTCTCTGCAAGAGAGTGGGTGTTGCTTGGCCAGCCCCCTTACATAAGCCAACCTCACACCCACGGGTAGTCTCGAGGACGAGAATTCTCTCGCTTCGCTTATCACCGGGTGGACCACCTTGATAAACCACTCTCCCGGACCCGATCTTTTTGACTTTTTGTCTTGTTAACGGTCAACACTCAACAGTCAACAATCCCCGCCGTTCAGAAAAATACACATCCAACCCCCTTGAATAAAACAACAGCGAGGAGTCATTCCCCCTTCTTCCCAATTTCCGATTCATTGGATTTCTGAGACAAAACTCGCACACCTGGAAAGTGTTCGACCTAAAAGTTTCCTGTTAGACAAGCTCTTCACTTTCCTATGGTCGACTTTTCACTTTGAAGAGTTGCCTGCCTTATCAATTTTGTGATCTCGAACCTTTGGAGTCTTATCAACCTCCTCGCTCCATCAAGGTTCACAGACAACACCAAAGACTCCAACCATCACCAATTCACAATAGCTATCATCATCATCACCACCGAACAGCAGAGTATGGTGACCCAAATTGACGGCAACCCTCTAGAGAAGGGGGTGTCGCCGCTGGTTGCTAACCACCCCGACACCCACGATGCCGAAGCCAACCTCCAATTCATCGAGGCCGACGAGAGCAAGCCTGCTGCACCACCCTCCGGTCTCTGGGGGCACCTCCGTTACTATGGCCACAAGGTCATTGTAGCTGGTCGGGTTGAGCTTCAGGGAATCTCACCCATCCCAGTCAAGGAGAGGACAGTGACCAAGACGCTCAACATTTTTACCTTGTGGTGGTCAATGAGTTGCAACATTCTCCCGTAAGTTTTCCGTTCCAGCAGTTGTCTGATACGTAGCGATAATTTCAACTTGACTAACACGGACAAAAACAGAATTACCTTCGGCATGCTAGGCCCAGTATACGGCCTCAACCTACGGGATAGCTGCCTCGTTATCCTCTTCTTCACTCTGCTGTCTACAATCCTACCTGCTTACCTCTGCACTTTGGGACCGAAGCTGGGTATGAGACAGATGATCCAAGCTCGCTATTCCTGGGGGTACGTTTCCCTTCCTTTTCCCATCTTCTACCTACTCTCTTATAGGTCACCCATCTAACAACCCCCCCAGCCGCTACATAATCTCCCTCCCCGTCCTCCTCAACCTCGCCACCATGACCGGCTTCTCCGTCATCATCGTCATCACCGGCGGCCAATGTCTCTCCGCCGTCGCCAACGGCCACCTCTCCATCAGCGTCGGCATCGTCATCATGTCCATCCTCACCCTCATCATCTCCTTCTGCGGCTTTACGACACTACACATGTACGAGCGGTTTGCATGGATCCCCGCCGTGATCGCCATCATCGTCGCCGTCGGCTGCGGCGGCAAATACCTCCACCTCCAAAACCCTCCCGCCGACCCCCCGACCCCGCAGGGCGTTTTGAGTTTTGCCATGATCGTCGCTAGCTACATGATCCCCTGGGCCTGTCTGGCTTCGGATTTTACGACTTACCTCGTGCCTTCCACGCCGTCGTGGAAGATCTTTACGTACAGCTACACCGGCCTCGCGCTGCCCACTATTCTTTTGATGTGTCTCGGAGCCGCCATCCAAGGCGCTATCCCCTCCGTTCCCGCATGGAGCGAAGCATACGACCAGACGCTGGTGGGCGGTGTCTTGCAAGCTATGCTCGCGCCCGCCGGAGGATTCGGTCGGTTCCTGGTCGTCATTTTGTCTTTTACTTTGCTGGGCAACCTAGCAGCGACTTCGTACTCCATCACGCTCAACTTCCAGATGTTGGCTCCTGTACTCTTCAAAGTCCCCCGGTACCTGTTCGCCATCATCCTGGCTGCGATCTTGATCCCCGTAAGCATCAAAGCGGCAGCCGACTTCTTCGACAGCCTGGAGAACTTTGTCGGTCTGATTGGGTACTGGTCCTCTGCGTTTTTGGGAGTCGTGATGGTCGATCATCTTTGGGAAAAGAAGGGAGATTGTGGGAGGTATGATTTGGAGGCTTGGAACGATGCGAGCAAGTTGCCGTGGGGCGTGGCGGCGCTGACGGCGGCGGTGGCGAGCTTTGGGTTGGTGATTCCTAGTATGGATCAGGTGTGGTGGCAGGGGCCGATTGCGAGGACGACGGGCGATTTGGGTTTTGAGTTTGCGTTTATTGTGAGTGGGTTACTTTATGTGCCGTTGAGGATGGTGGAGAAGAAGGTTAGTGGGCGATGATGTGGTGAATATTGTGTGCGTGGAGAGAGTGGGTGGTAATGTGTGATGAGACTTGATGGAAATAAGGATGCTGAAAAGGGGCGATGATCAAAGGAAAGGATGTTTATGAACTGGTTCAACATAATGGGCGGATTATCTACTTAATGATGGTGGGCAGCAGGAGGTTTGGCATAGATACTAGACCCAGGCGTTTCAACAGGCAATAATGGGCATTTTAGATACAATAGGTATATGGAGGGTCTAATCGACCATGGTCACCAAAAGTTAGCTGGTTAACACAACAGCTGGCCCATTTCTACCTTCCCCTTCCGTCTCCTCCGTGGACGAAGCTCTGTTCTCACTGGGCTTCCCACTCACCGACACTTCCAGCCTGGTTTCCGTTTCTCCTCTTAAAAATTGCATCATGTCCAGGACGTAAAGAGCCGAACTCTTCCAGTGTAATTGTTGAGTTATGCATATGTGTGCAAATTGTAGCAAGCAAGGAACAAGTTAAGTTAGAGGAGCGAAGTGATGTACACGGTAATCTAAGCCTTTGTAAAGGGCCTTAAGAGCGCCGTTCCACTGCCTGTATGTCCCGACCCTGTGAGACTGTGAGATGCCGCGCGGGAACGTTCAACGTCTTGGAATCTTACGGGATGCCGTGTAATTCACTGGACAGAGAAGGGGGGGATTACGGTAACTTATCAACAACTTCACTTCTGTCTGCACTTTCGCCTTCAAAAGCTACCGCGGGCAGTTTGCATACAACGTCACTGGCGAACAACTCGAGAGTGAAGGTTAGAGTACTCGTCACGATTCGAAACATCCCTCCCCCATCCGAAGGCTTGGGTCGGGAAAGTTACGAGGCAACGACGTTGAATGACAATTACCCTGCTGCTACCCAAAGTTTCGTTTCTGATACGCCTCCTGTACGTGCATGGTTACTGTAAATATGTAATTGCGAATCAAGGTCCGTTGTTTCGTAACATCTCAGACCTTTGCCTAAGGACGCTTCTAGTCCCGACGGATGACCACTTCATCATGGGGAGAAGCACGGGAGGGATATTTGTCAGGATATCATTTACGCTTCCGGGGATGGCCGGGGGGTCATACAAAATACCATCAATTTTACACATGCCAACATCCGCTATTGCCACAAAACTTCTCTATACTACCTCTACTATATTTCTCTCGCTACTCCAACATGTTATGTTGCAAGGCTCCTCCAAAAGCGGCTGTTATTTCGACAGGAAAACTTCAGCTGACGAAACAAGCATGAAACATGATATTTTTAGATGGGGGCTTATCATGCCATCCGGCTTGATGCCTCTCTCCCAAGTATAAGCAAAGAACTCCGAACGACCTCCGTAATTATCCATCTATCTGCAATTTTTGTTTGTTGTGATCGTGTATCGGGCGTGCATGAGTAGACAAAATTTTCTGCCTCAGGTCTATCATGCCATATAAAAAATCATCATCCAGAGACGCTTGTACTCATACTCTCTTATGATGCGCAATGTGATGCAAATTCTCGAGCGCAAAGAACCACCGTTTACGCAAGACAAATACCGAACCGTTGTCGTTTTAGTTACGAGTGTTCCGTACATTCAGGGATGGATACGCATTCCGTGAAATGACAATCGCCTACTAGGCGTTGGCAATGTTGTGGATGCTATTACCGCTTCTGTTAGCCGAAAGCGTCATCGTAAAACTTGACGGCAGAAACATACCTGATATCCTGCCTGTTCTCGGGGTTCTCTGTGAGCGCGGGGGGCTCGGGGGTAGAAACCTTAGAATATGTTAGTGACAATCTCAACTGCGTGGTCTGTGATTGTGGACGACTTACATTGACCGGGCCGCTATTGGCGACCAAGACCTTGTTGGTGCCGTTCACGACGGTGGCCTTCCGCTTCGTGCCACGGCTCTCGTTCAGGTGATCGAAGTAACCCTCAGGAATGTCGGTCTGGTAGTTGCCGCAGAATACACCCACTTCGAAGTCGGTGATCTTCTGATGATCGGGAGAGGCCTCGGTACACGCCGCCTTAAGGTCGGCGAGATCCTGGTAAATAACATCATCGGCGTTGATGTGCTTGGCGATGTCGGTTCTTGTCTTCTCGTGGGCGATGAGCTCCTGCGGCGAAGCCAGATCAATTCCGTACTGGAAACATGTCAGCGTTGATAATCGTTTTGCAAGTGGAGATGAAGACATACAATGTGAGGGTAGATGATGGGAGGGGCACAGCTGGCAAAGATGACCTTGCGGGCACCGGCCTCACGAGCCATGCTCACAATCTCCCTACTAGTGGTGCCGCGGACAATGGAGTCATCCACGAGCAGGACGACACGGTCCTTGAACTCGGACTCCATGGCGCTGAGCTTTCTTCGGACGCTCTTTTGCCTAGCCTTCTGACCGGGCAAAATGAAGGTGCGGTAGACGTAACGGTTCTTGACGAAACCGTTAGAGAAGGGTTTCCGAAGTTGCTCTGATACCACGGCAGCAGCAGTATTACTGGTCTCCGGGACAGGGATGATCACGTCGATCTCCTTGAGACCCTCCTCTCCGAGAATCTCCTTGATCTTGCTGGCAAGCTTCTCGCCCATGTTCTGTCTGCTGCGGTGCACAGAGATTCCATCCATGATGGTATCCGGGCGGGCGAAGTAAACATACTCGAAGATATCGGGGGCATAAGCCTTCTGCTCAACAACCTGGTGGAACTGAGGCTGCCCGTTCTTCTGGACGAACACAGCTTGTCCCGGGAGGATATCCTGGAAGTTGCCGAAGCCCAGCTGACGGAGAGCAATGCTCTCGGAAGCGAACATGTAGTCGATACCGCCTTCGAGGGTGGTGGAGGGACGGGATCCCATAATGAGGGGGCGGATACCATATTGGTCACGGAAGGCAAAGACACCGAAGCCAGCAATCATGGCAGTGGCGGCCCAGCCACCTTGGCACCTCTCGTACGTCTTCTTGAGGGAACTGAAGATGTCGTCGGTGTTGACACGGGCCTTGCCGGTCTCGTTCAGAGCGTTGGCAAAGACGTTGAGCATCAACTCGCTGTCCGAGTCGGTGTTCACATGACGATGGGCCTCTTGGTCGAGATAGCTGCGCAGGGCGGGAGCGTTGATGAGGTTACCGTTGTGCGCGAAGCAGATGCCGTAGGGCGAGTTGACGTAGAAAGGCTGACTTTCGGCGCTCTATAGGTGACTCATTAGCGAACGATGATCCAGAAGGCATATGGACGAAGGATGGATGTTGAAGATATGCAGGGTCTCTGATGATATCACACTTGCAGACTGAATGGGGGCGGAATGCATAGGAAATAGCTCGGCCTTTGGGACCAAAGCGCTGGGTCGGAGACGAGAGGGGACGGATACATACAGAGCTCGTTCCGGCAGTCGGGTAACGAAGATGGGCAATGCCCATGTAGCCGGGAAGGTCTACCGTGCGCTTGCCGTCGTCAAAGACCTTGGAGGCCATGCCATTGCCCTTGCACTGAAAGATTCTACCTCCAGAACCACAGGTGGCGATACCACAGGCATCTTGACCACGGTGTTGAAGATAGTACAAGCTCTCGTGCAAATCGGCAGCGGCGTCCGATGCATCGGTATCCGCGAGGATAAGGGCGAGAATACCGCACATTTTGCTGGATCGAATGGGACAAACAATACGTAAAAAGACTGTATGATCGGCTCGACGGTCAGATAGGAGGATACGATGAAGGGCAGGTCGTGGGTGGGAGTCGAAGCAAGCTGGATGATGAAACTGGACCGCGAGGGTATGACTCTAAAGTGGATATCGATTAGGACCTGACCCGTGGTCCTTCCGTGGTTGACAAAGTATCGGGGTGGGCGCCGAGAGATGAGATGGGACTGCTCGGGGCTGGCAAAAAAAAAGAAGAAAAAAAAAGATGAGACTATTTCGTTATCGATGAACCGCCGAAGTCGCTTTTCGGTCTCGTTTCGGGGTTCTTCGTCTGGTACCAGGACTGCCAGCTGGGCCGGCGATGGGGCGTGAGTAATTAGGCGATGGTCTAAAACTGCGAACTTGATCACCACAGACGATCCGCGAGAGATCAAGGGTGGCAAGCGGAGCTGGAGGCAGAACAAGGGGACAGAGGGGAGTCGTCTGGAGACTTCGGATCTATCATCTCTGGGGTTGGAGGTTGAAGATGCTGGGAGATGCCGGCCACTGCAGAGCAAAAGTCCAGACACGGAATTCCATGCAAAGGTCCCGACTGACTGCCAAGGAGGGGCACCGCGGCCAGCCGGAGCACGAGGGGGAAGAAAAAAGTTTTAGTGGAGTCGTACTGGCCCGCCTCGACTAAAATGCGGGGCAAATCCACACGGAATTCCTTATCGGTTGTCCAACGGTTCTTATCCATTGGCCAATGCGAGGTGTGCGGTTATCCAGGCGCCACTTCTTCCCCTGGCGCCTTTAGCTTCCGCACCGATACTCGGCCTAGCCCTATCAGGGAGCTTGAGCATCGTTGACAAATTGTAAGTTCACCTGCTCGTGATGCTCGCTTCATGATCCCGTCATTCCTGGGTGAACATTGTTGATTTGGGAAATCTGAGCTTGGGTGTTGACGGTTTGGAACATCAAGGCCAAAGATCAACAGCCGAAGCGCCATGTCCCGGGACTCGACCCGAACACATAGTTCATCAGCCTTGTGCTACCGATGATTCTGAATACGCATCTGGATCTCATCACGGGATGGCTAATCGTCTGTTGTGGCATGTGCTACATACCACGGCTTGTAGACCCGGGACACAAAAGATGGGGAAGTGCGCTGCTGATGGTCTCCATTTGGACTTATGGCTGCTCTTTGGACGATTCATCGAAACTATAAACCATCTTGTTTAACGTGTCAGTAGATTGTTCACAACTCGAACTGTGGAATATCAAGCTAGTGGCATACTTGACGTTACAACCCGTTGTGAGTTCCGAACAAAGGGACACAAGCAGTCAAATGACAACAATGGAGCGGAAGTGCTGTGGGTGCCACTTCCACGTGAACTGAACAAGTCGAGTTTGACAATATCTCCAAGTGTCCCGTGGAGATACTAGACGTTTTGAGGGGTAAACATTTGGCGCAGTTGAAGCTATGTTATGTTATTGTTGCTCGAGTATCTGACAAGATGTCATCATGAAACTGTTACCCAACTTCAAACTAGTGAGGAGAGAACAGACCACGTGAAAGAGCGTTTGGAGATACTAAGACCAGCTGAGTAGTTGTAGAGCCCGATATCGAGCAACAAGATCGAGAGATCAAGATGGTGATGGAGAGAAACAGCAATAAAAAGGGTTATTTGAGCAAGAAGGGAAAAAGAACCATGCCAGCCGTAACAAAAGGAAAAAGAGCAAAAAATGAAGTCGACCATCCTGGGACTCGAACCCAGAGCCTTTACCACCGGAAAGTAACGCGCTACCGTTGCGCCAAACGGCCATTGTTGAATAATCCTTACAAAGCTACTACCTATAAGCTCAACCCCACTGGGACCGACAAGCAATGCCAATGCGGTAGCAGAACCTTCCCGCCCACACAACCAACCAACCGCAACCAACAACATTCCAGAACCAACCTCAACCTTCCACACGTCCAAACCTCCTCCTACACAGCCACCCCCACACTCTACAACGAAATGAATCCTCCTCAATCTCACGCATCATGAATGGTCATCATCAACAAAAACCGCCCAACGAAACACGCGTACCCAGAATATTGAAGCCTCACTTCGCCCAAGCGTCAGGCCCGTCAGCACCCCGTGCCCCGTTGGCGCTTTGCGCCCGTCAGATTCGGCTAGGCTTACAGCCTGCGCTGACTGCCTATGGCTATGGGTAGGTCGATTTGACGACGAGATAACGAGACGGAGAGACTCGGACACAGTCAGATTGTTTTGAACCTTATTTCTTGAGCTGGTCCAGTAGAGTTGCTGGTGATTGTGTTGAAAGGTGAAGATTGGTGCGGTGGAATGGAATGTTTGAGGCGGTGGTTGACACCTGATGGAAGCTCTCGTCGTCACGGCAATCCGTCAGTATGCTTGCGCTTATCTTTTAGACTCTCGAGACACATTCACAGCAGATCATGCAGTTTATCAACATGTTAACAAAGATCGAATTTCGAACTTCGTAGCCAAAATCACAGCTCGGACTTATCAGATCGCACTGTACCTGAAACCAATCCTCCGTCCGGATGCTCTATCCGTCCGAGCAAGAGGCTTGTACCTTTGTCACTGCGCAAAGTACATCTCGGTCTCTGATAGCACGGCAATTGTCTTTCAACATCCGACATATACGAATCGGAGGATTGATTCCTCCATCAACCGCTAGCCACGTTGCTTTGCGCGGCAGGCGGCTCACTCACACTGCCCAGATGCTGACAGGTCGGGCGGACGGGCGCGGCGCCGACGGGAGGAGTTGACCCGTCTCGTTTCTTACCCTACCTATCCATCTTCATTTCGTGAACTCCGAGGTCAATCGGATAGTACCTATCTAATCCTCCCAGAACCATAGAAACGGTTTTCAAGGGAGCTGTTGTTACTTGTCGAAGTCGTGACGTTAACAAGTCCTTCCACCCCTGCTCTCGAATCTCTCGATCCTCATTGGACACCGTCGACTCCATCCGGCAAGTTTCATGCACCGGGGCCCGTCCGTGTCGTTCCCGTTCCGTTCGGTGTCGGGCGAAGCTGGAATGCAAAGTGCTTTGCAAGCCATGGCATGGCATGCGTCACTTACAAAAACAAAGTTCTGAATGGATACAGTATAGTGAGACCAGGGGTCCCCATACACTACACAATCCTTCTTGTCACTTGTCAGCGCAAAGAGACCACTGGAGATGGGAGAGTCTGAAACAGAAGATGGATGGATGGGACCGAGAGGCATCTGAGCCTCTCGGTGTACGCGTATGTGACATCTCGTTAGAAAAGCCTTTCTTGGCTTTTTCGAGTTTGGGGTGTTGTGGAAAGTTTATAGGAACGCCGCCGGCCGCCTTTGCTCGGGGTTTTGTCAGAAGCAAATTTTATTCTCTTCTCATCTCCCGGATATCTCGGCATCGGCCCACCCACAATTTTTCGATTTCTTTCTTCGACGGCAACAACCGAATTCGAACTTGCAAAATCGTCATTCTGTTTGTTTGACCTTCACTTTTTTTACCATCTTAGCTTTTTTCACTCGAAAAGAGGACACCGAAAAAAACCGGTCCTATACCCACCGACCTGGCACCTGCATAACTTCAACGCACATCTATCCGTGACTCCATTCTACGTACCGCCGTCCTCCGATAAGGGGAGATCCCGGAAATAAGAGAAAGCATGACCTCCAACAACACATCCGGGTCCGACGCGGACCTGTGGGCTGCATGGATGAACCTCCGCAAAGAATGTTATCCGGACTTGATCGATGGTGTTGACCCTAGTTACGGGTACCGACCAACGCTGGGAGCCGGCATTGCCTTTGACGTCCTCTTTGGCATTTGTATCATCGGTCATCTCATCCAGCTGATTCGGTTTCGGCGGTGGACGTCGGGGTTGATGATGGTTGGGGCTATTAGTGCGTATTATCTTTTCCTTCTTCGTTTAGTTGTTGCTGTCCGTCATTCATCGCTGCACTTACACATGTCATGTCAACTGGGCTGTCAACGCCATCGCGGTGGATCATGTTCCACCGGTCCCTGCATATCATCCACAAATCCCAAGTACCCAACTGTCAACAACTTACCTACACTCGGACGAAGACACCCGAACTAACATCACCTTTTCCAACAACAGCCGAAGCAATAGGCTGGGCAGGCCGCACCTGGTCCGCCAAGTGTCCCTACAACAACGACGCCTTCCTCATGCAAATCACCACCCTCATCATCGCCCCGACCTTCTTCGCCGCGGCCCTCTACGTCCTGCTCGGCATGCTCGTCCGGCTTTTGGGGAGACAGACCAGCATCCTCTCGGCCAAATGGTACGCCATCGTCTTCTGCACGTGCGACGTCATCTCGCTCGTCATCCAGGCCGTCGGCGGCGGCATGGCATCCGGCGAGTCCGGCAAGGAAGGAGGCGACACCAAGCCGGGGACGCACACCATGGTGGCGGGAATCGTGTTCCAGCTGTTCACCATGACCGTGTTCGCCGTGCTGGTGCTGGACTTCTTGAGGAGGGTGTATAAGCTGGCTAAGGGGCGGAGGGATGGGCAGGTTCAGGTGGGACTGACGAGGAATATGAAGCTGACGGTGCTGGCGCTGTTTGTGTCGTTTGTCATGATTTATACCAGGAGTGTGTACCGCACGGTCGAGCTGGCGCAGGGGTGGAGTGGGTATCTGATTACCCACGAGGGATACTTTATCGGATTGGATGCCGCGTTGATGGTCGTCTCGGCGGGTATCTTTTTGGTGTTTGACCCGGCAGTGTTGTTGAGGGATGAGATGAAGAAGATTAATGTGAGCGGAAAGGAGGAGTATGGCACGACCACAGGGGATGACTCGGAAGCGCAGAGTGGAGTGAGGGGAATGAGTCTTTGATGCCTTACAGGAGGGTTGTCATGGGGGGGGGGGGGGAATGAAAGTTCTTGTTTAATGAAAGCTTGGAGGAAGTCAAGGAAGGAGAAAAGGATATCGAACGGGCGTACATGTCGGTAATTAGATAATAGAGATACCTACATAATCTTCTTACCCATCTGTCCACCTGTTTTTTGCACAGGTTAACGGCTGGATGGGGTGATGGGCTCCTGTGATTTTGCGGCTGTGAAGACACTCGTTTCTTGCGGTCGCGAGGAGCATTTCATTGCGCTCGCTTTTTTCCCCAAGGCATCAGGGGGAGACGGCCACAACAGCCAATCCGAGAATGCTTCCATGCAGAGAGTCGGGCGTACATGCTTGTACTTCAGGGCAGCGCCACGATCTTGAAACGTTTTCTGCGTTCGACGCACGTCTCACGAGTGCATACGGCAACGGGAACAGGCAGTGAAAGATCACGAGATTGAAAACGGAATTCGATTGCGCTTCGGGCAGCTGTCGGATCGTCGGGCCCGGCGGAAATCCGATATGGGTTTGCGAAGTCATGAAAGAACGATCGTGAACGATGCGCAAGCATGGAAGAGTTCAGTTGGAAAAGAGGGAAAGAAAGGAGGACGTTGCGGGTTAAAGTGGAAATCGCGACGAAGTGAGAGGATGCGTGCGGGGAAGGAATTCTGTCTCCTCTTGAGTGCGCCTTCACTGTTGGGGGCTGGTTGGTTCTGCTAAGAAATACACAGGAATAGGTGCAGGATACTAACCCTCTCTAGCAAACGCTAGCGGGCCCATACAAACTGAAAGCCTGGGGCGAACACCTCGAAATCCTATCGTGACTCCTTTGGCTGGATTCTCCCAACAACCTCATTTTTCGACGAACTCGACCTGATTGCACACAGAGTGCGCCAGAGCTAGCATCGCGAGCCCCTTCTCTACTAAAGATTGATACCACACATGTTGCGCTCCAACAATTCGAAACTCCTGACATCTCGTGCAAAGACTCAAGTCCCTCACAAGAGCTTGGCTCGTGTCCCCAATGACCCGTCTTTTGACTAGCACCCATGACCCGGCAGCTCAGTTGTCAAGGCTTCTGGACAAGTTCCTCAGCCTTTTATCCTCTCGCCATCGCCAAATACGGTTCTGATCCGAGAGACCGGCCGCCGGCTCTCTTTTCGTGACTAGCAGTCTCTTCATGTGCCTGTGCTCAAGACCCGACTCCAAACCCATAAGAGTGTTTAAACCGAGAAGCACTACTCTCATACTCCTTTAACTATTTTTACTCTAGGAGAAACATGGAGGGCCCGGGTCACTAGGCTTCCTCAAAGTCTACCGTGTTTTCCAAAATTCCTTTATCCCCCGATGGCTCCCCGTCCCACCTGAAGAGACTCGACATCTCAGCTCTATTTTCTCCAGACCCTAGTGAGCAGAGCTAAGAACAGTCATTCCCCCGCAGAATGTAAACGATCGAGTGAGCTTCGTTCACAAGTCGAAGAAACTGCTTTGCTTTGCTGTTCTGCAACCATGTTGCGTCTTGTGCCTGCATCGCCGGGCTATGTTACCAGGTGGTCCGGCGAGGACCGATCAAGATGGGACATTTCTCATGAGAGAGCTTTACAAGTTCAAGCCTAACCGGTTTCATCCCCATTGTTACTCAAGTGTACTTCCGAAATCCCTTCTGTTCTCCTTTACTGATCTCTTCCATGTCTCAGTCTCCTCCCCTTCCCATTTCCAGATCATTTCTTGCTGCCATCAACGCTTCTTTTTACCAGCTGATTTAACGCGGGTTTCCACTTGCATGATCACAAGCTTATTGGCCTTCATCCAGAGTTCTCTGGCTCAGATCATACTATTGCCTCTCAACCCAGCTTGTGAGGGCCAATCTGTTGGTCCGTCTCTACGCTCTTTATGATCCGGACATCCAAACCGTCATCCGGCCTTCCATCTACAGCAAAGGAGAAGCCTCTCCTCCCTTTCACGGCTCGCAAGAAGCAGAGGATTCAAGTGCGGACACTCATCAGTCACTGTTTATACCGAAGGGTGATACTATGGACTGTCGCAATACTTACCCTTTCAGCAATAACTCTCTCGAAGAGAGGTGTCTCCATAACCAATGGCGAAGCCCCCGATATCAAAGCCCACAACCAAACACGGGTAGAGACACAAACACAAGCCCAGGTCGATGAGGCGGAGAACGCAGCCACATTCATGTTCTTGCTGGCAGACGCGTATGAGAAGAGCAAGATGAAGGAGGAAACAAAGTCGCCTCAATGGCTGCGTTTCAAACGGTAAGTGGAAACGCCAGTGATTTGTCCCCAACTTCGCATCAATGTCTAACATACTTAGCCTTGATGGCTTCTTTCATGGACTAAAAACTCTAGTGCCAGTTAAAGACCATAAGCCAGAATACCCAAAGAAGGATGACCAGCAGGACACTCCACCTTTTACGGTCACCTTCTCAAGAACACCCACTCCTACGCCGTATGTCCCACAACCGGACTACAAGTCATCCAAATACGTGAGCAAGTATCACGATGTCAAGCCGTGTTACCTCGACAAAGAGGAAACAATACCTGTCCCCAATGTCCTTGCGTACAACGGTCTTCCACAGGGGCTACCGGAGCCTGTCATCGGTTCACACAAGCTCTTTGGCTTAAGGGACGATGTTTGTTTCGACAGATTCGGCAGATATGGGCCATATGGTCTCGGCTACAGCTATGACGATGGCGGCCTCGATGTGGGAATGGATACTGAGAAAAACGGAATCGACATTGTGTGGGCCAAGACGGGCAAGATTGACTACAGCAACGTCGACTGGGGTAACGCTCAGAGCCGATGCCTCGAAGTCAACAAAGAGCGGTTCGATGAAGCTCCCAATAACACAGCAAGTGCTCCTACAGAAGAAATGGAGAAGGACCAGAAACAAGTTTTCCAGCAACATAAGCGCAAAAAGATTGCCCGCACGGCGATTGTAGTGCGGTTGTATGTCGGATTTCCCTGGACGGAACACGCAGTCCTCAACTTCCGTGCAATGATTTCCGAAGTTTCGCTACAATCAGGAGGCGAGTACACGGTGCACTTCCTCCTTCATGTCCTGGACAATGACGAGCCCATCTGGGCAGATCCGAAGGCTGTCCAAAAGGTGTTGGATGACAACGTGCCCCCGGAATTCCACAGTCTCTGTACGCTGTGGTCAGAAGACCAGATGCGTCTCTACTATCCCGGTCGTTTCGCCCGGTCGTTCACCAACCCAAGCTTTAGCAACATCCACGGCGTCTACCGCAGTGCTCATTTCCCGCTCCAACACTTTGCCCAGGCACACCCGGAGTACGACCACTTCTGGAACTGGGAGATGGACATGCGGTGGATAGGCAACTACTACGAGCTCTTTGATCGTCTCGGCACTTGGGCCAAGAAGCAGTCTCGTCACGAGATGTGGGAGCGTTCAGAGCGGTATTACATCCCGCACTATCACGGCAGCTGGGACAACTTCACCCAACTCGTCCACAACCAGACTGTTGCCAGTGGCCGTCGTCCGGTCATAGGTCCCGTCCACTATCCCGGACACTTGAGCCTCCGATCCGAGAAGCGTGGCGTATCCTTCCTTCCCCCAACCTGCCCCAAGAACGCTGTCACCACCGTGAATCCGCGTCCATATCCGAACCGACCACCACAGGCACAAGCACAAGCACATCGTCACCACCATCACCACCCACCTCGAGCGGGCTCCCCCGACGACGACCTCGAAGCCACCACAACCACCACAACCACCACAACCCCCGCCCCCGAAGACCTCACAACCTGCGGCATCGACGAAGACGCCGACCTCATCACCCTCAACCCCATCTTCGACGCCGACTCCTCCGGCTGGGTCTTCCACCTCGACATAACCGGCTACGACCGCTCCCACCCCCCTCCCCCCCGGCGCGCCTCCATCATCACCGCCTCCCGCCTCTCCCGCCGTTTGTTGAACGTAATGCACGAAGAAACCTACCGCTTCCACCACGCCATGTTCACCGAAATGTTTCCCACCACCATGGCCCTTCACCACGGTCTTAAAGCCGTCTACGCCCCTCACCCCGTTTACCTCGACCGCCAATGGGAGTTGGAAACCATTGACAAGACCTTCAACGGCGGGCGGGATCATACGACTAGCGGAAAGGGAAGTCCGTATCAGTACCAGAATGAGTACCATCATAAGGGGAGCACGTGGTATTATGATGCGCAGTTTGCGGGCACATTGTGGAGGAGGTGGTTGGGTTATGCCCAGGTGGAGGGGCCGGCGGGAGGGGAGAAGGGGGAGAAGGCGACGGGTAGTGGCGAGACCGGAGGCAGGCTGAGGGGAGGCAGGAAGGAGGAGGAGGAGGGGACGGGGAGGATGTGTTTGAGGAGTATGTTGGTGCATCCGATTAAGTGGGAGGATCCGGGGGAGTTGGCTTGGGGGAAGTAAGTGCTTGGATACGCTGAGGTGGTGGTGGACGTGGGAAGGATACAATGCTTAGTATACGGGTGGTTGGTTGGGTGCGCTTGGGTGCACGAGAGGCTCTGAGAGGCTCTAGGAGGCTCCGGGATGCTCGGTACCGGTGTTCTGGTTGTTGGATCAGGTAGAGGTAAAGAGGAATCAGGCCTCTTGGGTCTAGACTCCTAACTGAAGTATACGAGGTAAGCAAGTAGCGTACGCTACGACTTGTCCTTCCTTTAGGTCGGTAGCATTCAGGCGGCAATGTTTGGTTTCAGCTTTGTTGCAATGCATGTACATGAGCATATCTAGCAACAGCTACAATACCCGTACATGGGGAATATTAGGTCGAAATGGCCATGGTGATTCATGATGAAGTTGCTTCAAGGTTGATGTGTTGCTGCTTTCGCTTGTGGGAATCTTTGAGGTTCTTCTGTTGACCTGTTGTGTATCGGAGTCAGCAATCCTTTCACGGAACACAAGCAGATCCGGTTACCGGAGGTGAAGTCGGGCTGGAGCAGCAAGACGGACGTCAACCGAACTCGGACCATCCATCATCCAACGCGCTTCCACGCCGTTAGGATGCTGTCGGGCTTCTCGTCAAATGTTCCCCATTGAGCAACCCGACGACAACTCCAAGCTTACGAGATGTGGTGTGTCTGTGTGAGTGAGTGAGTGTGTCTGGTGTGTGTGTCACCCCACGCTATATCCCACACCCATACACCCATCACAAACTTTGGGGGACCGGGGGATGTGCTCAGCGCCTCAGACTTGCATCCTTCCTTCGCTTCTTGCCGCATGGAGGATGGGCACGGGACCTGAAGATATTTTTCTTGTCCTTCCTTCGTTGATTTAATCCCCGTTTGGATCGGAGATGGGATGGGTTGGGGAAGATTGTTTACCTATTTTGGTTTGGGATGAGTTGGTGGAATTATATACAGAAAAGTATTGAGTTCGATGGACGACAAGGAGTTTTCCAGTCACTTTTTTGTACAACCTTTTGAGTGGGCTCGCTTGGGGTTTCGACTTCTCGTGCTTGGCAACGCCCTCACAGCACTTTTACCTGTGCGAAAATGTTTTCATCATACCGACAAATTGGTATTGTCGTCGTTGCCGGTAAATAGTCCGTATGAAAATGATCTTCCCGAGGTCGTCGTCGTCCCCCCGTTGGCGCCCGAATGCTACAGTAGAGGTACCTATCACAACTTCACAGGAAACCTCAGAAGGGTGTAATTCGGCTATCGCTATCGGCCTGCAGATAGGACGTCGTCATAGTGGAACCTCCCTTTGGGGCCACTTAAGCTTTTGTCGCGAATCCGCTGGCAGTCCGCTCCATCATCGATCGATTCCATCGCCGTCTTGGCGGAGACGACAGAAAAGTTGGGACCTTTTTAGGCATGGTTATTGAGCGCAAGGTCTCAGTTTTTTTTTTGTCATTGGCAGAGAAATTGGTTTACAGAACCCACCGCGATTCGGTCCGGGTTTCGTGTGAACCCTAGTGTGTGCGCTACAGTAGGAAGTTCTTGGGAGTGACGACATTTATTATTTCGGATTTGAACGGATTTGAAAGAAAAGAGCTTCGAGGCTGCGGTTGTTGCTTGTTGCTAATATCGAACTAGGGGATAGTCAGTAGGAGCACACATGAAGCTGCCCTTTATTCAATGATGGAATTGAAGAATGTTCAGATGTGTCTATCTGTCAGTGTCAGCGCTCACAGACCAGGCCGAGATACTACGTACTCCGTAGAGGAGGGTGAGAGGCTTGAGGACAACGGTTTGCCCGTTGGCCAATTGCTTCTCATCGAGATTCTTGATTGACGAATGGCAACGGCTGGAGATAAATTCTTGACGAACCTCAACACCATCAGGAGTGCTCACGGAAGCTCACAGGCCTTTCAGTTCCGCACAGGACCCGAGGACCCTTCGTGTGCAAGTCCGTGTGTGAGAGGTTGTTTGGACTGTCGAATGATGTTTTGCCACAGCAACCCTTCAAGGGTCCCACCATCGCCGGCCGATCTGATTGGAACTGCCGAGCAGGGAGGGCAGAAGAGGGGCAAGTTGTAACGCTGTGATTGCTTGGACTGATTCTTGTGAAAGTTTTCACTTTTGTGTTGTTGCACATCTTGGACGAATGAACCTCAAAAGACCATTCCTGCAAAATGAAGAAGAACGTTTGGAACATCCTTCAGAAGGGTCAGCCGTCTGAGCCTCATAACGTCGTTCAGGTATTGTTATTTGTTTTCCCCCAAACTTATAAAAGAGCGGAGGAAGTCATAACCAATCACAAACAGCTGGACCCTGATGAAGATTGCATCGGGTGACCTAGCTTGGGACTAAAAAAAGGTACCGGTACCTTCTTGCTGTCATCCTGGCTGAGGTGCTGGTCGGGATCAAACTCCGTTATCACAGCACTTCACGTTCACATCGGTGTCGCAGCTATCGAAGGACAGAAACGGAAAAAAGAAAAAAACGTGAAGATGGAACTGCAACTCGTTTGTTTCGTCTCAGGTCATTTCCACAGACACTACTTAATCGTTTCATTCCAGCTGGGTGAACCCCAGCCTCCTCTGCCTCCTCGTGCTTTGCTCGTGCTGGGCTCAAGCCCCCCATCAATGGACGTTTCCATCAATGTTCTGGAGAACCCGGTACCTTGTCCAAAAGTACCTGCCCACCCGTGCACATCCCGCTTTCCATCGCCAGGGTTGTGTCAAGGGTCGTCAGGGTTGTGTATGGTCCCAGTCCCTTAACCCTGGTCTCCCCCCACCGCATTATGGGTCCGCGTGACCGCATCGCTGGAGTGGGCGCCGTGGTTCCAATTTCCTCCCTGGGCTGTCTGCCACTTCCCAACCCACTGTACTGTACCAGAAACACAGACAGTGCTTCCCGTCCCGCCTTTTGCACTGAAAAGTGTGTGTGTCTGCAGCAGCACGACCCAAGACAAGCATCCGCTATCTGCTACTGCTACCCGCTTCAATCAATCCCGGAACCAGCCAGACACCCTCCATGTCAACCCTCCCGTCCTACACCATTCTCCTAATAAAGTGGTGTGAGACAAGCCATCCCCATAATTCAATTTCCCCTTCACTCGTCCGTTGGCCAAGTTGATTCATCTTGCTTTCTCCTCTTCCATATATATCATAACTCCCCCAGACTCATTCCCAAAAGAGAAAGCTATTTGGTTCTTCTTGGTTCTTCCACTTCGACAGCACGGCAGCACCTGGAACCGAAACCCAAAGCCGTCCCGCTTTTTCCTCCTTTGCTGCAGAGCTACCTTACCTCTACGTAGGCAGTACCTTAGCCTGACACCTCCTGGAGACCTGACGTAGCGTCACTTCGTGGCCGCCCTGTCCTGCCCTCCCCTCCTCCTTGCCAACCTCACCTAACAACAAATCGGCTCACCTAAAGAAAAAGGATTGGCTGCTCCCAAAGCCCAACTGATTCCATCAAATACCTATCCAACCAACGACGACTTTGTCCGATTACAAAGCCCCATCTCTTTCTCTCTCTCCGAGCAAAGATATCCTCGACATCGAACCCGTCCGTCTTGACAGTTCCGCATCTCGAAACAAGCAAGATTTCTCAGGAGACAAACACCATGTCAACTACACAGTCCTCTCCAGGCAAAGGCCGGGGTCGCAACCTGTCCATCACCGACTACAATGTCTACGATGATGCGAAGACATACTATACCACCGAGGACCGCCATCACAACCACCGTTCTGGAGCCAGAACTCGCACCTACTCTCAGGTAAGCACCCCCCAGCCAGATTGTCACGCTTGGCGAGCATCTACTGATCCCGCCACCTACAGAACAGCTTGTTCAAGCAGTTTGAACGCCTAGGTCTTCAGAAGGAGCCCTACCGCAGAGGCAGCCATGGTACGAAGATAATCACTTGCCAGCGAACGATTCCGTGCGAAACATACTGATAAGATGTATGACAGACGAGTCTACGATCCCCCACTCCCGCCGATTCCTTATCGAGGTCGAGCCCACGCTACAAAGTCTGCAATCGCAGGAGGACACGGATGGCAACATGCAGATCACCATCGAGGACAACGGGCCAAAGGTACGGGGAACGCCACCAAGGGGTTAGAAGTCGCGGTTGGTATTACACAGCGCTAACATGGTGCAACCCGCAGGTCCTGTCCCTCCGAACTGCTGCATCCAATGGCTACAATCGATTCGACATCCGTGGCACTTACATGCTCTCCAACCTTCTTCAGGAGCTTTACCTCGCCAAGGAATACGGTCGGAAGCAGATCATTCTCGATGAGGCCAGACTCAACGAGAACCCCGTGAACCGACTATCGCGACTAATCAAAGACCACTTCTGGGAGGGTCTAACACGCCGCATCGATGCTTCCAGCATCGAGATCGCTGCGAGGGATCCCAAGGACTGGACCGACGATCCCCGACCCCGCATTTACATCCCCAGAGGAGTGCCTGAGCAGTACGAGTATTACACCAAGGTGGCCTTGGATCGGCCTGAGCTTCGCCTGGATGTTCAATATCTTCCCGAGAAGATTACTCCCGAGATCGTTCGTGACATGAACGACAAGCCTGGTTTGTTGGCCGTGGATATGGAGGAGATCGTGGATCCCAAGACCGGTGAGAAGACTCTGCGCGGTCGCCCTTTCGTTGTGCCCGGAGGTCGCTTCAACGAGCTGTACGGATGGGACAGCTACATGGAGTCTCTCGGGTTGCTGGTCAACGACAAGGTTGATCTGGCCAAGTCCATGGTGCAAAACTTCTGCTTCTGCATCAAGCACTACGGAAAGATTCTCAACGCTACTCGTTCTTACTACCTTTGCCGATCGCAGCCCCCCTTCCTAACGGATATGACTTTGCGCGTCTACGACAAGATCAAGCACGAACCGGGCGCTATTGACTTCCTTCGTCAGTCTCTCTTGGCCGCGATCAAGGAATACTACAGTGTCTGGACAGCCGAGCCTCGCCTTGACCCTGTCACCGGTCTCTCCAGGTACCGCCCTGAAGGCCTTGGCGTTCCTCCCGAGACTGAGGCTGGTCACTTCATCCACATTCTTGAGCCCTACGTCAAGAAGCACAACATGACCTTCGATGAGTTTGTACACGCTTACAACCACGGTGATATCAAGGAGCCCGCTCTCGACGAATACTTTATGCACGACAGAGCTGTTCGTGAGTCTGGCCACGATACCACATACCGTTTCGAAGGCGTCTGCGCTGATCTGGCCACCATCGATCTCAACTCGCTTCTCTTCAAGTACGAGACCGACATCGCGCGTACCATTCGCAACGTCTTTCACGACAAGTTTGAGGTGCCGGATGACTGGCTCGCTACCAACAACCCGGCTGCTAGCAAGCTTGAGACGTCGGCAATGTGGGATCGCCGTGCCAAGCGCAGAAAGCTGGCCATCGACAAGTACCTCTGGAACGAGCAGGCGGGCATGTACTTTGACTACAACACTAAGAAGCGCGAGCAGGG
>RAPC01000040.1:0-344581 GCA_009806235.1 Neurospora sp. CHS-2018c | reverse complement strand
CGAAAACGGTAGTCAGCGCAGGCACTTTTGGTAGTCAGCGCAGGCAAACAGAAGGCCAAGTCTCTAACTCAGAATTGAGATGTTTCAACCAAAACAACTGTCAGAGTTTGGCTTTCTTTTTGACATTCACCTTCAAAGCTTCCTCTAAGGTTTTTTACCTTTTTTCAGGAGCGCGATTGAACGAAGCAGGTGCAAAGTGTTCGCGCAAATGTCAGTATTAAAAAAGTGGTTTTGACCCCTTGTCTTGGCGTGCCTGGGCAGCGAAAAGTGGGGCAAATTGGAGTTGGACAAAAAATGCCCATCTGTCGCTATCAAAGCATCGATATTCGCCAATGATCTTTACTCTTCGTTAGCTTTGGGATTGGAGTTTTCCTTGTCGCTCGAGTCGGACATTCTTTGCACGCGCATTTGGATACTTTGAAGTTCTTAGTAGTGCAAGTGATGGTGCACGTTAGTTGGGCATTTTTTGTAGTTGCCTGCGCTGACTACCAGAAGTGCCTGCGCTGACTACCGTTTTCGNCCTTGTCGCTCGAGTCGGACATTCTTTGCACGCGCATTTGGATACTTTGAAGTTCTTAGTAGTGCAAGTGATGGTGCACGTTAGTTGGGCATTTTTTGTAGTTGCCTGCGCTGACTACCAGAAGTGCCTGCGCTGACTACCGTTTTCGTTCCACTTCCGCCATTTCGGATGGCTGGCAAATGCGGCAACGTCTTCAATCTTGCAACCTCCACTCATCGTCAACATCAAACATCGAACCGGTCAACCTCGATATCGACGGCTGCCTTTCGGCCGAGAACGAGAAATGGAAGTCCACTTCTCCGCCCGCCGCCCAGCCCCATGCCCCTCATCCATCACCAACAGCAACAACATGAGACGCGTTTCGATCCCCTCGTCAGCGATAATGAAAGACCCGATACACCCTCTCCCCTCATAGAGCCTTGAGTGTTGGTGTTGGTGTTGATCGGGTCCGTCACGATAACGTCAGCAAATGCCTTCCAGATGCACAACACCAACACCGCAATGAACACTGCCTCTTCCGGCCTATTCCCTTTCATCTTGTTCTCGTCATTGGTGCGACACCCGGCAGCCTTGTCAGGCCACTTTCTCAAACCGTCGACATGGCAACCCAATCAAGATGTTCCCAGTCGCACAGCAGGACCGGCCGTGAGTGACCAGCTCATACCTGTCTGGGGTCTCATGGGAGTTCGCGACTCGTACACGGGTTTTCCGCCCGTCGTTCATCCCGTTGTGTCTCCTCCTCAAACCCGCATTCTCAGGTCCCAAGTACCACGACTTTGATATCCGCCTTTGTCCAGCCTATCAGACAACATGTTGAAAGTCATCTGGCCTTCTAGAACACAAGGGGGGCATAAAGTGCTATTCTAGGATACTAGGTATCTGGATATGAGGCCGGGACACCTTGGAGTCACTCTACGCTAGACTCCTCCACGGATCACGGAGCTTGGCTATTCACCCGTGGCCGTACTGCCCCCACCGCAGTGACTGCACCGCACCACTTGGGCACTTCGCAGGGGGGGATGACGTGCCACTCCACCAAGAGAACGAAGTGAACGGCGAAGAGCCTCTCGGCGCCGCTCCCTCGAGCCCTTGGCTTGGCTGGTCCCGTCGTCTTCACTCTGCACTTCCATTCAGCTCTGGGATGTCACGTTGCTCCGCCCGCTGTTACCGATCCATGCCATCCCTTTCTCGTCATGGTGTCCGTCTTGTTCGGTAGTCACAAAGTTGCTACGAGGTGTCACCGCTCGGTTGCTAGTCAGATATCGCCAGATCCGAGGTACCGGCGGGTTTTGGGCCCGACTATGGGTCCATCCATACGGCATCCGCCCCCTGGTAACTGACAAATACAGGGCTATGGCTGTTTACCGGTGATCGTTTCGTGGATCTGGTACCGGCATGATGGAGCCTTACACGCAACTCTCCGTACCCTGTTCGGATGATATTCACGAACCAGGCCCACGAGGAACCACAAGGTGGAGTTGACGCACATCGGGACCATCCAGTACCGGGGTGGCTTTTATGCCTGCTCGTTGCTGTCTCGAATAAATATAAGGCTGTGTGTCCCCGGCTCGTCTTGCCCAAGAAGGGAGAAGAGAGATATTAGTCCAAGCGTTGATCAACACATGCATGGCCCGTTACTGAGGCTCTATCCCATCTAGTTCACTTTGCCTTTTTTGGCAGTCGATCACTTGAAGTACACATTATACCCTCTTTGCCGTTGTTGTATTAGCGTCTGCCTATTCAAACATACTCCCTAATACCGGCCTAACCATCAGTCATCATGGCTGCCGGCACACCACAATCGTCCGGGTCGTCGATGGCGACAGCAATGGATATCGAATGCCAAAATACCCAAGTCAGCAGAGTCTCGCACTGGTACCTCCTACTCAACCCTGGCGGAGTCACCGATGCCGTTCGCAACCACCACTATGAGGGCGAGGGCACACACGAGAAGCCCTACATCGTCGACTTCCTACCCGTCGACGGACACAACGCCATGCAATATCCCAACTGGAAGAAGTGGACCATCACCATCCTACAGGCCGTCGCCACCTTGGCCGTAGCCTTCGTCAGTACCGCTTTTTCTGGAGGCATCAGGGAGATCATCATTGGGTTCGGGGTCAGCACAGAGGTCGCCATCTTGGGTGTTTCACTTTTCGTCCTTGGTTTCGCCGTCGGACCGGTACTATGGGCGCCTCTCAGCGAGTTCTACGGTCGTCAAATTCTCTTCTTCCTCACCTACATGGCCTTGACAGCATTCAACGCCGGTGCTGCTGGGGCTCAGAACATTGAGACCCTCATCATCCTCCGATTCTTCGCCGGTACCTTTGGTGCCTCGCCCCTGACCAACTCGGGTGGTGTTATTGCTGACATGTTTACTGCCAAGGGTATGTCATGCCTCCTACATTCAATTTATTACTTCTCATGCTAACTGTCAACAGAGCGTGGTATTGCTTCCGGTGTCTTTGCCATGGCTCCCTTCTTGGGACCCTCCATCGGCCCCATTGTCGGTGGCTTTTTGGGACAAGCTGAGGGCTGGCGTTGGGTTGAAGGTGTTATGGCCATCTTTACCGGCGTCCTCTGGATCGCCTGCTCCGTCACCGTCCCCGAGACCTACGCCCCCGTCATCCTCCGTCGCCGTGCCAAGAACCTTACCAAGGAGACCGGCAAGCTCTACGTCTCCCGCCTCGACTTGCAAACTCGCCACCAAAGCTTCGGACAACAGATCAAGATCTCGCTCCTTCGCCCCTGGATCTTGCTCTTCACCGAGCCCATCGTCCTTCTCACCTCGCTTTACATGGCCATCGTCTATGGCACCCTCTACATGATGTTCGCCGCCTTCCCCATTGTCTTCCAGCAGATCCGCGGCTGGAGCCCTGGCATCGGCGGCCTCGCCTTCGTCGGCGTCGCCGTCGGCATGATGCTCTCGGTCGGCTACGCCATGTTCGACAACAAGCGCTACGCGCGCGTCGCCGACAAGCACGGCGGCATGGCGCCCCCCGAGGCGCGCCTGCCCCTCGCCATCGTCGGCTCCATCCTCCTGCCCGTCGGCCTCTTCTGGTTCGCGTGGACCAACGGGCCCGAAGTGCATTGGATCGTGCCCATCATCGCGTCCGGCTTCTTCGCCGGCGGCCTGGTCATGGTCTTCCTCAGTCTCATGGGCTACCTGATCGACTCGTACACCATCTTCGCCGCCTCCGTGTTGGCCGCCAACTCGGTCCTCCGCTCCCTCTTCGGCGCCGCTTTCCCGCTCTTCACCACCTACATGTATGCCGACCTCGGCATCCACTGGGCCTCGACCATCCCTGCCTTCCTCGCGCTCGCTTGCGTGCCTTTCCCCTTCTTCTTCTGGAAGTACGGCCATTTGGTCAGGATGAAGTGCAAGTACGCCGCTGAGGCGGCGCAGGCGCTCGCGAAGATGATGGCGGCTGCCAAGGCGAGACAGGAGCAGCACGAGGGCAGGAGCGGAGCTACTGCACAGCAGCAGCAGCAGCAGCCGCAGGTTGCTGTTCCTGCCGGTGTCGCGGAGGAAAACGAGGAGGTATTGGAGACGAAGGAGGCTTATGCCAACATCCCTGCGATTTCGGTCATGAGCGATGATGAGAGGACGGTGAACGGGTCGGGGAACACGACGGAGATGGAGGAGGAGAAAGCTGAGAAGAGGGTTTGAGTTGAAGGGCGATTGACTTTGTTGGTCATCGCCTCCTCACCTTCTCGTATCATCTCATCTCTTCTACCTCTCAGCCTCACTTCACTTCTTGTCTTGTCTTCTTGCACTCACTTTTTGCATATTATTTGCATTTGGATATACCACTTGGGGTTTCTGATGGGTGGATGGATGGATGGATGGCATGATTCAGTACATGCATAGCGAAACGCGTTTTACGAGCTTTTTATTTGGGTTTTTAATACTTTCACCTTTTTTGCATACGATACCAACCTTGGCCTGGATGGCGAGCGGGACATGGACATATAGATGGTTAGTGGGTTATAGAAGGAAAAGGGGGCTAGTGAACACACAAAATTGGCGATGGATAGATAGTTTTGGTGAATATACCCACTTAACATATTACACACTTATCTTGGTCGTGCTTCGCTTTGTGCCATTTTTTGAATCTCACGTGAACGGTGTGATGACTGGATCGAGACTCCCGCGATGTGCGCGTTCTCACAGATCCATGACTTTTTTCGAACTCGATCCCTATGTACGTATGCGAACGTCACAGATGCAGCCGGAACTACCCTTCAGACAGCTGTCGACATCGAACTTTCAGGGGCGCAGCAAAAAGAGGCTCAAAACGACATATATCATGAAGCATAAGGCAAGAGGCGAGGTACATGCGCAAGTATGCACTGGTTCTAGATGCATACGCGCCTGCCTGCTTCTGTCATGCATTCATTACTGATTAACATTGCCTGGCATTGCCTTGCATTGAATGAGCCACTTTACCTCCCGTTGCCACAGTCTACGATACTTCGCCCTGTCAACGATCACGTCTGCAGATATCAAGAGAATAATCTCTTTCGTCAGCATCGCGCACACTCGCCTTTAACGACGTTTCCAGAATCCGGACTAATGAGCTCCGCGGAGAGGCGAAGGTGAGAAGGTTCTGCCAACACGCAGTTTCCCACTTTGACAAGCGACCGTTGTTTCCCAGAGTTGCCCAAAAGACGAAGCGGAAGGAACTATGATCGCGAAGCGGAAGGAACCAAAATCAAAAAGGAAAGAAGAAACATACAACACCAGGTTATCCACCGGTCGTCACCGATCCGACTACTGGCCTGGCGGTCACTGGCTTATCTGGGGGAGAGCGGACGGGATCCCGGGTTTTTGCCCAGTGCCTATGGTTGTATGTATATTGTGGTCGGTGGAGGCGGATGTGGTTGGAGGTTGTGAGATCTTGTTTATATTATACCCATAGAAAGTCGTTACCAGTACATCACATCCACGAAACCTTCAACCACCCACCTAGGTAATCACTCGGCTCTCTTCCAGCAACTGAACCCCTAGACTAAAGCTTCGCACCCTTCCTCCTCTCCTTCGCACTATCATACCTAACCCCCTCATCATCCTGTTCCTCCACCGTCAAATCCGGCAACACTCTCGGCATGATCCTCCTCGGCCTACTTCCCTCCACCACGCTATACTTTTCAAAATCCTTCACCCCACACTGTTCCCTCAGGAAATCCTCATCAAGCAACAACTCCCCATTCACCTTTTCCGCGGGGCTATCCAAAATCCCCAAAATCGCATCCGAAAAAATCGTCGCTTTTCTCAAATCCCTCCTCAATTCTTCCGGATTCTCCTGTTCCCTCTGCCTGGCAGCAGTAGCAGCGCTCTCAACAGCCACAGCCGGCCAAATCCCACTCACCGCCATCCCCCTCTTTCTCGTCACCACCCCATCCCCCTCCCCCGTCGCCGTCTTGGGGGAAACCACCCGCTCCCGCTCGAAATCCATCGCTAGTCCTTTAACGAGCACGCTCATGCCTACTTTACCCATCGCGTACGCCGTCTTGCCCCGGAAGAACCGGGAATAAATAGGCGGACAGACCACCACGATCCTTCCCCCGAACGTAGACTCATGAAGGTACGGCAAAGCGAACTGAACCGCAGCATAAAGCCCGTCGGCATTGACGCGCTGCATGAGCTGGTACCGCTTCAGCGGCGTCCCGGAGACGGAGGACCACCAGATTGCGCCGGAGTTGTAGATTAGGACGTCGAGGTGGCCGTAGGCTTTGATGGTGGAGGAGATGAGGGTCTTGAGGGAGGTGCCGGTGGGGTCGCTGGTGTCGCAGGGGATGGCGAGGGCGGTGCCGGAGTGGACAGTGGTGATCTCGTGGGCGACGGTGGTGATGGTGGAGAGGGACGAGTTGGGGTCGGGGGGGAAGGGGGAGAGGGACGCGAGGGCGGAGGGGGAGGTGGTGGATTTGGCGGAGACGACGACTGGTACAGGAGGTTAGTGAAGGTGTTTGGTGATGTGGTGATCGGGAGTGAATGTGAATGCTCACCGGCGTATCCCTTCTTGGCCAGGTCGATGGCTACTTGACGACCTATTCCGCGAGAGGCACCGATAACGAGGGCCACTGGCTTGTCAATGGGGGAAGCCGCTACTGGTTTGTCTATTGAGGGAGCCATGATGTTGAGACTTTAAAATGATGTTGGACTTGGAGTGATTCTTGTGGTACACTGAAGCTGAAATGACGAAGAAAGAGCAGATCGAGAAGAGAGAAGTTGAGAGATAGGTATGCGGATTGTTTTCAGGAAAGGGATCTTGATGGACTATATAATTGATATCTTGACTACCACCCAAAAGTAGCTTCGCGGATTCCACATAGTGAGATCATTCTCGGTATTCAGGCCGCGGACGTGTGATTACTGATCAGCGTTGAGCTAGAAATGCCGTGGGAGCGTGGGACGTCAGAGTTGGAGATCAATGCCGCGGTCCGGTGCGGGGGCCCCACATCTACGGAACCGCTCCCGATGCTTCCCCACAGCCGGTTGGCGTAGCCGGGGATTGACGGGGCCGCGGAGCAAGAGGATCAAGACTCTTATTTGAATGTGCTTCTCGATCTCGTTCACTTTGGATTCTCCTTCCATGGCAACAAGTCTCGAGTTGACTCCTCATGAGTTGAGCTTGCCCAGAGACGGCATGATTCACATGCCCCAAACAGCGAGAGAGAGCGAGACCAACAGCGACTGGCAAGATATGCTGATGCTCAAGGTAGATATAGACAAGCAACACCATGTCTCATTCCAGTATTCGGGAGTTCGAAAAATGAAGCGACCCTGATAAAACAAATGGAAAAGTTGTACGACTGCTTGGTTGATACTCTCGGGGTTTCGTTCCCGACTTATCATGCACACACCTGTAGCTGGATGGCTGGAGGTTATAGTATCACACACTGTGAACGCTGCAGGCCTAAGTCGCAATGGTTCTGGGCGCCGTAGGACGCTACCACCTTGTGACAACTATTTCGGTGGGCTAACCTTCGGAAAGTTTCCGGACGGCCTATAACTTCCTGCCTGAGCTTAGGTCCTCAAAACCCCCTCGTGCCCCTGCAGCTGAAGGCTGGGATTTCTTGGGTTCAAAAGGATTGTAGGCACCGGCGACTCTGTACCTTCCGTTTTCCACAAGCTCAATCGACTCTTTTTTTCTTCGGACTCCTCAACATTTCTCTCTGTCTTGCCTGCGAGCCAACTTCCAACCATGAGTACCCCAGCGAAGAGAAAGGCAGTGTCGCCGGCTCCTGGATCTTCACCTCAGCCGAAGCCGGCGCCTGCTGGCCCCGCGTCTCCTAACCCCGCGTCTCCGGGCCACGCTTCTGCTGGTCCCGCCTCTCCCCACTCCGCGTCCGCTGGCCCTGCGTCCGCTGGCCCTACGTCTGCTGGCCCGGCGTCTCCCGGCTCCAGATCGCCGAAGGCTGCTGGCGTATCATCGCCGGCCGCACCAGACAACACAGATGATGCCCTCACCGGTGCGCATTGGCTTCAACAGGGAATGCCAGAAGAGGATCCCGAAGACGCGGACTCCAGCCTGGGTAGCGATGTCGAAAGCTCAACTGCTTCTATCTCCTCGAGCATTTTCAACTACCGTATTATCAATGGCCGTACCTATCACAGCGACGCCGTAACGGACATAGAATACTGGGCGCCCAACGACGAGAAGCATCTCGACAGCTTGGAGATTTACTATCATGGCGTCGAGCTGCTCAACGATCATCAGCTACACATGTCGCCGCTCAAAGACGATATCGAACGTGTTATCGATATCGGTACCGGCGCAGGTTTCTGGGCGATTGATTTCGCTGACAAGTATCCCAACTGTGAGGTGATTGGCACCGATATCTCGCCCGTGCAACCCAGCTGGGTGCCGCCCAATCTACGCTTCGAGATCAATGATGCCTCGAAAGAGTGGACTTATAAGCCGAACTATTTCGATCTTGTTCATATTCGATTTTTTGTGGGCGCCATTGAGGACTGGAACGCCTTCTATAGAGAGGCGTTTAAAGTCTGCAAACCGGGTGGCTGGATTGAACATTACGATCATTCGCCCGTTGTAACTTCTGACGACGGAAGCGTGGTCCCGGGGTCTGCTATGGATACGTATGGCAAGGTGCTCGCGGAGGCTGCCCGAAGAATTGGAAGATCAGTTACGCTTGCCGACGACAATATCATGGAGGAAGGATTGAAGGCGGCTGGTTTTGTTAACATCCAGTCGAAAAGGATGAAAGTAAGTTGAATACCCTATCAGCCAGATGATTGACGATAAGGACCGAACGCTTTCTTTCGCGCATTATGTTTGGTCTTTCTTGTCAATCACTACACGTACCTACTTAATCAGCCGGGATTTAGCTGACTTGTTAACACAGATGCCGTTATCTCCCTGGTCGGATGACAAGAAGTTGAAGGAGGTCGGGCTATGTGCTTATTCCACACTCTCGGCAGATGTCGAAGGCGTCGTCCAGTTCTTTTTCGGTAACGTCATGGGTTGGGCGCCAGAGCAGATCAGCGTGTTTGGGGCTCATATGCGCCGCGAGCTGAAGGACAAGAGCATCCATGGATACTACCATTGGAAGTATATGTGGGCGCAGAAGCCAGAGGACGCTCAGTAAATTCAGGCGTTCGGCCCGGGAGACGGAGGGGAGTCGAGTCCACGGGGGCTGACAGTTGTATATACTTTGGGATGCATGATGGAGTAATGTCCACATGCGATGAATTGTAAACGTGTCACGATGCCATCGATTTAGAGCCACGAACGCCACTGCACTCCGCCATCGTGATGTCTGTGTAGATACTAACCAGAAAGCACCGGCGAGGTGAATCCCGGAGTGTTCCCATGCCGGCGGGTCGGCCTCACCTGGAGTTTCGGGGGACCAGTGAGCTTTGGCGGAAGTATCACCTTGGTGGCCGACTGGACGGTTCGGTAGCTCGCAACCTGAAATCGATGGACGCAAAGAACGAAAGAGGAAGAAGACGTTAAAAAGTACCCGTGATGAAAACGGGAACTAAAGACGGAAAAGATGATGACGAAGAGACGATGTTATTGAGATACTCAAGCTGCCACACAGGATAGCATTTGCCGTCCAACATGTGTTGATGAAAGTTCCAAAGCTTGGCTTCGGTGAGGAAGAGGGGACCAGTTCCCAGTTCCCACTGCCGCGGCCACTTTAGCAAGCTCTGATTGGTCAATTGCGCTGCGCCTAAGAACAACACGTTCCCAGCCACCAAACAGCGACCCTTCAGCTGGTCCGGGAGCATGGTCCCCCGACCCCCCCCTGAACACACACACATCCCATCCGCGCGCATAACCAGTCACGGTAGGATGAACCCTGTACCGTAGACTGAACTAGAGGTTTTGCTTTTTGTTGTACTTCTTAAAACACTTCATCGTCGGTCTTTTTTCGTCTTTCTCGCTTTTGTTTGCTTGAGATACCCTTTTCGTTTGAGCGCATTTTTGAGAAGCCTATCCGCCCGGGAAACACGGAACGGTCGTTTGTATAGGAACCGCGCGAGTACCAATTCCAGACGTTGTTTGTTGTCCACATTCGTCTGTCAAGTTATCAGAGCCGAGTTCGGGTCTGAGCTAGACCGCCTTAATTAACAAGATGGCGATTCCTATGGAAAGGTTAGGCGATAGAGGTATGTGTCCCATTCATTGTGATTGAGGAATGAACATGAGCTTACCAAGTTGTCCACACACAGCCTTCAACCACAGAACGAGTGTAGAGATCGAAAGTGAATATGATCGCTTGCGCGCTGAGGCCCGGGCGGAGGGTGATAAGATGAAGAGATACTATGACGAGGTATGTTCGTTCACCTTCACCCAGATTCATCTCATCTCATCTCATCTCATCTCATCTCGCCTGCTGGTTCATCCGATCTCACATCACCTTACCCACCCCTCCTCTGCCACCTCCCCTCCTCCCACCTAGGTAACTGACCCTCCCCTCTAGGCCCACACTGCCTACGAACGCGGCGACGGCGGCGAAGCCAAAAACCTCTCCAACCTCGGCAAGAAGCACAAAGCCGCTCGCGATGCTTTGAACAAAAAAGCAGCCGAGTTCATCTTCCGGGAGAACAACCACACCGAGCGCGTGGCAGCCGACACCATCGACCTGCACGGACTCTACGTCGAAGAAGCCGAAGACATCCTTGAAGCGCGCATCCGCGACGCCCAAGCCCGCGGGCAAACGCACCTGCACGTCATCGTCGGCAAAGGTAACCACTCCGCTGGCGGCGTCAGGAAGATCGCCCCCCGTGTGGAGCAGGTGTGTCGCGAGATGGGACTCAACTTTGCGGCGGAGGAGAATGAAGGGAGGATTTATGTTGATTTGACTGGTGGGAGAGTGGACGGTGTGCCGGGACTGCCGCAGCAGCCGGCGGGGTATCAACCCGGAGGAGGATATCAGAGCGAGGGGAGGCCGAATCAGTACCACGGAGGAGGTGGGGGAGGGTATCCGGGGCAGCAGCAGCAGGGACATCATCAGCAAGGGCAACAGCAACATCCCCAGCAAGGGCAGCAGCAGAACCAGCAGGAGGGCGATATTTGGGCGGATTTGTTGGGGGCTTGTTTCAAGAAGTGCTGTGTTGTTATGTGAGGGGGGTTATGGCAGGTGGTGGATGGCTTTGGGGTTACGAGTTACGAGTTTGGGTTTAATGCTGGGTAATGACGTCGGATATGTTGGATAATGCTGGGTTTGATGGTAATGATCTTGAGATGAGCGAGCGAGTTCAAAAAAGCGATTTTGCGCGATTGAATGGATGGCTGGATATCTGTTTTGAGGAGAGGTTCAAGAGATACCATTGTTGCGAGCGAATGCTTGTGGGACAGAAGATGGGATTTGTAGTAGCAGAGAAGATAAATTTCGGAGACGATTCTACTTACAGTACCAACATTTATATCGGATATAACTCACAACTTATTGTCAAGCCGGTTTGACATCTTGGGTGCGTACCTATACACGGGGGAAACGCGAAAGAACAGAAACATCAGAACACACCATGTCAGGGAAAACTTGAGGAATAGGAAGCTCAACAAAATTATTTGACCTAACAGTCTGTAATCTATGCAACCTTGTAAATAGCCACGCAGTTAAGAACCTTTTCCAGTTACTTTTCGATGTGCCGTTTTCCCCCTCTTCTTTTCTCACTCCACACCTCAGATGCCCATTTCTTATCTTTCCCATTTGTCCTACTCTTCTGCTTTTCTTTACTCATAGTTGGCCTACCCTCAATTCAAATTCCCGTCTCCGTTCAGGAACAGGACATGGAATAACATGTAGTTAGCATAACTGCTGGGAAATTAACCAAACCCCGACTAAAACACGTCATCAATGACGCTTGGCAGAAAGGAAACCGCATAACCCAAAAGAGATACCATCAACAGCTCAATATCTGTGAATTAAACAACACGGTCAAGAAATAAAAGGTTAAGCTATGATAAACAAGGCCATAAGAGGGAAAAGAAAGCAAAAAGGCAAAGGCCAAAACTAGGCTGGAGGCAGAATTGAATCGCTTCCTGCCTTGAAGAGGAGGGTTGGTGTTGGGATTGGGTATCGCTGGTAGATTTGCATCCGTGCCACTATCATGACATACAAGTCTGAAGAAAAAATATGAAGGTATCTGTCCCGGCTAAAATTTGTCTTTTCCCCCATTCCATCCAGTCAGCCTGATGATAAATCCTCTAGGAAGTTCCCAAGCAAAGAAGAAAAAAAGTGTCGGTAGTGGTGTTATGTGGATGCTTTCATGATCCTTGGTCCGTCGAAAGGAACCAAAATTTGCTGGGTCATGTCGAAAGGTAAAATATTGGTTGATGATACTTCCGCACGCAAATCGGGTAGCAATAGTATATCCAGGCGACTGTGTAGTTGTGGTGCGGACGGTAATGACCCATGCTGGGTCTAGGATAGATGGTTGAGTTGCAAAACAGGAAGGTTTTCGCGTCGCGAAAAGGCCGAATAATCATGCTGAAGCCGGCGGATCCATATGCATATCCATAAAGTCCTCTAAGTCCGGAACGGGTGAGAAGTTCTCCAAAAGTAGATCAGGAGCGTTTTCTTCCTATGCACCCGCATCTTCACCCAAGCCCTGCTGGCCAGGTCCTCCGGCGTTCCCTGACTGCTCCTGGGAGCTAATAAGCTCCTCATAGTCGACCATCTTCAACGCCAGTTTCTTGGCAGCGCATTCCATGAGAATAAGTTGCCGGGTAGCCTTGTCCGCGCTCCGTACCTCGGACAGGGCCCGATTCAACATGTGCTGAAGCATTGGGTTGCTCATCGAGGGAGCTGCTGGAGCGATAGCGCTCACGGGAGCAGGAGCAGCAAGGGCAGCATGGGTACCGAGCGGGTGAGGAGTGCCAAAGCGGAAAGCATTGGGGTCAGCCGGAATATTAATCCCACCGTTTGCCCCATTCGGCAGGATCGCCGTATTGTGCTGCTGCTGCTGAGAATTTTGGGGATTGCGCGTTTCTGAGACCGTGATGTTAGCATTGTAGCTCATCGTCGCACTTACAAGCATCTGAGGAAAGCTTACCGTGAAAACTGCATCTGGCACCACTGGCATTAAACCAGCAATTGGCACAACTGCCGCACATCTGGCCGTCCACCACTATGCAGCTGGTCCATGGACCGTGGCCCTTGTGGCAATTCTTACAGGGGACGCGAGCCGGCTCACCAGCAATGTGAGCGAACAAAGCTTCAACATTGCTTCTACGTGCCAGGTTCAGCACTTGCTCAGGGCGCCTCTGCTGGGCAAGACGATGACCTGGCTCACGAGCCAACCTCTTGGCAAGAGCACTCTCGACGTTTAGCTGGCCATAGCCGGATTCATGAGCCATATCCTCCGTGCTCTTGGACAGCTGAGGGTCCATCGAGTGCTGATGGGGGGACGGCTGCATCTGCTGGGGCTGGCCCATGGGGGCAACAGGGGGTTGGTGCTGATGTTGATGAGGATGGGCCTGGGGTTGTCCAAGGCCCTGAAGCATATCAGCTTGCTGCTGTTGATGCTGCTGTTGTTGCTGTTGATGCTGCTGCTGTTGTTGCTGATGGTGTTGATGTTGCTGCTGCTGGTGCTGGTGTTGTTGATGTTGAGAGTGGTCCTGAGGAGAGGGTTGAGGCACGCCACTAGGGGCACCTGGGTTACCTAGCATGTTGGCACCAGTAAGATCAACATGGCCGCCGAGTCCCGAGTTTGCAGCGGCAGAGGCATCTTGGTCCTCCATCTCGGCGTCGACATCCGGCTCGCCAGTGCCATCATCCAGGGAACCGGGCTGACCAAGACCAGTCTCCATGACGGCAGCAGCAGCAGCGGCAGCATACTCTTCAGTGCCCATCCTGGCCGTAGGGTCGTCGAAGGCGGATGGGTCTTGCTTGAGTGAATCCTGGTCAATATCAGGCTCCTGGTGTTGCTCCTGTTGGTGCTGAAGATGATCCTGGTTTTGATCTTGCTGATGCTGTTGCAGGTGATGGTTGTGGAGGTCGTGCTCCTGAGCCTGCTGATGCTGGAGTTGAAGCTGGGCCTGAAGTTGGGGATGGATATGGCCAACGTTGTTAGGGTCCTGGTCGGGGCTCAAGTTGGTAGCCACGTTTTGTTGTTGTTGGTGCTGCTGCTGCTGGTGTTGCTGATGTTGCTGTTGCTGTTGCTGTTGTTGCAGCTGCTGTTGTTGTTGCTGTTGGAACTGCTGGAGCTGAGCTTCGTGAGCAGCAAGTTGCTGGACAAGTTGGCTGTTTCGGACCAGCGAGTGAGGACTGGCGACAGCGCGGGGACGTGCCGGGGTGGTCGGCTTGGTCACTTTGGTTGGGCCGGGGCCCGGAGTGAGTCGCGAGGCTGGGACTTGGCCTTGGCCGGGGGCAGGGCCGACCTGGAGTCCAACGGAGCCGACCTGGACCTGGCCGACAGCTCCGGGAACCTGACCGACAGCACCGACAGCACCGCGCTGGACACCGGATCCGGGGCCAGCGACAGGGCGGATTGGCGATGGTTTCATACTCCGCTTGGGGTCCGGGTTGCTGGTACCAGTTGGCAGCAATGACAGGCGGTTACCAGGTGTCGCGAGCTGCTCGTAGCTGTATGGGCTGGTAATGGCGCTTGGTAGGGTGAGTTGGTGTTGAGCAGCTGTCATCAGCTGGTGTTCCAAAGTCGGGCGACAAGTTTGGGGAGGAGAGGAGAGAAATGTGTGTCCAGGGAACTGCTGGATCGGCGGGACACCGCTCGACGGACGCGACATTTTAGCTGGCGGGCAGTCACCGGCAGGCAACCAGCAGCCAGAAGGTGGCGGCAACTGCGTGCCAGTGTCCATCACTCCGGGCTTGTGCGGCAACTGCGCACAGACGCACGACTGTTAAGAGGGCCCGCGCACGAGCCACAAAACACTCCCTGACAGTGACACGATTGTCCAATCACCGAGTGTTATCCGTTGCTTCTGCCCCTCCCCCCTCAATGCTCGTTGACGGTCAATTGGTCGGAATGGTCAGTACGAGGTGTCAGAGACGTCAGTAAAATCCCAAAGTCTAGAAATGGAGTGCAAGAGAGAATTCAGATGGAATGGGGATAGTTGATACAGTGTCGAAATGATGTGTTTCTGTTCGCGATGCTGGATAACAGAAGAAATGGAAAATGGGAAGAGGATGAAGTTACGAGTTCCAACTTAAAGACAGCCAACGCCAGCTGGTACGTACACTGCCTGCTTATATGTCCACCACTGTGATGGGAGGGTTAGGGCTCAAGCTGGTTGAATGGGATATCTTGCAGCTTCTCGACAGCAGCAGCTGTCCTCCAGCATCCCACCTTCATAAACTGCACCTCGAGCTTACCGTAGGTCCAAAGCCCTGAACCGAAGCTTTGACACAATCTGTAGTAAACAATAAGAGCAGGCTCTACCAGAAGATTCACACAGGCCGCAACACGGGCATACCATGGTTCAGTGGTCACTTTTTCTGTCCTCTCAATCACTGCTGTACCAAACACCTATAGATGGGACGAATCGTTTGTTGCTGGACAAGGCAGGCATGGTGAAAAGCCGTTATCAACCAACTCAGCATATATTGCTCAATCTCGGTCTCAAAACCTATTTGGACTGCGATGAAGAGGTGTTAGTTTGACTTCGAGGTGAGTGTCTTACATAGAAGACGGGGGGACCTGTCCAGGTTGTCTTCAAGCTGACATCAGTCTACTACCAACGGAGTTATTACACTATATTATGTTCATAGATATCATATACGTCTCCATGCAGAAGAACAGATCTAACCGTCGCATCACTTCTTCTTCTTCGGATGCGTAAAAGGATGCCCCTTTTCCCTCGCCCACTTCACAACCGTCGAGTTCATCCCCCTCAGTACGAAAAAGTAAATGATGGGTATGAACCATCCCATCACCGTGTCCAACACCCAGTTATTCCTCGGCGACCCGCCCATGATTCCGCACTGCATCAGCCTGCCCAGGAACGACACATCGACAAAGTACTTGCCGGCCTCCAGCCCAGCAATCGCCCTCCTCGCTACCGTATCCGGGCTCTCGGCCGGCTCATCCTTCTCCAGCTCCACCGTGATATCCGGCTTCGTCTGATTCTCCCTTTCATAGCCCGGCGACACAATCGTGCCAGGGTACACAATATGCACCTTGACCGGATTATCCGGGTAATAATTGACCTCCATCGCCAGCGTATCCGCCAATCCTCTCAGCGCCCACTTGGTCGGGGTGTACGGGCCATAACCCAAAATCGCAAAAAGCGCCAACATCGACGCCGTAAACACCAAGTGCTTCGGCTCCCCCTTCGGCCCCGTGCTGTTCTCGGGCGCCAGCCACTCCCTCAATATCGCCCGCGACATCTCCGCTGACCCAAAGTAGTTGACGTCCATGTTGCGGCGCGCGGCCACCATGCTGTCGTCGTCGGTCCAGAGCAGAGGGGTCGACATGCCGGCTACGCACCAGACGATGTCCGGGGAGCGGCCGCCGTTCCAGGCAATGGCTTCGGCAATCACCACCGCGGCGTAGTCGTGTTCGGAAACGTCGGCCGAGATATAAGTGAAGCGTTGCGTGGAGGGGTTCTTGGCGGCGGCGCGGACGTCGGCGAGGGCTTCCTCGAGGCGCCCGACGTTGCGCGAGACGAGGATCACGTTGGCGCCCTTTTGCGAGAGTTGGATGGCCGCTGAGCGGCCCATGCCTTCGGAGGCACCGGTTAGGAGGACGGTCTGGAGGTTTGGTAGTGTGGAGTTAGCGTTTGGTTGGGGTTGGGTCAGGTCAGGTTGGGCTTCGGGGCGCATACCCGGCCCTCGACTGGCATGTGGTTTTTGGAGCTGAAGAGACCCATTGTTGCGAATATGCCGATGGCTGCGACGATGGCTGCGACCGGGAGAGACCAGGAGGTGCTGAGGGTTTTTAATTGTTCCATGAACGGGACTGTAAGAAACGGATTGTTCATTCTTAGATCGTGGAAGAAGATCGGGCTCGACGATGTCGTAGACGCGGCGCGCCGGAAGCTGTTGTACCTCTACGGCGTAGATTTAGTGGATGCTGTCAGTAGAGGTCGATAGATTCGGAAATAATGGGTAATTTTCACTTTCTGTCAAATTTCTGAAATTACCGCTAATTCAAGGACCGTGCACCCAGTCCGTGCACCAAGCACTTACACCCACTGAATTGGTACCCCGAGTTGGTTAAGAGATGACCATTCCGCCCTCGTCTCCAACCGTATAAACTTAGGAAAGTAATATTGAAGGTAAGATCACACTTCCATTGGAGGTTATAAGATCAAGGACCCGGCGTTTCTCAAACGGTATAATAGAGCTTCTGTTCCTTGGGCTTTTTGTTGATACCGGTTGGTTAGGCCGAGCTTTGAGTGTTGACTGCCCCTGCTGAAGGTGCTGCTTCAGAACCCGCGAGATAAGCGATAAGTCTTGAAAGCATGGAAAGGGAAGCCATCTTTTCATGAAATTTCCTGAAATTTCAGAAATTTCTACTGTCAGGAAATTCCAATGGACCACTAGCTGTCAGCGGTCAGCACTGGAGCTTCTACCCCTGTCTGTAAGTGATTTGTTGATGGGTGATGATATTGATCGATGTTTTCGCGCTCCGTTCTGGACTTAACAGGAATTTGAGAAGAGGTATGGACTTAAGTCTCCCACATTATTCAACAGATAGTCTTTTCTACTGCTACAGCTTATTGAGGTCATGTCAACGTAACTCTGGCAAGTCCATCTTGGAGCTTCCCGTCGACCCTGAGGAAGCTTTGATCGTTTTCAGATGTAACTGTGGAGCATCTCCAATGTGGGGTCCGACGGGCTGCATGGGAGGAGTGGAGCTAGGCGGTCGAGGTTCCGCTGGGAATGGATCGCAAATCGACAAGGGCAAAAAAATTCTGCCGCTTCAACATTTGTTGCCCGCCTAGCAAACGAACCCACCACAGCACATTGAACGAGCATCTCCAAGTGCCTTTCGACAGCGCTTTCACCACGACGTATCTCAGTCGTGTCAGACACCATTCAACCCGCTTGAACAGATAAACGCGACACAATCGCAAAAATGGCCAAGAAGAGAAAGGCCCCGAGACCGACCGGCCCCGCCGAGCCTCGCGAGGTCGACGCCAAGGACGCCCGTCTTACCGTCAAGACCTACAAAGATGTCGCCAACTCCGAAGACGAGTACTGGGAGAACCAGGATCGCATCGACTTTGACGACAGCGACGATGGCAGACAATCCAAGCGCAGGCGCCAGGACAAGGAGGAGGAGTTCCTAGAGGCTTCTGACGAGGAGGTTTTCGAAGAGGAGGAATCCGGCGAGGAGAGCGAACAAGAAGACGCCGCGCCCGCGAAGGGCAAGAAGGTCAAGACGACAGTTCTTTCCGACGAAGAGATGGGTGGTGAAGAGGAGGAAGAAGGCGACGAAGGATGGTGGGGTTCTTCCAGGAAGGATTACTACAATGCCGACCAGATCGAGACCGAGGCGGATGCCTTGGAGGAAGAGGCTGAGGCAAAGAGGCTCCAGGCCAAGAAGTTGGCCAAGATGTCCGAGGCCGATTTCGCTTTCGACGAGAGCGAGTGGCTGGGATCCAAGGAGGAGGCTGAGGGAGAGGAGGACGTCATTACCGAAAAGCTCAACGAGGTCGAAGTAACAGAGGACATGGGGCCAGAGGAGAGGTACAAGCTTCTACAAAGCCGATATCCCGAGTTCGACTACCTGGCGGAGGAGTTTAGGGAGCTACAGCCGATTCTCACAACTTTCCAGAAGGAGGCCGAGGGCAAGCCCGCCAAGTCTCTGGAGATGGTCAAGTTCTGGACTCTTGGGTGCTACGTCGCTTCGCTCGCCAGCTATTTCGCCATCCTGACTTCGCCAGCAAGAGACAACCAAGGTGTCTCCAAGACGATCAGCCCTACGGAACTCAGAGACCACGAGGTTATGGGCACATTAATGAGCTGTCGCGAGGCCTGGCTCAAGGTCAAGGAACTCAAGCCCCTCAAGACCGTCTCCTCGACCAGCGGCATGCTTTCGCCACCCGAAGATGAAGGCGAGTTCGATGACCTGTCCGACGACGATATGGAGGACTTCAAGCAGATGCTCAAGAAGAGCAAGCGCGAATCCAAGGCCGAGCTCAAGGCCAAGGCGAAGAAGGAGGCCGAGAAGGCCAAGAAGGCCAGGGCTGTCGAGCAGTCTCTTGCCGATCTTTCCAACCTGCTCGAGACCACCAAGACGGCGGCCAAGGCCAGCAAGAAGTCTGCCAAGGTCGACAAGCGCGATGACGATGAGCGCTCCGACTTTGGTGACGAGGAGATCCTTGAGGCTCACGTGGCCAAGGAGAAGGCTGCTCGCAAGAAGAGTCTCAAGTTCTACACCTCCCAGATCGTGTCCAAGTCCGCCAAGCGTGCGGATGCGGGTCGCAACGCCGGTGGTGATGACGATATTCCTTACCGCGAGAGACTTGTAAGTTGGCCATCGCCCGAACATTCCCTGTTGTCATTTACTAACTTTTCCGCAGAGAGACAGGCAAGCACGCCTCAACGCCGAGGCCGAGAAGCGCGGCAAGAAGGGCAGCAAGCACGGCGCTGCTCTGGGCGAAGGCGACAGCGACGACGAAGACAAGACCGTTGCCAAGCAGGTACGCGGCGAGGAGGACGAGTACTACGACATGGTGGCGCACAACGCGGCCAAGAAGAAGGAGGACAAGGCGGCCAAGTACGAGGCTTTGGCGGCGGCCAAGGGCGCCCGGGTCGTGGAGGAAACGACGGTCGGCCCCGACGGCAAGCGCCAAATCAACTACCAGATCCAGAAGAACAAGGGCCTCACGCCGCATCGCAAGAAGGAGAACCGCAACCCGCGTGTCAAGAAGAGGATGAAGTACGCGGAGAAACAGAAGAAGCTCAAGAGCGTCAAGGCCGTGTACAAGGGCGGCGAGGGCAAGGGCGGATACCAGGGAGAAATGTCGGGTATCAAGAGCAACTTGGTCAAGAGTGTCAAGCTTTCTTGATTGGGGTTTGGTCGTCCTGGTTGTTGGACTGGTTTGTAGTACTCTGGGTATATCATGCATGTATAGATTTTTGGGTTGTCGATAATCATGGCCTCTACGGAAATGGAAAATGGGGGCTTGCACATGGCAATGGCATCATGTTTCTTGAACACAATCGGTACCTTTATGAAGCTACAAAATTCCGTGATATGTACATCGGAGGTCGCCGATATCGGTACCTGGTTCGAGCCTGTTGTCCAGGTCCTCATGCCGTTGTTGGATGTTGCACTGTCACACACTCGTTTCATCCAGCGGTTGACGTACCCCACAATCTCCACAGGCCGGGGTGCTTGAGCCGCCTGAGACGTGCATGTTCTAGGGCTCTTTTGCCGCCGCCGAGATGCATTACACGTCTTTTATGGCGGGTCAAACTCCCGGGTTTGGGGGCAACCGGTCTGCGGATGAGGAGGCAAAGGAGTCATGCCACCCTTCAGACTTTTTCATCGTGTATGACTCCAATTGACTAGAGTAGCAACCAGATTGACTCTTTCTTTTGTTCGGGTCTTTTTGTTTACTTTCATTTTGCATCATTATCTTGAGCTTCACTTCAGTTTGTACTCTATCCCTGTGGACAACAGCTCATGATCCCTCCGGGCTCTCAATTGAAGTGACGTACCTCTACCGGACACACAAAACAGGGACACAACAAAGAGCGAGGTGAACTGGGCTTCCAAGTTCCAACGAACTTTACCGACAAACAACTCGATCAAAAAGGCGGGAGAGCAAAGAGCGTCAACAAGCGCTTCACTTCAACCATCACATTTTCCATCACGCTTAAACCCACAAGTATCGTCAACCTACCTAAAGAGACGGACGCACAAAAAGTGAGACAGCATTACATACGGTCCCACGGACAACAACAGCCACCATGGCGCCCCCGACTGAACTCCTCAACCTCGACGTCGAGGCCATATCGGGGATCCTCGGGTATGTCTCACTTCACTTCAATTCACTTCTCATAACCCCCCTTCCACTCGTCTTGCCCCCTAGGCCATCTAATTAACACCTCAACAGCTCCGTATCAATAGCATGCTGGGTAGTCGTCTTCTCCCCGCAAATCATCGAAAACTTCCGGCGCTCATCAGCCGACGGGTTATCCATCCAATTCATCATCATCTGGCTAACAGGCGATGTCTTCAACATCCTGGGCGCCGTTCTGCAAGGGGTCCTGCCGACCATGCTCATCCTGGCGATTTACTACACCATTGCCGACGTGGTGCTTTTGGCGCAATGCTTCTATTATCGGGGTTTTACCTGGAGGGATGAAGTGGTTCCCACCATTGACTCTGACGACAGTGAAGCTTCGGAGCGCGATGGGAATGGCGACAGACGCGGGAAGAATAAGGGGAGGGGGAGGGCTGATGGCAGAAGTGAGGAATCCGGACCGGATGAACGCACCGCTTTGCTGGGTGGAGGAGTGGCATCCTCAGCTGCCAGCGCTACCACTAGCACGACGCTGACTCCTCACGGCCACCACCTCGGAGTCGGCGGCGATCTCAGCCCCTACGACGGTACCCGCGAACGTCGCGGATCTAACTGGTCCCATCTCTCGCCCGCGGTCCCCCTCGTCGACGACGCCGATCTCGAAGCCGAAATCCTGCACCAGCCGCGCCGCAACGGCAACAACCGATCGCGACCTGCTAGTGCCGGTCCCACGAAGCTGCAATCCTTTTTGTTCAATATGCTCGCCATCCTAATGGTTTGCGCAGCCGGCGTGATGGGCTGGTTTTTGTCTAGGGAGTATTACCCACAGCAGCCTTCGACTGAACTTCCATCTTCCGATCTCCCCAAAACAGGAGTCGAATTCTCCTTCTGGGGCCAAATCTACGGCTACCTCTCCGCCATTCTCTACCTCGGTTCTCGGCTTCCTCAACTACTACTCAACTTCCGGCGCAAGTCCACCGAGGGGGTATCGATGCTGTTCTTCCTGTTCGCCTGCTTAGGTAATCTGACTTATGTCTTATCCATCCTGGCCTACGACGGCTCGTCCGAATGCGCTGCTAGCCCTGGCGATTGTGGGGATGGAGAGGCAGGAAAGATTTACTGGCGCTATGTGCTGGTGAATATGAGCTGGTTGGCGGGCAGCGCGGGGACGTTGTTGTTGGATGGGGCGATTTTTGTGCAGTTCTTTTTGTATAATAAGGAGGAGGTTTGGTCGGATGATGAGGATGAGTGGGATAGTGAAAGTGGGAGTGAAAGTGGGAGTGGAAGCAGTGTGATTAGTGAGAGGAGTGGAAGGATTAGTGAGGATGGGGAAGGAGGTGGTGAGCAGGGCCAGGAAAGTGATGGGAGGGGGTGGGATAGTGATGATGAGAGGAGTAAGTTGGATGAGGATGAGATGAGGAATAGGAGGCGGAGAGGGATGCGAGGGTGAGGGGAGGTGCGGCTGTTGGTGCGGGTGGAAGTGTGAGTGGGAGGATATGAGGACGATGAGTGCTCTTGGGATGGGGTTGAAAATGATTGACGGACATATGACAAAAACGGGACCGGAAAATGAAGGAGCATATAAGGGCGTTTAGGATGACATTTTGGATTATTCAACTTCGGATCAGGCTCTTCTGGCTTGGAAATCGATGTACAAAACCATTCCTCTCATCTCCCTTCTGCTCATACACACACACGTACCCCTACTCTAAAGCTTATGCCTCTTCTTCCCGCTCGCAATCTTCTCAAACTCCCCCTGCGGCACTCCACTAACAAACCTGTCCAACCCCGCCATCACCTCCGCCACATTCTGCGCATCATACACATCCCTCTCCGGCCTCCTAATCAACTTCTTGATTCCCAACAAGCTATCCCCAACCAAATGGTCTCCCAACCTTTCCTCAATCTCCTTCAACACCAACCCCTTAAACTTCTCCGTCTCCCCCTTCCCGACCTCCTCAAAGCACTTAGTCACAAACCCCGTCTGCACCAGCTCCTCCGTAGTAATCCTCTTACTCATGATCAACGCCTCGTTAGCCTTGGGCAGACCCAGTCTTTGGACAAGACCGCGGGAGGCACCTCCCTCGGCTACTAGTCCCAAAGAGGAGAAGGGGGTGAGCAGGAAAGTGGAGGGGACGCAGTAGATGAAGTCGGCGAAGGAAACAAGGGCGGCGGAGAGGCCGATTACGGGCCCGTTGAGACCGACGATGAGGATCTTGGGGTGCGTGTAGAAGGCTTGGGTGATGTTGAGGTTGTTGGCGACGAAGTTGCGGAGCCAGTGGTTGTGGATGGCGTCTTGGGAGGAGAGACCTTCGGAGTGGGGGATGTTGGATTTGGAGATGGAGACGTCGGCGCCGCTATGTATGGGAAGAAATGTTAGTTTTTTGTTATTGGGATAAAAGAGGGCTTGATGTTGTGCTACATGGTGCCCGTTGTGGCGGTCAGGGTAAGGGGTATTAGGCAGTAGAACTTGACTTACGCAGAAAAGTAACGACCGGTGCCAATGATCAGGGTAATGTAAACCTCGTCGTGAGTAGCGACTTCGCGTAGCCGTTGAGCCAGATCGTAGTATTGCATCTGGGTGAGGGCATTGAGTTTCTTTTCATTGTTGATGGTGATGATGGCCAGTCGGCCCTTGTACTCGACGTTGATGACTGATGATTCCGCCATGGCTCTGTCTGTACTGGTGAATTGAAAACAACTACTTTGACAGAGGCTGAGTTTCAAAAAGAATGAAAGGAAGGAAATGAGAGAGATCTTGATAAGATTCAAAAGATGGAATTCCTTCCCCGGATGAGAATGAGACGAACCCCTGCTTCCGCGGGGCCGGCGGGCTTGGAACTGTCAAGGTGTTCCCCACAATGCGGGGGTGGAGACGGTCATGCCTCGGCTCTCCACTGCTACCATATAAGGTTAGCCATTGTGAGATTGACATGGTTTTTTTCCTCTCTTCACTTTTGTCTTTTTGCTCTTCTCTGTTTCAAGTCCCCTCCCAACGTAATTCCGAAGTGCTCGACGGTTGAGGACGTGGAATGGTGGTCAGAAAGAGGTTAGGTTTTGAGGTCGAAGGACTGTACTATCTATTCGCTCTAAGTCGTCCCCCACCTGGGTTTTCGTATTGGGGTATTCAGCGGAGGATTGGCAGACCGCTTCCTCTAGGTTCCTTTCTTCAGACCAATCAATCCATCAAAATCACCACATTGGTTTCCACTCCTCGCAGGATTCAAGTCGTTGAAAAAGCCAAATCTCATACTGTACTCGTCAGGGCTACAAAATCGCCGTCTGACTAGYGGGCGAGCCRCTAGTCAGACGGCGATTTTGTAGCCCTGACGAGTACCTCGGATTACGCTCTTACATAATTAGGTCTCCATGATTAGTGATCTATCTATCAGAACCGTTAGGGGTCAGGGACGGTAATAACTGTCAGGGTAATGAAAAAATGCTGAAACTGACGGCCACTCTGACGGGACCGCTCACTGTCAGTAATAACTGAAATTTACCGCGTAATGAAAAAATGGGATACTTGTTGAAATAATGGATCACTATTAACACCATAGGACGAAGCTCCAACTCGATGTTACGGTACCAATCGCAACAATGAGGGTCCTGGGCGGTCTTGCCTCCGCGATAGGAGCGTCCACGGCTAACTTTCCTCCTCGTCGGCGCCTTATCGGCAAAGGCAAGCCAGCCACAGCGGCTCAACTGTTCCATCCTCGAAACAAAGAAACACTGCATGTCATCAGCAACCGGTCCCCTGTCATCCAAGACAGTGGGAATCCTTCCCTCAAAAGAATTAGCCTCCAACTTGACTGCAGCGCAGAGTTGCGTTGAATTGTCAACGAAGGGCGCATGCTTGTCATTTGCTGTGGGCCTGTGGGGCCTATGGAGAACAAGTGTTGATACGGACGCCATTTTTATGATCCGAAAACTTACATTGAGTTATGGGTCCGTGGTTTTGGCACGAAGATAAAAGATGGAAGTGTCCCTTTGGATGTTGGTATTTCCATTAATCTCCATTGCTCCTGATTGAGTTCCTCAATTGGGAAGAGATAGGTTCGGGCCTACCATACAAGACGACGACGTATTCCACCAAAGCTCGGCGGGTAAACCAGAAACCTCAACTCTCAAGATGGCTTCCCAATCAACTTTCGATATACCACTGGACTCACTACCTCCATCCCATCGAACCACCCAAAGCAAGACGGACCTCAACCCAATCCGTCGAGCTGAGACCGGCACTCCGGAGCCCCAAGATATCCAAGAACCTGCAAGACATGAGTTCTCCCAGCTACCGCCAGTCGACGGCGGCAAGGACGCCTGGCTCTTTTTAGCCGCATGTTTCGTTGTCGAAGCATTAGTCTGGGGTATGTGTTTACCATCACTTACCTCTATTCAGGTACATCAGCCAAAGCCAAAGCCAAATGCTGACCTTAACCCACTACACCAGGCTTCCCCTACTCCTTCGGCGTCTTCCAAGACTACTACAGCACCCACCCGCCCTTCTCTTCCTCCAGCAACCTCGCCGTCATCGGCACCTGCGCCATGGGCATCATGTACCTCGACACTCCCTTAATCATGTCCTTCTTCCGGCGTTTCCCGCGGTTCGCACGATGGTCTCCCATTGTGGGGTTGCTAGTCATGTGTTTCGCCCTCGCCATGTCGTCCTTTTCCACAACCGTCACGCACTTGATCGTCACTCAGGGCATCTTGTACGGCGTCGGGGGTTCGATCGCTTACTCCCCTTGCATCCTCTACCTGGATGAATGGTTCGTCAAGAAGAAGGGGTTGGCTTACGGGATTATGTGGTCCGGCACTGGTCTGGCGGGCGTGGTGTTGCCGCCGTTGTTGGAACATTTTTTGTCGAAGTACGGATATCAGACGACGTTGCGCATCTGGGCGGTGGCGGTGTTTGTGTTGACGGCGCCGTTGGCGTGGTTTTTGAAGCCTAGGGTTTCTGTTGGTGGCAAGTCTGCGGCGAGCGAACCGACTTTAACCTCTACCTCTACGTCTGGGACAACAACCCCAACCGCTACCAGCAACACACACATTCATACCCCTCCAACACCAACGCCCTACACCCCCTCCCTATCCTTCGTCCTCACCCGCCCCTTCCTCTTCTACCAACTCTTCAACATAATCGAAGCCCTCGGCTTCTTCCTCCCGGGTATCTACCTCCCCTCCTACGCGCGCTCCGTCCTGCAAGCCCAGGGGTTCCTCACCTCTTTAACTCTTTTGTTGCTCAACGTCGCCTCCGTCTTCGGCTGCGTAGCCATGGGCTGGTTCATTGACCGGCTGGACGTCACGACCTGCATCATGCTATCGACAGCCGGCACCGTGCTGGGGACCTTCTTCCTCTGGGGGTTCGGCACCAACCTGGCGGTTTTGTATGTGTTCTGTGTGGTGTATGGGTTCTTTGCGGGGAGCTTTACGAGTGCGTGGCCGGGGATCATGAAGGAGGTTGCGAAGTTGGGCGGGGGTAGTGACAGCAACGAACATGGGAGTAAGCCGGTTGACCCGACTATGGTGTTTGCGTTTTTGGCGCTGGGGAGGGGAGTGGGAAATGTGGTTAGTGGGCCGCTGAGCGAGGTGCTGGTTAAGGGGTTGCCGTGGCAGGGGAGGGCGTTGGCTGGGTATGGGAGCGGGTATGGAGGGCTGATTGCGTTTACGGGGGTGACGGCGTTGGTGGGCGGTGGAAGCTTTTTGTGGAAGAGGTTGGGATGGTTGTGAATGAGATGAGTGTTGTGATAGGGGATGGGCTTCAGTGCGAATGTGTGCACGTTTAGGTTTGTTGGGAGAGACTGGTCTCCCTTTGGCATTTCTGGCGTTGTAGGTAGAATGTAAAAGTCATCATGTGAAGTTGAGCGCTTAAATCGGTAGTGTAAACAAGAAAGAGACAAACAAAATAAAACTAGCTGTGCGTACAAACACTCATCTTTGGTTGTGATCCTTCATCGCTTGATGGTACTGTTGGGAGAGGTGAATAGCTAACCTTACCCTCTCATATTCCTTGATTCATGCCAGTATGGATTAAAGTGGCTGGACATGACGCAAGGCATTCACCATCTCATACCCATCAGTCGATGATGGTATCACCAGATCTCGGAGCATCGGCGGCATCAAGACCGACTGGTTGGCACCAAAAGCCTGCAGAGATCCTTAGAGTTGGACAAAACTTGAGGCTGAGTCTCTTGAGCTGACAGTGTAATGGATGATGAGCACATCGTATTTCTTCTCACTTGAGTCATGGCGGCCACGGACGAGATGTGATGCTGCTAAGATGTTGAGGTCACCGTAAGATTGTGTTCTGTGATTCCTCCCCCTCATCAGATGGCAGGAAACGTTGCGCATACCTCGTTCCTCGGTTTCTGCTCGTAGCACCAAACATCAACATCCGAGGAGAGTTTTGCTTGTGCTGTGTTCAGGTTCAAGGAACATGGTGTGGTATGGTGCGATGCTGCTCGCTTTATTCCTTCAAAGTTGACGCAACACCGTGTATGAAGTCCGAGAAAGTCAGCCGCAGGGACTACGCACGCATAAAATCCCTTGAAGGTACGCACGGTGAGGAGAACTTGACGTCGAGGAACCGCATGTACGGATCTTGACACCAGACGCTCAGCCTCAGCTCAATCGCTTCTACTACGGGCGAATTCACACAGCGATCGACACGGATACGAGTGTTACGCAGAACAGTCAGGTAAAAAAAGAAGCTATGCTAGGGGGAGTTGAGATGTTTGTCCTTTTTAGTCCCGCGACTGCACATGAGTGATCATAGGACAGAACACTCAGCAGCAGCGGGGTGGATTAGACCGGCTGTCTAGGCCTTGGGATTTTTATTCCACTCGAACGATAAAATCAAGTTAACCTAGAGCGCAAGGAGAGATAGCGCAGAGGCAGGCAATTGTGGGTTTTGTGTGTGTATGTGCTTGTGTTTGTAATCTTGTGATGTGATGCTGTCAAGGGGGGTGGGGTGGATTAGGTCAGTCAAAAAAGAGTGTCGCCGCCGTCAAACCGTTGTTTGGCTGCCGGAGCAACTGCATCGGGGAGCAGGAGGACACGAATAACAGCTCTCGAGTGACACCCGGCATGTTGAACATGACAGCCAAACATAGTTGAGGTCGGCCGACGGGGATCTTTTGCGACGTCGCGCAGAATTTGGAAGAATTGAGAAAGAAAATGTCGTTGTTGGTTGTGAAGACTGGAGTTGTGCTTGTGCTGTGAAAAGGAGGAAAGGGAGCAGAAATTTCAAATTCTCGGCGCTGTTTTGTCTTGACATTTGCATATGGCCCGTGCACCCTCCCCACCCCACCATGAATTGCGCCCGCTGTTTGGGCGGAGGGGCGGCAGTGTCGGTCCGAGACAGATGGCAGATGGCCTGTGCGCTGCCTGCCTGCCCGTAAGATGCAAGGTACAAAACCAACTCGTCGCAACCGCAGTTTTCCACTTTCTCTTCTTTTCTTCATTAAACACTTATAAACGCACCTTAAATCAACCGAGACTGACTGACTCCTCCACTCGCTGTCGGTCAATAAGAGTGCAAGAGTAACTTGAGTCTCCTTCCCGCTATCAACACGGCATCAGCGCGTTCATTTCTCAATGGCTCTGAGACCGGTCGGCGGGGGGTTCTCTACATCTCCAATCCCAACAAGATGCAGCATGTGAACGGCATCAACTATTCTACTACGTACAATGACAGGCGCCGTGCCTGGGTGACCTGGGTGACATGGAACGAAGCGTTCTCCACCAAATCGAAAGAGCCACTCCCTTCGGTTTCGTTGAACCAAGGTGTCAAATACGGATGGCCACAGCCGCAATAACTGTAAGGCATCTCACCCTAGATCCTCACCGTGTGCCTCCCCTTGTGTAGGTGATAGATTCCGTACCACGTAACAGAGCAAGACGGGTCTAGGATGCCTCGTGGATCAGTACCGTGCTCGTATTTGGCTACAGCTTGACGAACCGCTGCCGTACACCATCCTCTGCCGTCTTCGCCGTCCGTCCGAGCTGTCAAGCTGCTCCACGCCTAAATCGAGATACTCTCCGTGGAAGGGAAGGAGTTGGCGGCATCGTCCTACCTGAGAAGCTCCGTTGTGTATCTGGGAAGCGCCCCTCTGAGTCTTGTCTTCCTAGACCTCACGGACAGCTACAGCCTGTGGGGGTCAACCGGACAATCTGGACGGCTGATGAAAGTTGAGTGGCTCTATGCCATAGTCGGAATAAACGACCAAATGGGTCACTCATGGGTATGGGTAAACGGGAAGTATGCAAGTTTGTGTCGACCTTGGTTGGCGATAGCCTCACCTCCCTGCTCCGGACCCCTCTCGCAACTGAGACATCCAGCAACCAAAGTCGCAAATCTCGAGTTACAGATATGCAAAGGGTCGAATCTGGTGGTCTTGAGCACCTGAAATCACATTTCCAGAGGCCAGAAGACAGGACCACGGTGCGCATATCCGTCAATCAAACCTTCCTTCGTCATGCCATGTCAGGCATTAGAACACTACAGCATCTTAGCTTGACGCACAAGTCGTTGCTACATCCCTTGTCCGACTCGATAACCGCCCGACTCAGCAATCAGAGGTGGAACCGCAATCGTGTTGGGTTGCTCTGTGGCCTGTACCATGGTTAAGTATAGACTCCAAGCCCCTGGACTCGCTGAACACGGGAGTGTCTACCAACTCAGGCGCCTCCCACCGGGGATCAAGGAAGTTCCATCCGAGGGTCGAGAGATTCCCTCCCCTTTTCAACCATTCAGTCCGACGTTGGCCGGTTTGGGCTCGGCTCCAGCAGCCACTTCCCGAGACCAGATTATGCCGGTTGCTCCGTTGAATGCGGCTCTGCCCGCTTCGCACCTCCGCTTCACTGCCAGTTGTGAACCACTATCGGAACTGGCGGTCAGAGACATCGTCCTGCCCAGGAAGCAGTGTACCGTATCCTCTTGCCTTCACGGCATCACGAAACACCGGCAGTTTTCCTCTTCATGGCCTCCATAGTAACCATCACTACGACAGCCTGCCATATGCCGCCGGGATGGATGATGTTCAGTGTCAATATACCGAGGAATAGGAAGATTTCCCCCGTCTGACTCCTTCCCCCTCTTCAGCTTACCCCCTTACTCTGAGAAATAACGTACGGAAGGCCGCAGCAAACTATTAACTTGTGACGCGGTATGCCAAAGTCGTACGGATCATCTTCTTCAACCGTGTGTTGACAGTCTGTATTGCCTTCGGGCTGATGGCAGCCTGCGGAAAGGTGGAAGTGCGAGCTTGACTTGGGCTGTGAGCCTTGGCATTGGTGTTGACAACCAAGGTCATGGTGGCTTTGATGCTGAGAGAGGTTGATCGTGATCAAGACTGTCGGCTGAGCCAAGGAGGATAGCCCTCAGGTAAGCGTTGTGTGTATCGTGAAGATGATGTCCTAACATGGTAGTCACGATGCTGGGCCAAAGCGTTGTCTGTTTGGACAGCTGGGATATATAATCCCCTTCGTCGGCAGAGAAGGTAAAATATCCAGACATTCGACACCAGGATTTCAACAGAAGCATCATCTGTTCTCTTTATTTGCCTCAAAAGACACACTTACATACCCAACCGAGATCTATATCGTTTTCCGCCTTCGACCAGCTATCGACACATCAATATGATCAGATCTACCATCGACTGTGGCTCCAGCCTTTTCACGACCGAAAACATGGTCAACAACTACATGTCCTTCACTGGGTTGACCCATTATGATTGGAAAACTCCGACCATGATGGACGGCCCCGATGATCCGGACCCTAAGACTGCCAAGCAGGCCAGAGGCACCATTCAGTATGGACCAGATGAGGAGGACCCTCACCAAGCCGAAGAGCCTCACAGACGCTTCATAGGCATCATTCTTTACGGCGATAGTGAAAATGGAGGGTCAAGAAAGCGTTCTCCCAAGAAATAGTCCAGTGAGTTTGCACTTTTCTTTCCCATCTAGCCACTCTTCGTAATGCCAGGATGATTACTGACATCTAACACCGATAAGATACATCTGGTTATAAGACACATGTCAACATGCTTTTGACAAGCCACGGGGGCCCTGTCCCAAAGTCCCGACCAGAGTCATTTTGAGACATTCACGTCTCAGTGACACCAGGCTGCTGCTTCAGTTATATAAGGGATCACGACTTGATGACGGAAGGTCACCTGCTTTTTACTCGTGTCTCTGTTCTTCCTGCATCTATGGATCGTCCCGTCTCTTTCGCACGAGTTCTTTTGGCTTACATACTATACCCCTACACCGCTAAAAAGATTTCATGATCTTGTTTTGTTTGTTGCCCTGTTGGTATTTCACCTCAAGATCTTTGATCTTTGCTCAAATTTGGGAGAAGGGAATAATCACGGGGAACGATCATGGCGTGCTGCACAGTACCTACTGGAGGAAGAAGGGAATGACGGAAGACAAAATGGGGCGGCTCTTGTGATTTCCAACCAGTTTTGCTCTTTCTCTGGCTTAATTCCCTTGTCTTGCTTCTAGAAATCTTCCCTAATACAGTACTGGACCTTTCTTCACCCATCCTTGTCCCTGGTTCCTTTGGTACCGTACTTGTCCATGTCCATGCACGTATGTCTTAAATCTACCCGCCTCATCACGTTTTCCGCTTCCTCGCATACGCGCGCCAGATATCACGCCTCTCATGTGTCTCAGCTTGCGACATACTTCGTGCCGCCGCCAGGCTACCAAAGGCAACCAGCATGCATACCCGACTGACTGTTCCTGTCTCGGAATTTTCCCAACGGTAATCGGTGAGGGCAAAGGACTGGACTGGACACGGTGAGAGTGAGTAACACTCCAATTTGTCTGTATGTACTCTAGACTTTGAGAGCCTAGCCCACGCAATTGACACATAGCTGTCAGCTGCAGTGCAGCAGGTCTATCAGACTTGATTGACTGACTGACAGGCTGTCAGTGAGACTTTCAGGCGGTCTACCGACAATGGACATGCAAGTTCAGGTTTAACCAGACCACTATATACAAAACGAAGATCCCGAGGTTGTTAGGACCAAACCTGGCATTGACGTTGGTCTGCTTATCAGCATCCACGAGTAGCTGAAAGTGGAAAGGGGTTTGCCTCTGGGTAAGTAAACAAAATAACAAAGAGAAGATCTTCTCCAACCCCAGAAGTGCCACACTGGATACCCCCAGCTTCGTACTTAGCCCTATGAAAATACTCCTACTTCCATCAGCCTCAGGTTGAGACAACATGTTTCACACATCCTGACATCCTTGCAAGGAACATGTACCTCTACCACGTGCTCTATGTAGAAGCCTCATGTCAAGGAAGGAGCCAAGGAAGTCACAGGCAAACAAAGTCGAAACAAAGCCGAAAAGTCGAAACACCAAAGCGAAAGTACACCGCACGCCACGCCAGTTTTAAGGCAGATGAGACATTTCCATTTACCACGAAGCAAGGTGAGGCGAGGCGAGGCTTATTTCCGTCGCGTTTCCAGGGAGTTAGGGAGATAGAGATAAGGAAAAGAAAGTACTGAGCCTCGGGGAGGTCAGGTAGGGAGGTAGGGTACATCTTTCAGTACTTCCAAGTTATATGAGGCTGATGAGGCTTGATCGGTGATGATCGTAGCGAGGTTAGTCCTGAGAGGAGCACAAATAACGAGTCAAACAGGGGCCGACTAAAAGAGGACAATCTTCTGCAGCGCCCACGGGCATTCATCGATCATGAGCTTTTGAGCAAAAATGTTTACATACCTTATGAAATATCCACGCTAAAATTAGGAATATCGGCAACAGATGAAGCCTACGGACGTCAATGCAACCCGCACTATTTCCTACTGATTGGGGTCTGGTTTTATCCGTACCAGAACACCAGGAAGTATGGTTAATACGACGGGGAAAACCTGGGGAAGGGAATTGAATGCAACACCGGTGCTCCTCTCACCGTAATCCGTCTGCGATTTACCAATGCTTATAGATCTGCTGTTGACAAGAACAGTTATGCTCAGTGGAACTTCATCTAGGTTCAAGTCTTCAGGGTAACATCATTTGAGCGCAGCCAAACACACAAACGCTTCAATATATTACCACATGGTGTTGGTAGTTTAGCGGACAAGGTTATTTGTCAACTTTGGGAAACCCGGGACGTTTATAGCCGCCACGCCTCTGGGATGATCTTCTTTGTCCTCCGGGTCGACCTGATTTTTGAGTTAAGGCAGGGGCCTAGACTTAAACTGGGCTGTTGGAACGAAATTGAATGAAAGAGAGCTGTTCAACCCTCTTTTGGGAAATGCCGGTCAATAGCAAACTTGTTTGCCTTTTGACGGAGAAAGCTATGAGAGTTTACTTGTCGTCTATGTTCTACCTGCCTCCACAACGTACCATGAAAGCATGAAGTTCTCTAGGCTCCTGCTGGTCGGAGCCGCATCTATAGTGTCGGCGCATGAGAATGGACATGTTGATGTTGATGAAAGTCATGGCCATGCCTATGGTCACAAAGCGTGCGGATCAGAGCGATTAGGAGACGGCTCCCTCCGGTTATCTGCTGCCGACATTCTCGGGACTGGCGAGACCGATGCGTTGACTTACTACGCCGGGAACAGCACCAACTCGCATCCTCAAGAAGATCTCAACCCACTCTCAGGACACAACTGGAGTCATATCACACCCTGCCTCAACAGCATCAGCTCCAACGATGCATTCTGTGTCTTCACAGACACTTCCTACGCCAACGGGCACGGAATCTCTTTCATCACCACTGCTCAACGAGCCGCTTACCTTGCTTCTCTTCCATCCTTCACTTCGCCCTCTACGACCGACACCAACCCTGTGGAGTACACCATGAGCTCCATCCCCGGCAGAGGCCTCGGCCTCATCGCAACCACCCGCATCCCTCGCGGCTCCCTAATCATTTCTTCCCACCCGACCCTCATGATCGACTACCGCGTGTTCGACGAGCTTTTGCGCACCGATTACATCTCACTCCAAGCAGCCGCCATTTCTTCTCTCCCTCCGCCCCACCGGTCGGCCTTTTTCAACCTCTCCACGCAATCGAAGAATGCCAACGTCACCGATGGTCTCTCGCGAATAGCCCTGACTGACACCATCATCACCACCAACGCTTTTGACATCCCCCTGGCTCTACCTCCATATCCAACTCGTTCTCACAGTGACCACTCTCCTTATGATCCAGCAATCAACCCAGTCGATCCAAACGACACCCTCTGGTACACCACCTTCGCCTCCCCCATCTCCCGCCTCAACCACGACTGTCGCCCCAACGCCGATTACCGCTTCGATTGGGATAACGGGCTGGTCCAGGTGATAACTGCCGTGAGAGACATCCTCCCCGGGGAAGAAATCACCATCTCCTACATCAACCCGCTCAAATCCCGCCAGGCGCGCCAGAAACACTTGAGAACGGTGTGGGGGTTTGAGTGCTCTTGTGAGCTTTGCGCGCGCTCAGAGGTGAGGGTGGAGGAGTCGAATTGGAGGGTGAGGCTCATCAAGAAAGTTCGAAGATTGCTGAGGGAAGGGCAAGATGATGAAAGTGAAGTAGTTAAGGGGGAGGAGGAGGAGGAAGGGCGAAAGACGGGGAGTAGATGGCAAGGGCAAGGGGATAGGACGAAAATGGCGGAGTTGCTGGTTAGTTTGTATGAAATGGAAAGGTTATGGGGGATGGTTTATGAGGCCTATGCGGTAGCGGCGAGGGAGTATAGTAAAGTGGGAGAGGCGTGGATGGCGATGAAGTGGGCGGGATTGGCGGTAGAGTGTGGGGCAATGGTGTTGGGGGAAGGGGATGAGGAGGTTGGGGAGATGAAGGAGTTGGCGAGGGATCCGTGGGGTCATGGGAGTTGGGGGAGTAAGAAGAAGCGTGAAGGTTATGGAGAGGAAGATGAAGGGGGGGATGTGATAGAAGATGACGAGAGACCGGAGGGGTTTGGGGTCGAGGATGGGAGTGATGAGGATGAGGATGAGGAAGGTTGGTGAACCTTTCTCATTTTCACATGTTTTAAGATCTGTTGGTATGTGAAATCAAAGCCGTTGGAAAGGCTCTATTCGTTTGATGACGGTTGATTGGCTCTTCTGTTGAATGGTGATGGTTCAAGTTGGAATCTTGAAAATCGCCGGCGGTTCTTTGTCTTCGGCGCTCAGGGTTCAACTCCTCTCTGCCTGGCCCCTGATGTTCAGGTACCCGACCTGAACACAGCAGGGAAGGCGGTACTAACAGGACGTCATCAGTGGATCGTTTCAGGTCCTACACGAGGTATCCATAACCACCCGGTCATCCGGCTCTTGACAAGAGGAAAAAACTGAAATAAAATCTGCGTTGAATGCCACTGAGTCGCTGATATTGAACCATCTTCAAGTCTTCTCATAGTGCTCCAGACCGTTGAGAAAAAGCAACAGCTCCCATCGACCTCACGTTCCAGACCAACCCTTCCCCGGTGTAGGGCAGTTAGTGACATAGTCTGCATAGCCTAAAACAGGCGCCCAGAGCTACTAGTCGCCGCTCTCAGCTTGGCGACAGGGTGGGGTGCGGGGTAACATTGAGCTTGTTCGCTTGTGGTGCTGCACCTTGATGTCAATCCTCCATTCCCAAACAAGGAACCACTAGACTTTCAGCTCTCCCTCCCCCACACAGACAGGCAGCACAGCCTCACAACCACCACCGACGATTGCAACGCAACAACTTGGATCAGGAGCTCCCGTCATTCAGATACAATCCCAACATTCCTTCGCGCGCCGTGTCCATCACTCGTTTGCTACACGACACCACCGACTGTACGAATACCGCTTCCACACTATCACCACAACGACATCCCACAACCACGATAATACCCATTAGGCAGCAACAATGGATTCCGAAAAGGCCATCGCGGCCATCAAAGAGGCCAAGCCCCCTGCCACTGACCGCTTCACATACCTCACCATTGTCGAGACGAACCTCTCCCCGGCCGTCCTGCCGACCCTCAATGAGGTCCTCCAGGATGCAGAGCTCACCCAGGAAATCGGCTGGGATCTGGTTTATAACCTAGTCAACCTCCCCGGCTCCGACGAGTGCTTGGAGACGATTGCGCGACTGGGCAACCCCCGTGAAGTTATTCTCAAGGTCCTCGAGACCCTCGAACTCCTCAGCCAGGATGACGGCTATCAGAGTGACGACGAAAGCGAGGCGGGCGAGACAAACGGCGAAAAGTCGGTGCCGTTTAAACAAAAGTTCATCACCCTGGTCAACATGCTATCCATCCTGCACAAGCGCATCAAGACAAAATACCCGAGCCGATTCCTCGCAACATCCCTACAGACCATCTACAACACCTACCGGCCCAACCATGAGATGACCGCGGCCGTCATCAACCTCGTCCGTAGCTTAGCCGGTAACAAGAGGCCACCTCTCCCCACCCGCAAGTCGAGCGTCAATGTCGCAAATCCAGATCAGTATGGGGATGCCACTAAGAATGCCCCCGATCCTGAGGCAGATAAGGAAACCGAGGATCCCACAGAGACTGCGATACAGGAAAGGTTGCTCTTAAGCTTTGCGACATGCATTCTTGAGTCCTTCGTCAACAAGAACGATGTGGCGTGGGCACCAAGGCTGTTGGAGTTCTACAACCCGGAGAAGATCGTCCCTGGGCGAAAGACCCTCATGGCGAGATTCCGTGAAGAGAAGGAGTTGTCGGAGAAGGATGGCGCTGTTGGACAGTTGGTGGTATGTTGACTCTGTGTCCCCGTGAATGAAATATCGTCGAGTGCGCTAACCTAAGTATACCACAGGCATTGATCGCCGATCTTGGTCTGGCGTCTTGCGACAAGACCTTCCTTAGCCAGGTCAGCGAGGGCCCTCTCCATACCGATCCCCTATCCAAAACAGAAGACGTAGCCCAGCCGGAAGACATTGGCTTGTCGACGGGCGGATGCGTTATTCTCTTGGCATACTGGGTGTTCTCGACAACCGTGTTCGACTCCGACCACCCGGTACCCGATATGCACATCTTCCCCAACCACTTGGCCATGCTCGAGAAGTTCCTTCAAGATGACGCCGAGGATCAAATTCTAAAAGCGCCGGGAACGGTGCAAGCCCTGGTTACCATCGGCCTTTGGCTTCACGACAAGGGTCTTATTTCAGCGATTCCCAAGGCACCGCTCGTCAACCAAACGACGAACCCCGACGAAGCTACCTCAGACTACATGCGCTACATCCTTTTTGTAACGCTCATTGCTGTCTTCCACCCACAACTACACGTGCGCAATGCCGCGAGCTGTCTTGCTGGGCTGGTTCTTCACGCCGACCCAGCCGACGACGACCGTCTCAAGATTCTTTACGATCTTCTCGAAAACTGCGACTACGCATCACTCAAGGCGTGCGCAATCACATGGCTCCGCGAGGAACTCATCGCTGCCGCTCCCAATGCGCAAGCGGCACCTCAAAATCTTGCGGCTCCGAACAACCAAGCTCCCCTTCCATCACCAACCCTGCAGCCGGGCGCCGCGACACCTGGCACGAGATCGAGGGCGGGAACAAACATGAACGTCTTCGCTGGTCCTCAGGCACTCGAGACGGTTCAGTACGTGGTATTCCCCAACATGGACTCCCTCAAGGAACTGGATCTCCAGGAGCTGGTGCAAAACTTGGGGACCAATGCCCCCTTCTTTCTCCAGGCTGTGAACTTTGGCTTGTTCTTGTGGAGCTCGGCAGACAAGTGGAGGAGGGTATTGCCTCTGAACTTGGATGCAACGGTCAAGGAGCGCTGGTTTGCGCCGCTTAAGGATGCGGTCGCGAAGGTGAAGAAGGCCGTGGACAGCGGCGAGGTTGAGGGCCGAGAGCTGGGGTCGTTGCAGTTCGACTTGGATGTGTTGGGTGAGCGTCTAAGTCGGTTGGAGGCGGCGGAGGGATTTGCTGTTGAGAAGTAGATGTGTAGGGATGAATTTGATGCACGGAAAAGCATGGCTTCAGCAAGAGGAGGGACGGATTTATTGAAGCGTGCTTCAACTATGCAGAGGTGGATGACTTTCATAGTCTGGGGGTTCATGGACCCACATCCACCGAAGCGGAGTTGAAGGACGGTTCGTCTACAGTCAGGTTTCTTTGTTGAAGTTCTCTGTCCTCTTATTGGTCAGATGCGTGGCACGGACCTATAACTAGTTAGGGCGTCTTACTAAGCCAATTTCTTATTAGTCAACTCGCGTATAGTATTTTTAATAGCCTGCACTAGAATGTATTGGGTCTTGCCCAATTAAAATAAAATGTACGGTCCTATTTGCCAATGGCTGGCAAATCGGTCTGGTAAACTACTAGTAGCCTAGACCAAATTGGCAGACCTCTAGCACCCGTACTAGCCAACCGTTCGTATCGTATCCCTCCCCGCTATTTAACTTTAACTTCAACCTCAACTTTTTACTTTACTACCGTTATTATTATTATAATTCTATTTTAATACTAACCTCAATACTAACTTTACCGCCAGATATTATTGCTAGATATTACTACTAGATAAGTAGTCGCGACGATAGCAAACGCGTATTACTAATTATTTCTCCTGGTAAGCGACCGGTAAGCCAGCCCGCGACGAGTATAAGAATCTCTCCTCCCTTTATTTTTCGATTCCTAAACTCTCCCCTCTACTCTTCCTTTCAAGAATTAGATTTCGCCTATCTCTTAGATTGAAATCAAGTTGGTTCTCCCTATTTCCCTACGTGCCGACCTTTTTAATATCGTCTCTAGGTATAACCGTAGGGGATTTCCTTTTCGTCTGGGGGTTTCTTTTCGTTTTAGGGGTTCTTTGCATTTCTTTCCTTTCGTTATAGATGTACTTACTAGATATTGCAAGACATACCATCAAAATAAACCCGTCCTAGAATTTGCTAATAAGCGAGATCCTAATAAATTGGTATAGAATTGTATAGGCTATCGCGATAAAGCAATTGAGGTAAATACATTTATTATTCCTAAGTATTTATTATTCCTAGGTATTTAGCGTTCCCTTTGCTAGTTAACCGGTATTGTTTGCTTAATGGTAAATCTTTCAAAAGCGTAAATCCTATTATAAACCTAGTATACCGTATTATTCTACTACTTGCGGGTGAATAGTGCCCTCGAGGGTTAAGATCCGAGCCGCGGGGGATTGCGGGTGCGACTTAGGTATTATTAGCTAGCTAGCTTCCCTCCTTCGTCTTTTCCTCTTTTTCTTTTTTCTATTTTGAATAATTAATATCGATGATAATAAACTACCCGTTAGAAAAAGAGAAATACTAGCGTGCTTTCCCCCCCTCCCGGAAGGCTAGTACCTCCGCCTCCGCTAGGCCCTCCCCCGTTGAGACCTTTGCTACCTCGACCCTAATATTGTAATAAAGAATTCGATGAGCTACTAGAGCGAGCACTTGAACTACATCGCCCCATAGCACCTCCTATAGTACTACTGCCTATATTTCCTGGTTATTTACGTCCTTTAGCACTTGCTCCCCTAAAATAATAATAATAATTAGTATAAGTATAGGTATAGGTATAAGTATAGGTATAGTAGAGGATTATCGACGTAGAGGGGTTTGTTTAAGTTCGAGAACGTATTATCCGTTTAATTATACTATTCCTCTATAGAGGAAAGAATTCACAGGTATACTAATAAAAAGAAAAGAAGTGTATAATATAATTATGGCTAACGTTTTGTAGGATTCCCTAGAGACCGCTAAAGTACGTCGCAATATTACCAAAATCTAGCGTGAATATTATTATCGCCGTTATAATAATTAATAGATATCCGTTACCCCCTCCCTCTAAACCTAGAGGAGACGAAACCTTGGCCTCGATAATAACAATCTCGATAATAATAATCTCGATAATAAGGATGATAATAATAAGGATGATAATAATAGTCTTAATAATAAAGATCTCGGCAATTAAGAGTTCAATAATTACAATAACAATAATAATTTTAATAATAATGACGATAACTTAGACGTCGACTATTTCTTTTGTCTAGTATATTATATCGTTTGAGGTATTGCAGATAAGTATATCGAAACTAGATATTGTATATATTGTAGATTGGGTATACCTTATAGGAATATCGACTTTGAGAATAGGTTTTGTTTAGGTTATCGGCGGGTGTTTATACAGGGTTTATTCTTCAATTTCAATAGGGAAGAATATAAATATTACGATTTATATTGTAAACGGGATAATAGTTATACTCCTTTACCCTTTTATAATTATAGACCGCTAATACTACATAATCTAACGCTTTGCTAACGTTGTAGTTCTATTTAACGATTTGATGTACAACCCGAATTCGAAGAATTAGTATTACTATTTCCCCCCCGGCTTCGCCAATTCCCTGGACTTCCCGGTATTGAGTTTGAACGGGATCTACTATATTATAGACCCGAGAGCCTTCTATAGCCAGCTATTCCCGATATCGACTTCAATAGGATTAAGATATTTGAATCGGCTGAAAGGGAAAATAGGATAGAGAAATATCTACAATATAAAGAGAAATAGTTTGAAATGTAAATTACTAATGGTTATTGTTGTTAATACTATAATTATAACGACCGAAGGGTTCCCGATAATCCTTATTATTTTAGCGCCGAGAACAACCTAGACTTTAGCGATATTCCCGATTTATTAGAACTTAACTAAGTCGAGGAATAGCTTATTACCCGGGTATACATCTTTATCAATATTTAAGTTATTAAGGGTTCCTAATATAAATATTCCGGTTATATTATCAATTTCCTTCGTAATATTAGTTATATCTATTACTAGCTACCCCTATTACCCCGCGATCTCGACATTATTATCCTTCGACCTCGTAGAGCTAAGGATAAACCCTATATTGCCAGAAGAATTAGATAGGTCATAATAGTCAACCCAAATAAATTTCGTATTTAATTCGATTACCTTAAAACTAATTACCTTAGATATAGAGATGTCGAGATTGTCGAGGCCCGGTTTAAAGAGTTGGCAAACCTTCCCAACGGCAATATATATAACGATTTAGTAGTTTACGAAATCGACCCTGATGACTTCCCGGATGACCAAAATCTCAATTTTGATGAAGAAGAAGAAGAGGAAGATAATGATGATAATAATGCTTTTGAACTAGAAGTCGCCGCTCTCCCTAACCTTATAGCCAATTAAATAGATATAGAACAACTTCGTTAATAATTAGGTAGAGGACAAGCCTAAGGTATAAGTCAAGTCCCGGGTATAAGTTAAATCCCGGGTGGAGGGTAAGCCCTAGGGGATATACTACTTCAATTTACTCCCGGTTAATACCCCCTAATTTAACCCTTTATTAAACCCGGGCTATTATAGAACACCCCTATTAGGGAATAGGATAGATCTTAGTATATTCTATTATAGGCATTCCTAATACTTTACCCTAACGGGAAAGCCAATTTTGTTGAACCTAGAATACGATCTATCGACTTCGATAACTATATCAAATATATATTCAAATAGTATAATAGTCGATTTATACGGCATTACCGGTTCCCTTTTATTATATTTAATACTTTAATACATTAATAAATTAATTCAAAAAGCGCTTTCTTCGTTCGCTCCGGTCGTAGTAGTACAAATAACGAGGGTTTAATTAATATTAAAGTATTGAGAGAAGTAGTTAAATCCAATACTTTAGAGGCACGTCGGCTTTTCGATTCGGTTATTAGGTTTTCCAATTCTATACGAAGTATACGGCTATATTAGATACATAAGAGTTGTAAACTACGTACTTATATATAAGCCTTAAGTATACCGGCTATATTTATAATATTTAATATAGCCAATACGTATTAGGAAAGTTTTGTTCGATATATACCCAATTACGAGGAATAGAAGGCTAATTCTATAGAAAATTGTAAAAGGATTGTAAGAAAGAACTTGAAAGAAAACCCTTATATCGCCGCCTATTACTTCGAAAGACGATTCGAACTATTTAAGAAGTATATCTTGATCTTTAAGTTTAAGATCGAAGATTGGTAGTACTATGTCGAATTCTAGGTATGAGGAAGTGGTTATAACTATAGTGTTTATTAGGTACTACATATCGAAATACTTGAATTAACCGACAATAATACCCGATAGGAATTTATAGAACTTTGGGGTTATTACGTAACCGTTTTCAACTTAGAATTAGAACGAATTGTACAATAAGGAGAAGGTAATCCTCTTTTTATTATTATTAGTAATAGCCCGGAAGAAGAAGGTATATACCCACTTACCTTTAACCTCTTATCCCGAATAGTTAATAGAATGCAACAATATAGCCAGTATATAGACGATTATTACCTTTGTATTAAACGGCTTAACTAAGGTGCTCTTCGTCCCGAGGACCCAATATTTAAAATCTATCGTTTTTACTTTCCTAGGAATCACTATTTAGAAGTATACTTTATACGTAGTCTCAACCCGAAGTATTAGTTATACAACGGGTAAAGAAATAATAATTATATAAATAATTATAACTATATTATTACTTTGGTATAGCGTGCCAATATAAATATCTAGCTATGTACTAGCTATAACGCCGTTATTAACTATATTGCTAAATATTATTCAAAGGCAGAAAAGTAGTTAAGGCCGTTCAAAGAGATTGCTCAATAGATTACTCCCTAGGTTATATCTAGAAAATATATCGTTTCGTTCGTAGTAAAGATAATAAACTAATTTATTACTAAATATAATTAGTCGGCCTAAGAAATTAGTTATTTACTTCTTGGCTTACCCTTTAATTAGAGCATTTATATAGTCGTTAATATAGATTGCCGTTATCTAAATAGAATACCGGGGTATAGCGCCGGTATAGTTATTCGGCCGGGTAGTCAATAAGTCTAAGCTCGTAATTAGTATACTAAATACCTCTTTCGCCCTAATAACTTCGAGAATATTAGTTACTTTGAGTGGCTTACCCGATTCGATAATAACCGTCGTCTTAGGGTTAGGGCTAAAAAGAGGGTATTTAACTACTACCCTATTTATAAATCCGATATAAAGGACTAAGCCTAATATAAAGACTAGTATAGGGTTAAATTAATATTGTAGTATCCCTATCGAAGTTAAGTCGAATTATTTAGTATTGTAAAACGAAATAGGATTCAAGAGGAGTAGGAAATATATTCTAATATATAGTTAATCTATATAGAAGAGTATGAATACCCTTATAATTATTATAGTATTATTCCCGACGGCGAACCCGATAATAAATTCGAATTTCCTATTGAAGAAGAGAGGTAAAGAGAGTTATAGCAAGTAATAGTTAGAGAGCTCCCTCATTATTAACGAATTAAAGATGACGGCGACTTTAGGATATTTAGTTTTAAGGAGTAGGATATTTTATATAATTGGTATAATCATTTCAATTATTAAAACTTATTACTATTAGTACAGGATTATTAGTGTAATATAAAAGCCGATAATACTTATTTAATAGCCGATATTCTAACCGTTATTACTTCGGCTATCGATAATCTCAATCTAATATAGAAGGTTATCTTTGATTAATTTATTACTTATTATTAATCTATTCTTAATTATAATAATAATATTCAATAGATTATTTATATCCCACTACTACTTCTATAGGTTAATAGCCGCGGAGGTACTAGGAAGTTATATCTCATTCGGCTTTTATCCTTCAAATTAAAATAGATGGTTAAAGGAAAAGGAAAAAGTGATCCTATTATCCGTAGTGCCCCTACTAGAGTAATAGCCAATAATATTAATAGTTAGACTTTATATTCGTTATTCAAGCTCCCTATCCTTCTTAAGAATATTAACCCCAATAATCCCGAATAAACTATTACAGCTTTAGAAGGTATTGATTTTACTCAGCTATAGGCTAAATTACAGCCCTACTAATACTTTATTATTAACGAGAAATCAATATTAGGACTTCGAATACTCAACTTTATTAACCAAAGACTTCGGCAGGCCTTTCCCGAATACTAGACTAAGTTATTTGGTAGTAGAAGTATCCTTCTACTTGGTAATTTCTACTAGTTAGCGCTAATTATATAGAAATCCCTTTTTTATAATCAATAAGTCTTACCCGTACTCGAGGCTAGCGGTCGTAATTATTACTATACTTTTAATAAAACGGTAGAGTTATAGTAAATCGTACAATAATAGGGTAATAATTAAGCCCTATTCAAGGATATACTCGAAGGACTACGAAATAATCTACTTATTCGTCAATACTGGCAATTACTATATACTCGGATAAAGACACAACTATTTAATAAAGAGGCAGCCCAATTCGAGAATACTCTTCGAATTTACCCTAAACGTAGTAATGTAGCTGCTTATAACATCGAATATATAGAAGCATTAAACTAATTATACTTTATACTCCTTGCTAAATACGAGGGAATTAGTACTAAAGACGTAGACCTTACTGAAATCAATAATTTGTAGTTTAACCTCCCGTTGATAATAAATAGCCGGGTTATACTTATAGAGAACCTTTAGACCGAGGTTAGGCTAGTTAACGGTGCCTTGGGGATTGTTTTTAATATTGCTTAGAATGCTAATTTCCCTAATCGAGATATGTAAGACGAAGAATACCCTAAAGGCAATCCCTTTATTATATTGGTTAAATTTAATCAATATACTAGGCCTTACTACTTTCTTAACTAAGAAGACCAAGAAAGATTCTAGAATGTAGTCCTAGTATTCTAGATTATACGAGACTTCATATCCTATAGGAACGCCTAGTGTAAAAGAATATAGTTCCCCTTAATAATTGTATATACTATTACGGTATATAAGTTATAGGGTTCAATACTCGATATAGCAATTCTGGATATTTCAAAGAAGGACTTTCAAGTTGGGCTTATATACGTAGCCTATTCTCGAGTCAAAACGTTACAGGGCCTCATATTTGACAAACCGTTCGATTTAAGCGCATTACGAATAACCTCTAATCGTACCTTTATTATAAAATCCGCTAACGAGGTAAGAAGGTTGCCAGAAAAGCTCCCAGTCCCGGATATCTAAACTAAATACTAAGGACCCGGGTACCCGGCATTACTACTTCTGAGCCCGGTATAATACCGGCATTACTACTTCCGAGGACCTGGAATATCACTAATACAACCTAGCAACCTAGATATCACTCAATTTAGACAGCAATTGTATATATACGTATAATAATAATTCTAATTCAGATTCCAACTTTTCGTTAGTAATTGAGATCCCTAGCGTATAAGCCGGCCCGGGTTTACCCGGGTCGGGTTTAGCCGGGGAAGCATGGCGTTACAAAGATGTAGACTCTGCTTTGCTTACGTAATTCGGATTCAAAGTACGCTTCAATATACAGCGGGCGTTTGCTTGATTAGGGATCCAGCATCGCACCGGTGTCTAAGACTATTTTAGGGACGTTTAACAGGTATGGATGGGAGGAGACGATGTATCAAGGGTAGAGTTTGTCGGTTCTACGAAAGTCAAGCGAAGTAATTGTTCTGCTTATACTGTTAATGAGTCTGTGCTCGTGTAGCTGGCTGTTACGCGCCGAATGATCGGAACGACGAAGCAATGGAGCTATCGTATAACCTGCTACCCATCTTTGCCTTCGTGAACCTTTACGCCGTGCGACTTGGTGGTGATATGAAAGTGAATTCAGGGGCCGCGAATGGGGTGACGGCATTGACGAGGCAAAGTGCACAGACCACTCTACTGCCAGTGCGCCAAATTAGGTTTAGCGCAGGTCCCCGGCAGCTGACTCCGCACAAGACACAAAAATCCACCATCCACTGCAACAAAATCCTTTCCTGATCCCTTCGTTCAAGTCGACAGACGCAACATAGCATACCTATAGAAGAAATTCTACAGGAAGACGGCCAAGATGTCCAAGATTTCCGTCGGTACGTTTTCGCAATTGCCGGGAATCGTTATTTCGCGATTTCGCGATGACGACGACACTAAAATGACAAAATCGCTGATTATTTGGACTCTTGACAGCCGCTGTGCGTCAGCACGTTACTGACCTTCTTGAGTACTCTAACGAGACCAAGAAGCGCAACTTCCTCGAGACCGTCGAGCTCCAGATCGGCCTCAAGAACTATGATCCCCAGCGTGACAAGCGTTTCTCTGGCACCATCCGCCTGCCCAGCATCCCCCGCCCCAACATGAGCATCTGCATTCTCGGTGACCAGCACGATATCGATCGTGCCAAGCACGGCGGTGTTGACGCCATGTCCGTCGACGATCTCAAGAAGCTCAACAAGAACAAGAAGCTCATCAAGAAGCTTGCTCGCAAGTACGATGCCTTCGTCGCCTCCGAGGCCCTCATCAAGCAGATCCCCCGTCTGCTCGGTCCCGGTCTTTCCAAGGGTATGTTTTCTCGAGTTCCTGATTGACCTGAGATTCAAAATGCTAACGGCATCATGACTACAGCTGGCAAGTTCCCCACCCCCGTCTCCCACTCCGATGACCTTACCGCCAAGCTCAACGAGGTCAAGTCCACCATCAAGTTCCAGCTCAAGAAGGTTCTCTGCATGGGTGTCGCCGTCGGCAACGTTGGCATGACCCAGGAGCAGCTCGTTGGTAACATCATGTTGGCCATCAACTACCTCGTCTCCCTCCTCAAGAAGGGCTGGCAGAACGTCGGTAGCCTTACCATCAAGGCTACCATGGCCCCTCCCCACCGCCTCTACTAAATGTGGTATCGTCTTGCTAAGGCAGCGATTACTTCTTGGCTCTCGTTTGTTGGGGTACAGCTACTAGTCAGCCTTTGATTAGGTCATACTGGTTTCTGTAATTGGGCAGCTGCGAGAGATATGGGTGGTCGCTGTTGGACGGTCTACATGAGGAGCAGTTCCGTAGTTCTGAAGGGTTAAAATCTAAAGGAATTGCGGTCCATATTTGGTTCCCTTTCTTGCTCGTGCTATGTGAATTTCCTGTGACTTGTATGACTCTGCGTTGGACGGGAATGTTAGCGGCGCATCTGCGACAACATTCCATTTCAACGGACAATGAAACCATCCCCGGTATCCGGGCTGCCGGGGAACTGATCTGGAGACTTCTCCTAGGAATGCCGTTGTCAAAGATGGCATGTTGTTACATCGCGGCGACAATGATTGAATTACTCATCAACGGCACCACGTCCACATCCGGATCACCGGTTCCCGATCGCTGTGCTGGCGCGAGTTTTGCCCCGCTGTGCCCCCGCCCCGCCCGAGGCATTGGAAATCCGGCATCACATTACTCGTTAGGTCATGGACGTCAATCGCGACCTCGGTGGTTGATGACGAATCAAACCGTTTTTGCCTCTTATGCCGTAGTGAAATTCTTTCGCTTGAACACTCATCCGCTCAAAACGTCTCAAGCCCAAACCCGTGGTAAAATCACCACCTGTTCATGTCGTCTTGTTTCTGCAGTGTCGGAAACTTACCTAAACACCTGCACCGCATACATACCTACATCTTGTCAACTCATCGGGCATCCCACTCCCAACCTCATCACCACCTAACCACCACCACAACCACCACCAACAACAACCTCAACTTCACCTACCAAACCAACACCACGCCAACAATAACCTCCCCAAACGAACCACCCAAAATGCCCCCACCAGCCCTCCCAATCCTCCCTTACCTCTCCCACGAATCCTCCTCCCCCAATGCCCCCGCCTCCGCTCTCACCCGCAAATTCGGCCCCGAAACAGCCAACTACTTCTCCGGCTCCCCCTTGAACCGCCTGTCATGGCTCCGATCCGACCACCTTTTTCTCCGGGCCGCCTTCTCCCACCCCAGCGCCCGCTTTCTGTTGATGAACAGCCTCGGCCCAATGGTGGAGAGTAAAGAGGATCAGTCTCGTTTGGCGTTCGCGGGACCGGAAGATGTGAGGGGGTTGTTGGGTGGCGGGGAGGAGGTTTTTAAGAGTGAGGAGGAGGTTGTGGGTGGGTTTGATAGTGAGGCGGCAGGGGAGAGGGTCGTTGTGTTTTTGGGGGTGGAACTTTTGGATGCTGAGAAGGGGGAGAAGAAGGGGGATGTGTTTGAGTGGAAGGATTTCAGGGGGACGCCGTATTTTGCTGTTGATGTTACGCCTCGTGAAGGGGATGGGGAGGGAAAGGCAAAGGCGGAGGAGTTGATTAGGAAGATGGAGGAGGAGAAGGGACATGCGTTTTTGAGCGCTAGTCCTAGGGGGATGGGGTTGGAGGCTGGGCATGGTGAGTTTACGTCTTTACGATCCTACCAGGACTTTTGAAGGGGTGTGAATACTGATGAGAACAATAGCTGCCATGTACGGCCAAGCCCGCGCCGTGGTCGACTGGAACGCCCGCAACCCCTTCTGCGCCCAATGCGGCCAGCGCACCATCTCCGTCCACGCCGGCACCAAGCGCGTGTGTCCCCCGACGGACAAGGGCAAGGACCGGCTCCCCTGCGCCACTCGGGGTACCGTCTCGAACCTGTCCTTCCCGCGAACCGACCCGACCGTGATCATGGCCATCGTCAGCGCCGACGGTACCAAGGTTTTGCTGGGGCGCAACCGGCGCTGGCCTCAGTATTGGTACAGCACCCTCGCCGGGTTCCAGGAGCCGGGTGAGTCGATCGAGGAGGCGGTCCGTCGTGAGGTGTGGGAGGAGAGTGGTGTCACGGTCGGACGGGTGGTGCTGCACAGTTCGCAGCCGTGGCCGTTCCCGGCGAGCTTGATGATTGGAGCTATCGGTCAGGCAATGCCGGGAGATGGAGAGAAGATCTTCTTGGGACATGATGCGGAGCTGGAGGATGCGAAGTGGTTCCCCCTTGAGGAGGTCAAGGAGGCGCTGCTCAAGGGGGCGAGTAACATGGGAGAGTCGGCGCCGGAGGGATACGTGGAGGGTGCGTTGAGGTTGCCGCCGCAGACGGCTATTGCGAATAGGTTGGTCAATGCGGTGGTGGAGGGGTGGTGGACTATGCCGAAGATTTGAAGTGGTGATTTGTTGGGTGTCGTGAGCGAGTCTTTTATATAGATGGGCTTTGCATACATAGACTTTATGAATTGCTTGGGAACATTTAAGAGTCGCCTACACCAGTTCTCGTTGGCTAGGTGGTTGTGTAGAATGGCGCTGGCATATCTTAACGCATTGCATTGTCTCATCATGTCGGTTCTCACAGTCTATATTGTCACACAACGAGGCCCGATGAAAGATGTCGCAAACAGCAACATGAAGCTTCCACGACTTTCGTTGGGTGAGAACGAGACAGATGGACGACCTTCAACTCGAATCGACATTGTAACATTTGCGATTCGCGTCTTTCCCAAACCGACATGCAGTCCTTCTCACGGAGCAACAACATCTGGACAGACACACAACTGGTGATAACCGCAAAAGCGCGAATGATCAATTCTCTCTCGAGTTTCGAAACGCATTTTGCACACATCGCACACAAACACGCATCAAAGTGACAGGAAGCGCAGAGCGGTCTATCCGTCTCCAAAGCTCATCGCATCATTCAAGATCACACTGCCACATCCATCCATGACAGAGCTTCACTTCTTCCCCACGTCGCCCCCCTCAAGGAGCGAACACAGCGAAAAAAAAAAAAAAAAATTGTTTCAAAGAAAGAAATGTCGAAACCACCCCACGATCACGGACCTAGAATGTTCGACGTCCGCGACTAGTGTAAAGGGAAGAGATGGAGAAGCATTGTTTTAGGAGGCCGGGAACGGAGGAAGACCCATCGGGAGTATGGTACAAGAGTAACCCTCAGCAAGCCGCTATGCGGAGCCGCCAATATTAATGTAGTTAGTAAACAAGGCCACTCCCCAACACATGGCGGTGTAGAGAGAGCGTCCTTGCCACTGAAGAAAAAAAAGAGAAAAGAAGATTTGAAAGGAGGGGGAAGAGGATTTCTTTTATGGGCGCGGGAATGTTTGGCGCTAGTGGGGCTAGGGCTTGGGAGTTGGGGTATTTGTGGTGGGGACAGGTGGTGGACAGCTGGCGGGGTGAAATTCTTGGTGGGGTGCTGGATTCCATGGGAGGGTGCGATAAGATAGATAGCGATGATGGGACGCCGCAGCGCAATAGAGGCCATCACGGTTCACCACATTGATTGACAACATCATGACCTGCTTCTTCAATACATACTCCATGAAAGGACCGCTCATTGAGATTGAGAGGTTCTTAAAAGATCAAGATCATGCTTCATGTTTGCTTTCAATTCCATGGTTGAGTGCATTATTTGCACTCATCCATCTGGCCTATTTACATCCGCATCTTCACCACCATCTTCACCATCTTGCTCCTCTAACCCTCACAAGTAATAATCCACTCCCAACCCAATCCCCTTACACTGCTGCACCTCCCTCCACCCATTCTCCAACCGACTAGGCCAATCCAACACCTTCAACTTGACTCCCGCCCTCCTGCTACTAGCCACCCACTCACCCCTCTGCACCTCCCTCCTCGTACTCTCAAACTCCCTCGCCCTCAAGAACCCCTCATCAGGATTCGGATCTCCCGTCCGGATGAAGCTCGCAAAGCTATCCAGCACAAACTGCTCAAACGGCAAATCCTTCTCGTCCCGCACGGGTAACCCCTGTCTGGCCAAGTTGCCAAAGACATAGTACAGCTCGCCCGAGTGGCACCGCAGATACGGCTTGCTCGGGTCCCCAAACGGGTGCGACGCCGTCTTGGGAGGCTCGCACACGTCCAGGTTGGGCCAGCCGCCGGTCTGATAGGTCCGGTCGAACTCATAGTAAAAAACGCGCGAGAAGCGGTTGTTGGCCAGCCCGGCTTGCACGGTGGCTTGGTCGATGCAGCGGAAGATGCCGTCGGTCGCGAGGCGGGAGGAGGAGTTGAAGAGGGCGAGGGTGGCGTTGGGGGTTGGCGGGAGCGGGAAGAGGGATGGTGAGGCTAGGGAAGGGGAGAAGCCTTGGGAGAGCAGGTAGGCGGTTTGGTTGGTGGTGGACGGGTAGCTGATGAAGGGGGCGCCGTCGTCGTGGGTGATGCCCATCATTAGGTCGATGTTGCTGGGGCCGGCGTGGCGGGAGAGGTCGAGTTCGGGGGAGACGAGGTAGGTGCCGTCGACGACGAGGTAGCGGGCTGCTGTGCCGCTGGTAAGCTTCTCTGCCGGAAGTTGACGCAGACAGGCCACGTCGGTGCAGTTGTTGGCGGCGAGGATGGCGTTGCCGGCTACGGCCATCTCATCGGCAATGGTGTAGTACCGGCTGTATGTGGTGCCGTAGTTGATGCCGCCGAGGTTGCTCAACGGGATGGCGCGAGCAAACAAGCCCTTGGCCTTAGGGCTGGCCAGCAGCGCGCGAACGGAACCGGCGCCGGCGGATTGTCCGAAGATGGTCACTTGATCGGGGTCACCACCGAACTTGGCAATGTTTTCGCGCACCCATTGCAAAGCGGTGACCTGGTCAGCAAGGCCGTAGTTGCCGTTGGTCTTTCCATCCGCGAGCGCAAGGAAGCCAAGCGTGTGGAGGCGGTAGTTGATAGCAACAACCACCACGTCTCCTCGCGAAGCCATATTCCCGCCGTCGAAGGTGGAATCGGAAGAAGTTCCGCCGGTGAAGGCACCACCATGGATCCAAACGGCTACCGGCCTCAAATCCTTCTTCTTCTTATCACCGCCCTTGCCCTTTGCCTTTTTTCCACCATCGGCAGCAGCCGGGAGGTAAGGAGTCCAAACATTCAGAAACAGACAATCCTCACTTTGTCCCGCTCCTCCACCGCCCTGCACACATTGGCTCCCGTACTCCAACCCACTCACCTCCTTCTGCTTCCCCTTTCCGCCATCTCCACGGTACAGGGTAGAGTAAGTGAACCTCTCCGGCTTGGGAGCGTACCGCAACCCCAGAAACCGGAAAGAAAGTCGATCTCGGAACCCAGTCACCTTCTCATTGCCGTTTACCCCTTCCACACCAACCTGCCACTTCTCACTCTTGTCTTGTGCTTGGTTGTTGGAAAACGGCGCAGTCTGCGTGCACAGGACCGGATACTCCGCTGCCTTCCCTTTGCCACTCCTGACATCGGAGATAGAAATCCGGCCAGAAGGGGAAACGTCAATTACTCTCGGCACAGACGGGCTCTTCGACGAAGGGGCGATCCAGAAAGTTGTTCCGAGCGATGAGGACTTTACGGAGCGGTAAAGGAGGTAATCGAGGTTGGGCTTGATGGTTGCCGTGGAAACGGCCTCGGGAGAATAGAGCGATTCGCCTAGGGAGGAGCAGGATTGGGAAGCTTGAGAGAAGGGAACCGTGTTGGAGAGGAGGAGGACGGAGGCGTTGGCGGAGGGGCTGGACGGGCCTGCGTGGTATGTTAGCGGTAAGTCTGGGGGTTGGAAGAGGGGGCGAGCAAGCCTACCTTGGAGGTCATTGTTGACAATGATAGTGAGATCGGAGTCAATGGTGTTGGGAGATGGTGAGCTGTTGCTAGCCGCTGCGGCGAGAGAGACCGAGGAGAGGAGGGTTGAGAGGATGGCTCCCCGGAGGGACGAAGTGGTCACCATCTTGGCCTGCTCGCTCTCTGTGACTATCACGCCAAACGGACGCGTACGGCACAGGTGAGAGAAGAAAAGAAGGTGAGTGGAAAAGAAACCATCGTGATTGTGCTAACGGGAACAAGCTCTCTTAAATACAACCGTCCCAGATACCCGGATCACCATCTTCGCGGATACGATCTACATCATCGTTACCGTCATCCTCGTTCCAGGCCTAGACTATCGGAGAACTAGTGTGGTTGAAATCTGGGGAAATAACCTGGGGTTAACCAACCGACGACCACAGTCGTAGCCGGTCACCCGGTGAAGCCATCGTGGGCCGTCCTGCCGGGAGGGGACCGGGAGGCCCATCCAGGTAAAGTCTAACTCTCCTCACTTACAACCATTGAGCCACCTCAATGACGGAAGGACGAAGTAACATTGGGGTCAAAGCTCGATGTTTTTAGCCTAAATAATTATTCCTGCTTTCTCCTCCTCCTTCCTCCGCAGCAGGATTTGGGGAAGACGAGGAGGAGACGAGGAGTAAGTTGGGGAAATGTACCCGCTTTTCCCAACAGAGGCCATGGAGAACAGGCACGCGATGGGTGAGAGAACAGCGGCGCCGTCCCGAGCTGCCGGAGAGCTGTGTGCTGTGCGCAGAAAGGACCTTCCGGGTCGAAGGTACAAGGTGCCGTGTCGGTCCCGGTGCTGAATCTTCGGTTTGGTATCTTCCCCAGATTCACGACGACACCGCCGAAAGGATGCATATATAGATGCCTGCTGAATACCTTGATGTTGCGAGCATTACATTGCCATCAGCAAGTTGTCTCTCAAGCTCATCGGAGATAAGACATCACTCATACCACCAATCAGCCAAAACCTTGAAGTTATTGATGGCGCTCCTTGGCTCAATGGGGTAGCTATAGCGACATGCATCGCTAGATCCGAGAGGGGTGAAGCCACTGGTGAAAAGCTGGTTTTCGAAGTGGTGAATGTCATTGTCAACTTCATTCAGTGAGTGGGTCGGCGATATTTGCCTGAGGCGATTGACTACCTATGCTAGGAAAGGGGCCAAAAACCTCATATCAACGATATTCAACATCGGTCAGACCAATTGGACTGACTGGAAGATGGCGAAAGGCAAGGAGTTCTGAGCCGCAATGCAAAACGCACCCCGAAGGCCCGGAGAAGCAAGATCGAAGGATTCTTCCTCCTCTGCCCTCAGTGTTGTACATACCATAGCGGGAAAACCCCCAAGGCATCTAGCCTAGTAAGGGGGTCTCTAGCCTAGCTCTTTTGCCTAGCCTAGTTGATTTGCCTAGCCTAGTTGCTCAGGGACACCTCTGATTGGCTAATGTAAGTGTGCGCTATAGAAGGTCGCTAAAGGTCTTTGGATTCAGCGCACTCCTTCAGTGCCCTCGAAAGTGCCTTCACGATGCTTCTTTCCTAAAGTTTACTTCTCCGCCAAAATTCAACTACCTTATATCAAAGGAAAGAACGAAGCCGGCTTCCAATCAATTGGGCCAGTGGCTCAATGGTTCTTGTCGTCGCTTTCATTCTTGTGATCGCCAGTTCGATTCCAACTGGTGACAGCTTTTTTTCCGTCGCGCGAAAAGTTTCGCGCGAAAGTGTGAATGCCCTCATCCGGACTTTGAAGTCAAAGTCTTGAACTACCGTAACCACCAAGAGGACTACTAGAAAGACTACTAGAAAGACCACTAGAAAGACCCTAACTAAAGACCCTTATAAGGACCTTCAGAAGGTACTTATAGGGGTCTTTGGGTTTTGCCTTTTTGCACCCAAATCCGACCAATCAGAGCGCTCCGTTCAACGACTAGGCTAGGTCTCACGCCTAGGCTAGGCCCTATCTGGTATAGATTCTGAACCTAGGCTAGAGGGGGGACCTCTAGGCTAGAAACCCTCCTCATACTCCTAGTACGGTACCTTGTATGCCACCGAGCAACACCCGTCTTGCGGTGCACAACATGGTTGATGGTGCACAAAAGTCTGGTCAGCCGCACTTTGAAGGAGGACAAACAGCGAGATGATTATTCAGAACCCCCTTTTCGTCAACTCATCATTCCTATCGTCTTCACCAGAGCACAATCGAGGGAACTGAATGTCATTTCAAGTTCAAGGTTTCCATTGATGCGCTCGCTGGATCGGTTGCCCTGGACGAAGAAGCGTTGACGCGACAAAGCACTCGTATCATTGGTAACCGTTCAGCGCTTGTTACAGCTTTAGTGGTCCACTAACACCCTCCTGGTTTAGGTAGCATTTGAGGCAAGGGACTGCGAAGCTTGTCTTGCTGGTGCCTGTTGTTTAGGATCGTATAGTGGGCCGTTGTGGTCATTTTTGGCTGTCCAGGCGTGTCCGGTGTTCTTGTGATGCCAAAACCACAACGATAGACAGGATCAAAACAAAACAATCGTCGAGTCGGGGAGTCCTTTTCGATTATCAATAGGTGGATCATATGTCAGCACCATGGCCCATTACCGGAAAGATCATCAACCAGAGAGACACGAAGCCGGCAGTGAGATCTCTTTGTTGTCGTGTAAGGGTAAGCTGACTCCTGAACCACAATCACTGTAACCAAAACACGAACTGGGCCTCGGTGAGGAACCCTGCAAGGAGGATTGGATAGCGGGATCGACCAAAAAGCTTGTTTATGATAGGCCCTGCCTGGTCCGTCACCACCACCACGTTTTGTCCACAATTTCGGAGTGGCTGTTGAGACGGACATGTAACTGTTACTGACCACAATACGATCCTCCTAGATACAAGGTAAACCCTTGAACAGATTCAGCCGCTCCTTCAAGTGGAAATGGGTGCAGCAGCTCAAGCGCCCACTCAGCCATACGATATGTCGCTACCTCCCGTACTGCCTGCCTACAACCTACGTGGTTGTAGTAGATCCTCGGACTTTCCGCCTGTCCTTCGCATTCACTACCTCGAGCCCTGAGGATCTCTTTCTTCCCCTTTCCCATCCACATCTTTCTGTCTCCGAACAAATCTCAAACAGGCTTTCGTTTTGTGAAGGATGAAGCAAAGCCGATAGCATCCGTTCCTGGCTTGGCGACAACAGCGACCATTACCTAGTTGGCGACCACTCTGAGTCCGTGTCACGAACTGCAACAACAACATCCATCAACCCCACCTCCCCAGAAAAATGGAAGACAAATCCACCCGGGCGGCCGCAAACGCCCCCGAGCTAGCAGCCTGGGAACATACTCACCAAGGCATCGAACGAGTTCCCTCTCCTCAACAACATCAACCTCATCCTCCTTCATCATTACAACAACTACATCATCCAGAAGGCCAACCAGGCCTAGAACCCGCTCCCCACTCCACCCTCGAAGTCAGCCCTCACCAAGTCTCCCAAGACGCGGACAAACTTTCTTCGTACGGTCCAACATCCACCACCATATCCAGCGGCACCTCTCCATACCAGACATACGTCCTCCCTCAACCATACGGTTATTCACAACATGGGAACATTGGGTCGGTGCCTGGGACAAGTACGGTTGCCGGATCAACCGCAGCCGGAGGGATAGGTGATAAGGAAGCTGCTAATGGTGGAGGAGATGATAATGACAAGAATAAGCGGTACTGTTTTGGCTTGGGGACTAAGAGACAGGTGGCTTGGTCGTTGTTGGCGATTGGGATTTTCTTGATTGTGGTTGGAGTCGCGGTGGGTGTGGGTGTGGGTGTTAGTGCTGGGAAGAAGGATGGGAATAGGTGAGTCGTTCTTTCTTCTTTGGTTCTGTGATTGACGCGGGTTGAGGGAAAGCTGAAAGATGGACGGCCGGGATGACTCCGGGACTCCGGGGTGACTTACTCCACCTCTCCGGCCTTGGCCCTCTGAGTCGGAGTCGGCGTGGTGGAGTCCCGGTCCCGGCCTGTCCCGTTCGGCCACTTCACCTCCCACACCCCCCAAATCGTTTTCCGGTTCATCACTAACAACATTTCCTTCAGCTCAACACCAACCCCAACATCAACCGCCCATCCCTCCTGGACACACACAGCCAACCTCCCCCCACCCACCGCCTACGCCACCATCACCCCATCAACATCCATCATCTGCCCCTCCAACAACCTCACCCTTTATTCACCCTCCAACGATACCGTCCTATCTTCCTCCAGCCGTGGGAAGGGTTATTTGTTGCTCTGCGGCCGGGACTACAACTCTGCGGCCGGGGCCAAGGATATCACGAACCATGAGGCCGATTCGATCGAGATGTGCATCGACCTGTGTGCCGAGGTGGATAATTGCGTGGGCGCCGGTTGGGGGAATTATAAGGGGAAGCAGATCTGTTGGTTGAAGAGTCGGTTGGGAAGACCCGGTTGGACCTTGGACCCCCCGTGGTACATGGCGGTTAGGGAGGATGCGGTTTTGCATGATGGGAGTGAGGGGGGGTTGACTGGGGATACGGAGACGGGGTGAGACTGAGATCTTTTGCTTTTTTTGGGAAATTGATTGGGTTTCTGGATGGTACTGAGGAGTTTAAATGGTTTGGAAATAGGATTGGTTGCGATGGAGGCATGCTCTGGTTTGGGAAAGACGTGGGTAATGGATGACGGACAACTACCCAGAGGTTTTCTCCTGAAGTAAAAGCAGGCAAGCAAGGATAAGTCGTGGCATTGTGTCCGCAAAACGAGGATGAGAATGATTAGATATCCCAAGTTGGATACCACTTTGTCTGGGCAATTTTTATTCACAGGGCTCAGCCGAAATTGCATTGCTAAGAGAGACAATCGGGTTTTGTTTCATTCTTGATGAGTACATCATCCACTGAGCTCATAATAGAACTGGAAAAGATCATGCGAGGTTCAACAGATGTTATCTTCGTTCATTATACAATCTAGTGCTGGTTTGTTTGTTAGCTTGGTACCTACTCCTAGTACACTAGACGAAATGTCTTCCGAATTGTCCTAAACCTTTTAAGGACTAAATAAATGGCTAGGTACGGATCCGAAAGGTATGAATAAGATCTAATACGGTGTATTTTATTTTGGAAAAGGCATATTCATAGTATAAAAACGCCTAGGGAAGTTGACCCGAGGTCTCGAGCTAACAATCAAACCAGTATTGGACTGTACAGTATGTAAAAGCTAGTAAGTAAATCTCCATCGGCCATTTCGCTCCATAGGTATTTTGTCAAACATCGATCAAAACAACTGAAAACAGGCTGTCGCTAAAACACTGGGCAACTTGCCAAAAACCCGCGTTCCTCACCCATCCACGAACACCAAACTCACCTTTTCAACTTCAACACCACCCAAGCAGCCAACCTCCACCCAACAATAATACAAAACATAATCCCGATATCCCTCCCCTGCTTGCCCGGCTTATACCCATACTGATCCAACACGCCCTGTCCCCTAATCAGACACTGATCCGCCAAATCCGTCTGAAACATGCACTGACAATCGCTCCCATTAACACCTGTCATCCCCTCCGGCAGTTTTCCACACGTATACACCCGATCCTTGAACTCGTTAATCATCATGTTCTCAAACACATACTTCTGGTAATCCCAATAATGGAACACGTATTTGTAAAACACGTTCAAGATGGTAGGTTGAACCATGAACCCATCGACGCTCATCCACAGGCCGTTGGCGAAGGCGACCAGGGCAAGGGAAATAACGAAGGAGGGGAAGAGCGAGGCCATGAACACCACCAGACCTTCTGCCGCCAAAAGATCGCAGAAGAGCCAGAAGACCCAGGTGAAGAAGGCGGTCGCCGTGGGCTGGAAGTTGACGAGCCAGTAGGAGATGACGGAGAACAGCAACGAAAAAAGGAAGAGGTAGGGGATGCCGATGAGGAAGTTGGAGATGATCAGGGCTGTGGGGCCGTAGAGCCCGTTGCGACGCTCTTTAATGTATTGGAAGTAGTCTTCGAGGAAGGCGGGGCAGTAGGCGACGGCCATGAAGGACATGAAGGCGCAGCCGCTGTTGGGTGGTGACAGGGTTGTTAGCAAGTTGTTGCTTGTAATGAGGAGTGGAAGGAGAAGAGGACTTACAAGAACAGAGCGTTGATGAAAGGAATGATGGATTCCTGCGCAGCATCCAGTCTCACCCAGACTGTACCGACCATGATGGCGAGACCGAAGTACATCGCTGCCCTGATGCCATACGCCACCACGTCGCGATAACTCTTGATGAAACTGCGATGCAGGAGTGTTACGGTGCTGCTGGCCAGGCCCGGCTGTGCTTGTCCGGCGCTATCGACTTGCTCACCACCTCTTGCTTCGGCCTCCGCTACCGCAGCAGTCAACTGCTTCGCCTTTTCTGACCCTTGCCAAGCGGCTTGCATGTCATCCAAAGCCTTGACTGCCTCCTCGCGCTCAGAAGCAAAGTCAATGTTGACCAAGTCCAACAGGAACTCGGCCGGGTTGACATGGAGCGGCACCTCGTGCCCCAAGGACTCGTAGTGCTCCGTGACGCCCGCGACAGGGCCGAAGTAGTGCGTCTTGCCAGCGGAGAGGAGCATGAGTTTATCAAAGAGGTTGAAAGAGTTTGTGGAGGGCTGGTGGATTGAGGCGATGACGATCAACTGTGTTTTCGTTTCACTCGTTAGCCTTCTGATTCCCATCACTTACTTTGTGAACAAGAGACAGAAACACTGGAACTCACATTATTCCTCCTAGCAACCCCCTTCAAATACTTCACCACCTCCCACCCGGCCTTACTATCCAACCCACTCGTCGGCTCATCCAAAAACAGAATCCTAGGGCAGGTAATCAACTGACTCGCCACGCCCACTCTCCTCTTCTGGCCACCACTGATTCCCTTACGAATCGGTGTTCCGATCAGCGCATCCTTCTGCTCTCGCAGTCCAAAAGCATCCAACAGCCCTTCAATCCTGGCAATCCTCTCCTTCTTGGGAAGAACCTTGGACGAGTTGGCCAACCTAGAAGAAAAGTCGAGTGTCTCCCGGACGGTCAAGGAACCTATCCATTTGTTAGTGCTGGATATTTTCCTCACATGGGTGTGTGGAATTAGACTCACCGATCAGGTGGTCTTCCTGCTCGACGAAGCGGGTGATCTCGCGGAAGGTGGAGGTGGGAGTGGGTTGGCCGTTGATGAGGACGGAGCCGGAGGTGGTGGTGCCGCCGCCGGAGGAGGAAGGGAGAGGGCGGGAGGCGAGGAAATTGAGAAGAGTGGTTTTTCCGCAGCCTGAGGGGCCCATGAGGGCTAGGATCTCGCCTGATAAAGGGGAAGAAAAGGAGGTGTTAGTGGATGGGGTATTGAGTGAGGTGGGTGGAGAGGGAACTGAAAAGACGTACCGGCTTCTACTATGCCCTCCACATTGTCGACAATGTTCTTCGGTTCCTTCGTCTCTCTGTCTTTGACCGTTACCGTGACTCCCTTCCAGCTGATGTTCTTCACCGTGGTGTTGACGAGATGGGATTCAGCAACGGCATGTTGTTCGATGTCGATTCCGTCGACGATGACGTTCTTCCGCTCGACTTCGGTGCTGTTCCCGGAGGATGGGTTGGAGACACCCATTGTTGTTGTAGTTGTTGATCGATATAAATGGTAGTAGTGAAGTGATGAAGCAACTCAACTTGAAATCTTTTCAACCACGATATCCCAAACAGAACAACAAAACACAACAAAAACCTGACAACCAAACTTTTCCCCAAAAACACATTCCATCTCTTCGAGGGTTCCATCCCGACCCTTATATGTACCGTCCAGCGTCCATACCTCACCACCCCTCTCCTTCCCTTCTCAGAGGTAAGGCTCTCAGGACCATACCAAGTAAGGTAGGTAACCAACCCAATGCAGCTTACCTCTGCCACAAACCTCGCCGACCAGTGCAACTCCAAACAAAGACATCCATACCACCTACACGGTCCCCGGTACACGGAGTGTAATACCATCCACAACCCAGGGAAACATTGGATGGGTGGCCGCCATTGTCTGTCCATCATCGATCAAAAGGGAAAGGGTCGTCATCCCACCCTTCCAATTGGCTGCGGCGCGCTTACAAGTTACATTCTCAGCCCTCTCAGGCACCCTCGTAGAGGTACCCTAATCATCCTACACTACAGTACCGTGCTAGGTACTACCGTACGGCGTAGTAGTCTTTTTGCGGCGCAGAGATGCAGAGAGGGAATGGGGGAATGGGAATGACTTACATCCATCCGCACACTGTCGTCAACGCATCGACGTTCTTTCCGGGTACTTAGGTCCCGTTGTTCCTTGTTCCTTACTCCGTCTGGTTTGACAAGTGAGACAAAGTCCGACACAGCGCGCGGATGAACGCCACGCCTTATTTTCTGTGAGTAAAGAAAGGTATGTGAGACATTTGGATGTGAGGTACCCGACGAGTGAGTGAACTAATTCTTTCTTTCCTGCTTTCTGTACATACCATACCGTGTGTTTCCTCTCTTTTTTGTCGTCTCGTTTCTGTGGTATACAATCTAATGCTGGTTTGTTTGTTAGCTTGGTACTCCTGGTATATTGGACGAGATCTATCCCGAATTGTCCCAAACCTCATAAAGATAAAATAAATGGCTAGGTACGGATTGGAAAGGCATTAACAAGATTCAATATGGCATATCAAATTTCTAAAATAGCATATGCAAGGTAATATCACGCTTTGGTTATAGAACGAAACGAATCAATCAGATATGAAAACGCCTAGGAAAGTTGACCAGAGGTCTCGAGCTAACAAACAAACCAGTATTGGACTGTAGGCAATGTCTCGGGTATGGCTGAAGCAGTTCATGTTCTTTAGTGGCTGGCACACAGTCTCTCTGCTTCCCCGAAAAGTCATTCACCTAAAAATCGTTCCACCGTCTGGGGTTTCTGTAAAGCCTCATTACCGGTGGTGATGTTTGCTTCCTTACCAAACTCTCTCGAGAATGGGGGTTGGACTGCCGTTCGCTCGCTTCTAGTAGGGAAAGAGAAGTTTGCTATGTATCGAAACAAGATGGCTTGCCTATACCTTTCTTCTTTGGCTGATCTTCACTGATCTTGATAAAAATACCCTGCATGCAGCTAGCTAGCTCCCCCGGATGAGGGCTGGGGCCAACGTTAGGTGCCAAGATTGCATTTTGCGTTTTGCATATTGCATCGTGAAAGTGGAAGGCGGAAGCAAGGCCGTTTCTCTTCGTTAAATATAGACGACGACGACGACGACGACGACGACGACGACGACGACGATGAGCCGATGGTCATTTAGCTTCGGCTGTTCGATGAAAGGAGTTTGGTGTTGAGGAATGGGGACTGACGACGGGTCAGACAGATCTCACCCGTACTGTTGTCCCCGGTGCTGAATACACCTATCCCTTGAAGAAAGAAACCTTTTCAGGGGCGGGATAAGAGGGGGATGGTGGATGGCGGACGGCATTTGGGGGCGTTTCCTTGGCTCAACTTGGCTTTGCCGATTCTCTTTGCTTTTGATTCCTTCTCTCTTTTTTTGTCTTTTATCAATATGCAAGCGCCATCGTATGATCAAGTCCGCATCTACACGAAGCCTTTTTGAACAAACCTTGAGGCTTGAACAAGGAGGCAATGAAGACCCCAGAGATCGGCGTTCAACTGTGTTGATTGGTATGTAGATTGTGTACTCCATTCGCGAAAGTGGAAAGTTTGACCTGTTGACTTGCGAGTCGGACCAAATCCGATCCAGGCACACCACCAGGCCGGGCCCCGGAGTTTCTCCAGTATTGTGGCATTGTCTTTTGTGTCGAGCTTGGTATGTAGCAATATGGGCTGACCAGTTACCAGTTGTGTAGTCAATGATCGAAAGGGAGGAATGCTGAACCGATACGTTGATACGATAGAACTCCAGGTCCCCGAGACTGGGATCTGTAACAATGGTTCAGGCGCGTTGCCGTGTGTGTTTGATCACGATCCTTTTTTTCTCGCCCCGGAAAACAAGATTAGAAGGTTGTCGTTATCCGATCTATCAAGCGCTCTTCATTCTTCTTGTCTTGTGTCAGCTTGCCTTGTCTTGTGATGATGAAGATCGTGTTGTAGGCCGAAAGTCAACCTTTCCCCGGGAGTCGGGAGTCGGGAGCCAAGCAGCCCAAACTCTCAAGCTATCACCAGGACGGCGATTAAAAGTCCAGGGCACATCAGGTTACAATCCTTTCTAAATCGCAGCCTGAAGCCTTACGAAGCTAGCTGTCAACAATGATACCGCACGCGGGAAACAGGGCTTCTCGGGCCTGCCTAGCGCTCGGTTACTTGGTGACTGGGTGGTGATCGGCGCTAATCAAAGTCTCATGGTGTCGGCCAGCGTTAATGCCCATCATCAAGGTCGTGAAACCCCAAAGACAGAAAATAAACTCCGTAGAAAGGACGGCAACTGGCCGTATCTGGCTTTGGATTCCAATATGATCTTCATCCAGTTATATCAGCCCTACAGCAAAACTGGAGAGTTTTCTTGAAGCCGTCATTCTTTGGCATTGGAGAGCGAAGAGTTGAATCCTACCCAGTTCAACCATCGTGACATCGCGACAGGCGGACAGCTAGCCGTAGCAATTGTGCTTTGACCTTTGACCGTCACCAACAAAGCGTACATAAGACGTATTTAGCACTTCTGAAGTCTCCGATTGTTGCGATATTCGAGAAAGTGCTTCGCATGGGTTACGTTGGCGGCTGAATATACCTAGCCGAGCGTGCTGTGCCGCTGAGGTCGACGGCGACTGAATGGTGAGATGGTGTTACGCTCGGGGTTTATCGCTACGCTGACATGTTCTTGAGGGGCGCAAGCAGGGAGCGAAAGGTAGGTTGGTGGGTTACGCCAAGTTGATGGATGTCGCCGATGATCTTTCATTTGATGCTTGAAAGAAAGGCTCGGAGTTTAGAAAAATGAAAAGATTAAGTTGATGAGGCTCTCGCTGGGTAAGAAGTGGGTGTGGTGTGCGATGCGATGGTCGGATGCGGTCGCCGGTCGCCGGCCGGCAGTCTCGGCTCTCGGTAGGCTAGTGGTAGTCTAAGCCCGGGCGGGCAACCACGATCCACTTTAACCTTGGCAATATGATATCTGCTCCTTCCTCAACCGCTGTCTGTGATTGTGATGTCTCGAAACTGGGGACTTGCTCGAAACAATCGCTAATGATGACGAACGTCGCCGACATCCAAATATCAATATCACTCAAGACAAGACACTAGCTCCTGGTTTTGCGTCCACCACCACCACGTTGTCTCTTCGGTAAGACGTCCCCATTTCAACCTTTTAACTCCGGCAATGTGATGGGTGGGTATCACAAACCCTCCCACCTTTCCAGATTGCAGCAACCAGATCCCGTACGGCGAAGGCGGCTGCTGGCACTGCTGACAAGCATGTGGCCATGTGTCCCAACAAATGTCCCTTGTGTCCATGTGGATGTCGTCGACGTCGTCGACTCGTCGGGTCGGCTGCGCCGTATCGTTCCACGGGAGCACGGAAGGGGGTGAACTGAAGTGCCACTCATCCGCATGGAGGTGGTCCCCGTTCCGCTGCCTGTCATCGGTCGCCTTGTAACCGAACGTAACTCAATTACGTTGACGTCGCCGAACGTTATCCCCGAGCGGGCTCAAGATTCGGCGAGCAGATCGGGGTTGTCAGATATCTGGTTTTAGACTTTTGAGGTTGTACTCGCCAGGGGTTTCGGCCTTCTAGATGCTCGCCACACAGACAGGAGAGGGTGATAGGTATCAAGCGAGTCGACGCTAGTAGCCCAAAGAACGGAACGAAGGATCTTGAAGCCTTAGCGAGTGGCAAGGGGTGATGCTGCAGGTCCCCGACGTAGCTTCGTCTTCGCCGACGCATAAGATGCTCGTTGTCGCCGTCTAGTTGGGCGAGGAGACCGAGATGTTCATGTTTTAGACGTAGTGGAGCGTACCATAGCGATGGTGGTTCCCGTAGTCTGTGATCGGGTTTCAGATGCAACGTAGATACTCTCCATCCCGAGAGATATTGAAGCCCGGGACAGACTTGAGGGAGTCAACTGCTTCGAATGTTAAGTCTTCGGCGAACTTGTTCGCGATGTTACCCAATCGACGCTTTGACCTTCGACAACTCGACAACACAGCTGGACAGGGGCCACAGATGAACCCGAAATCGCAACTCGGAGAAGTCTCCGCGGAATCATCGCCGACTTCCCAGGTTCCAGCCTTATGAGCGGTCCAGCACCCCGGGATTGACCCCGTAGCATCGTTGTTCGGCGACGTCGTATATGTAGCATCCGCTGACATCGGAGCACGCGGGGATCTACATGCCCGCAATGACTAGCCGATATCCAATGGCAGAGTCCGGAGTCTGACCCTCTCAGTTCGGTGAGGAGCCCGAGGGGCAAAACTATCAGCGAACGGTTGGGTATCATTTGAACACTCGAAGGGGAACCACTTACCTGGCCGCCCGGGGACTTGGTAGCATCCTCACATCGAAGAGTGAACGCCGAAACCCCCGTTTAAAAGACCGATAACCAATGATGATATTTAGTAGGATATTTTTATGTAACCCAAAACTATAACCAAGCAACCAAGCGAGCCCAAGCGTACTGTAACTACCTTACTTGCTCGCGAGGCACTGCACTCTTTAAGCCGCGCGCCCACGCACGCCCTTGCTGTCCTTGTCGTCGTTTTGAAAATCCAAAACCCAGAGCTGACTATATAAGTACAAGACCCTCCTCCTGCTCCTCTACCTGCTTTACAACTACCGAGATTATTCATACTTCGACTTGAGATTCCCCTTTGAACTCCTCATCTCAAACCAAGACAAGACGCATTACCTTATCGACGCCATTGGCTCACTGAGCTTGAGTAACGCCAACTTGAGCAATCAGCCCCTGGTTGAACTCGCTCATGATGCTCTCGTCCGCCTGAATGGATGTCATCATCTGTTCCTGGGTATAGCCGACCCAGAAAGCCGGGGTGATCTGCTGTGCCTTCTTTTGGCGGTAGATCTCCTGCGCCACGCCCTTGACCTGGACCCAAGCCGTATTGGCCGCCTTCCAGACCTTGCTGAGCTTGTTGAGGGCGCCGATGTTCAGCCGGATTTGCTGGCGGAGGTCGGCCTCATCTTCGATCATGTAGAGGGCCCACTTGGAGAGGTGGACGATGGAAGAGAGAGTCACGACGCAGGTGAAGAAGTGCGTATGGCTGGTCACGGGAACAGCTTGCGTGACCATCTTGCTGATCTCGTAGGCAGCCGTGACGGTGTGCTTGGTATGGGCGTTGTATTGATCGCCTGAGCGGACGGGCCTGTGAGGCGCGCAAGAGTTGACAGCTTGGACTGGCGAAGAGTCAAGCTGGGAAAGAGGCTGATGGAGCATAATGGTGCACCTGTTGGTTGTGAAGGGCATCAGTACACATTTTCCTGAACATCCCTTTCTCGGGATTCGTGCAGTGATGACTTACGCATGGGTGATAAAGTGTGCTTGGAACATCATCTCATCAAGCTGGCAATTCTTATCGAGATCATCCCTCTTGTTATCCGGAAGATGCATTCTCCAGTTGGACAGATGCGCCTCCATCTTGTCCACCTCTGCCGCATCCGGGAACATGACGTGCGGCATCCGCATCAACCTGCCCAGATTTCTGGCTGCCGCAACACGATACGCAAATGATGAGAACTCTCGGTCTTCGTCCTGGAACTCCTTGTCGTCAAAGTCCTCAAGACTCATCGGTGAAGGGATGCACTGGAAACAGTCTCAGGTTAGTCAACTTTGAAACATCGGTAGCTCATTGCTGGGAAAACACATACCCCTTTGTGGTACTCCTCCTCCTCGCAGGGAAGGCCAACATCGGTCATGATGTCAAACAACAGGAAGTTGGTCACCTGGTGAACACCAGCAATCATGCCATCGCAGACATAGAGATCCCACCAGGTTCGCCGCCAACTTTCCTCCATGATCGGATCGCCTCGGCCATGCATCACAGCAAATTCCCGCTTGTTAAGGTCAATCTCAATGGCATATCTTTCACAAATAGCAAGGAGTTCCCGAGCTTTTGCTTGCTCGCAACTGCCGTCCAAGCCAATGATGATAAGCAGGAGCGCCTGGATCAAGAATCCGTCCTTGCGCACACCCTGGGCGTAGCATAGCTGAACGGCTTCATCCAGAAATCTTGCCTTGGCAGGGCCTGCATCAACGTAGAGTGAACCAATATATCTCATGGCGGCCATCACCACCGGAAGGTTTGGCTCTGAGTTACTCTTAAGCAATTCAAGCAAGTTCCTCTTGGGCAAGACGAACGGATGACCGGCGTGGAAATAGTGGTAGAAAGCCTCGAAACAACGCTCTGGCAAAGTTGCTGCCGGAGGCTGAATGGCCGGAGCGGCCTGTGTCGCCAATGCCATAGCGGTGCTGTCCATCATATAGTTGTTCCTGTAGACTGGGATGCTCGCAACGGAGGGGGTTGACGGGAAGGAGAGCTGCGACTGGTCCGGCAGAACGATGGAAGGGTTGAAGGCATGAACGGAGGGTGTGGCCATGGTAACAGGCGCATGTCCCAACATCATGGGGCAGCTGTCAGGAGTAGTCCCCGCGTAAGGGGGCGATGAGGACGCATGCCGCTTATTGGGATTGGCGCCGGGAGTAGGGTTATTGGGGTTTCTGCGAGGGCCCTTGTATCCACGGCGCGAAGCAACATAGGTACACTCGGCGACGATGCCGGTCGCGGCGCAACGGCCACACGGGTGACTTCCATCGCATCTGAGATGTTTGGTACGCTACATACGGCCGAGTTTTGTTAGCACACATGCCACCACTTTTTCAAGAAACAATGTTGTGATCTGGAATGGCAAACTCACACAAGGGAGACAGGCCGCTGGAACGGAAGGAGGAGGTGCCGATGGCTGCGATGTCGTCGTAGCCACCGACCCGTTCCGGACGGTGCCCGAGGAGGTCGCCGTCCCCGGGCTGTCGCTGGACACCGCGGGCGAGCTGCTACTGGAGGCGCCGTTGCAGTGTGGGGCTTCTGACGAGAAGGGCTCCATCGTCGGCAATTCGTCTGGCTAAATTCAGAGTAAAATCGGCGATGTTGGGTCGTGCTTGCTGGTACGTCTCGTGCTAGTAAAAGGACGAGTCGACGCGATGGGGTGGGAGCCGATGTGGTGAGCTGAGAGATCGAACGATGGACGTGTTTTAGTTCGGGTCGGGTGGTGATATTTGCAGCAAAATTGAGGGTTAGGCCAAGCTCAGGTCAACGATGTACCGGCTACTAGCTTGGCTGTATAGACGCTGGTTCGGGGTGTCTTGGCCTGATGGGACCATCCGGCGCCCGCTAGGACTGCAATATAACTTGGTAACAGCCCCAGGGCCCGCGAAATTGGATGATCGATATGGCGTAACGCGGTCTGCTCGAGCACGTCCCGAGGACAGAAACCGAGCAAAGATGTGTTGAAGGTCTTTTCGAGTGGACGCGCCTGGAGGAAGTCGGGTTGTTAGCATCTGGCTGGGTCTACGAGGGTCCCTCGCCGGTTCCGACAACGTGGGTGCGTATGGAACTATGGGTATCTCCCGACGCCTCGGCTGTGGTAACTGTGGTCGCGTCTTGACAGTTGGCGTGCTCTGCCCTGTCCCTGCGCGGCGGAACCTCTAAACTCTGTCTGTTCGGGTATCTCCATTTTGTGGGGTAACTGCCTCAACGATCCAGGAAAATCCCGCCACCGAAGGTCCACCGGCCGAGTAGACACCGACCTACCTAGAACCGAACTAACTGTCCGAATACACAGACATAGGATTCTGTTGGTAAGAATTCGAGTTGGTTCTTACCTTGCTGGCTGCTTGGAAAACTGGAAAACTGTCTCGGAGGACGGATCTCGTGTTTTTCTTCGATATAATACGGTCCGTGGACTGTAGTACAAGCTCGGAGTTGAGGCTGAGGGGTTGCGTTGTTTCTCTGGGAGGACCCTGGGATTTGCGGGCAGGGGGCTTGAAGATAGAAAGGAGACAAAGAATCCAGAGAGGCCTGGCCTCATGCCCTGTTTATGTTTCCTTGCACAATTGACCGTTGGAAGCCAGTTCAGAGATAAGTTCAGAGAGGAAAAAGAAAGCAATCGGCATGTGCATGCATGCTTCAACCCCCTTTCAACCCATAGTCGAGTCAATGCCAAGTCCGATATTCTTCAACTTCGAATCACGGCCTCGCCAGGAGCCAGGCCGTGGCCGGTGAAATCGACGGCTTGTTGGCCAAAGACACTTAGTGGGAACTAGTCCGGAGTCTGACTGAGCGAGTTTCCTTATGGCGCCTGTTAACGATTCGCAACGTTGAGAAATAGGCGTGCATCGGGTCCTGGGCACCAATGTGGAAAGCGGAACGGTCAACGGTGCATACGCCTCGTTGACTGTTTTCTTGTTGTTCTCTTTCTTTTTTTTCCGGACAACGGCGTCCCCGCGCCGAGGACGAGAGGGCACAGAGAGGCTCAGAGGGTTGACGAAGATGGGGGTTCAAGCCTACCAACTGAAACTCAACAACTGGGCAGACGCGATTGGCTGAGCAGACCCGCCCTTGCAGGTCAAACAATGGCCGCTACAACGCTGGTGGATGAACAAAATGCAGACTCTCAGGGGGCTCGGTCTTGGCCGGTGATGATTGGGGGGTCCTCGAGGGGGTGTTTCGGAGAGGGTGGAGAGGGAACAGTCCGGCAACTGGCACGCCTGGCACGCCAGACAAGCACTTTTGGCAGTTCATCGTCGTCGCTGTCCAGTGTTCTGCAAAGATTAGCGAGAGAAGAAGGTCAAGTGACATGGATTCGGGACGGATTCACGATTTCCAGAATCAAGCGTCTCGTGGTGGCCATGACCTGCATCGTTGCATGTGGTTGCAGTTCAAGGGGCCCCATGGGGCTGCCCACGTTGCAAAACGGCCGGAGGATGTGTCTGCCAGCCTTTGGACCGCCATGCCTTTGGGTACCAGTGTGCGGCGCCGCAGTGGGCTACACGTGTAGGGCAGTCGGACGATGACCCGCCCGCTGCGGCGGTGCTTCCGTACTGCCACATTCCGTGGAGCAGAGTACGCGGAGACTTGTGGACCCACGGACCCGGCCGTCGGACCGTGACTCTGACCCAAGGGTGGCGGGAGGGGCCGAGCCTAATGTGGGTGGCTCCGAGGTCTTGGGCGGTTGAGGAGGGAATGTCCCAACTGCCACCACCATCTGCGATTCATGAACGATCATATGGTTGGAAGTTTCGTCCGGAGGCATGGCCATGTCATCGAGGCGCCGTAACAGCGTAGAGGTACGGTGTCGTGTAACTCGGCGATTGTGCGTATGTTCCTCCACGAAAGGCTGGATTATAAACGTCGGGTGACGCGCCGGAGAAAGTCCATGTAGAAGGTTGTTTTTTTGGCATCCCAGTGGCCTGAAGTGGTGGCGGGGCGCCCTGAGATGCCAGCCACAACTTCTTGAATCCAGCTGTTAGTGTAACTATTCCGATACCCGAGTATCTCGAGATTGGAAAAAGGGAAGTGGACGGGGCAAAGTAGGTATACGTACCTTGGCTGGTGATCTTGGGAAGACTTGTTCGTCAGGTCTTGACGGATGGGAATATGCAAACCCCATTCTCGGATTCTCGCAAGACCTCTAGCGGGATGGGCAGTGCCTCTTGGTGGGGTTCAAGGGACGCGGGGACAATGCCACTCAGCTGAAGACCTCGCCGTGGGTGTGCCACAGGGCACTATAGGTAGACGACGGTGCCCAATGCCATCATCATCACACCTTTTCACCGAGATACATACATTCCTGGGAAAGGGTAGGAGATGTGATGGATGAAACAAGCTACCAAGAATTTCAAACGGTTTTGGTTCCTGATCGACGCGAGAAGGGGAATGCAAGGTTTCGAACTGTAGCTTGAATATCCAAAACCAAGAACCGGGGTACTGTACCCATTGTATGGTCCCCGTTTGTCATTTCGGTAATCTGGTCCCGACGGTATGGTCCTTTTGTGACAGGTCCCCAGATTTTCCTTTATGGCGATAATAAGTAATGAGTTGACAATGTCGTGGAGTTTGGAGTTGTTCAGTTGATTGATGGAGGAGAGAAGAATTTACTACCACCAAGAATGGGAATGTGAACTGAAGGCAAGAGCTGTCACAGTACACTATCTCGCATCGCTAACATGCACCCACGGCATCTAATGTTAGGGCATGTTAGCATAGAATTGCACCTGCCATTTGAAGTCTTCAAACACCCGACCTTCATCTGACACGGAAGGTACGGGAATGGTTTGTCCGTTGCCGGCTCGAAGTTACCCGTTGGGGATGGATGGATGGTCTCTGCTTTTGACTTTCTCTTCACAAAATCGAAATCGTCAAAAGGACAGCTGCGCACGGGCCTCTTTGCGCCTTTCTCAGTTTCTCTTAAACTCGGGCAATTGAGTTGGATTTCTCACAAGTTCACTCTTCAACTTGCAGGAGATGTGTGTGCTCACAGACTCTTTCAACCATCGAGTCCCCAATCTCCGCGGCGACAAACATACAGCATCATGTTTTACGTTTCACCTGATTGACGGGTGTTGGAAACTGAAGGTTGTGATGAGTTCTGACACTTTGTCTATGCGAATCACCTTGAGGTACTAACTCGAGACTGGACGCTTTCATCATCATCGTCGCCCTCTTGATGACTGAATGCGGCTGAGCCAGGCAGTCCGAGTCAATTTCCACCATTCTCTCCAGTTCTGGGACGTCATTGCACTTCTGTCTTTGCGCTTCGCCATACGGCATTTCCCTAGCGTGTCTTCGCCATCGCGGATCTTGAAACAGTGGGTTGAGCCCGTTGACACCATCCATGGATTGTTGTGATTGAAGACAGTTGGCGATGGCTTGGCTATAGTGGGGGGTGTCATTCGCTAGTGGACTGTGGAACATCATGTCTTGGTGGTGCTGCGGCTTGCCTTGGGGCTGAGGGGTTGGCAAATCTTGAACCGCTTCCTTTAGGTCGGCCGTCTTGGTGGTTTTCAATTCGTGGCCATCTCCGGAGCTCATCATCCAACTGCCCTATTATCGAGAATCTCTGACCATTCACCGAGGTCGAGGTACGAAAAAGCGGCCATCAACACATATCTCCGGGCGCATTTTCACAAAGACTCTTCAACATCTCCCCCATTGAGATTATCCCCGATTGGGCTCCGACAAAACTTCAGCCCGTCCATCCAAGAGAGAACAAGAACAGCCAAGTCTTCACTCTGGCAAGATGGACCCAGTCTCGGCCGCAGGGCTGGCCATCAGTGTCGCCTCAATAGGATTGCAGGTGTATACTGGATGTGTCCAAGGCATCCAGCTCCTCATCACGGCCTTGAACATGCCAGAGGACTGCAAGTATCTCAACCTGCGGCTACGGATGGAACAACAGAGACTCTTTGCATGGAGCGAAACATCGGGCTTGGTAGATCTTGACGGCAAGAACCAGAAAAGGATCCTCGAGTCCAACACCTTCATCCTCCATCGGCAAACCGTCCTTGACCTGCTGGTCCAAGTCGAGTGCTTGTTCAAGGAGTTCAAAGAACACCAAAAAAAGAACAAGTGTCTCCAGGTTTCTTCTGACCCCGACAATGTTCTACTGAACCCCGAACGCGATGCTGCCGATGCAAACTTTCCCTTGCCTGAACGAAGGAGGAACTTCATCAAGAAAGCCATGGCAAGCCTCCGTGACTCTTCCAAAGAGGTGACAACGAGGCTAAAGTGGGTAAGCTTCGACAAAGCAGCTTTTGAGCTGTTACTCTCGCGCTTTTCCGCCTTGAACGACAACATGACCAACATACTTGACGCTCGCATGCAAGTCGAGATCCATCATACCGTTCAGGACACCAACAGAGGGGTCCTCCAGCTTCATCATAAGATTGCTGATCTCTCAAGGCTCGTCATGGCACTAAACATCAAACTCGAAGCCAATTCTCCTACCACTCCCATCTCGCAAATGTCGGCAGAGCAAAGACGAGCCAATGCTCAGGGGCTGCAGCTGCTTTCTCAGCTAGCCAAGTTCAAGGCCTTCAATGAGTCTATCGAGCCTGAAAAGAAGTTCGCCCCCACTCCCTGGGATGAAGCGACGGCTATGTTCCTTGAACTGGGCAAGCCAAACAAACAAAAAGATCTCTTTCTCGACCGCTCCATGATACGGCTCGATCCCGGTAACGAAGACTCGGACTTGCCAAGATGTGAAGCGAGCCTCCAATTGCCAGGCGGTGCCCAGAAGAAGGTCTGGATAGAATGGAAGGATTATGATCGTCAAAGACCAGATGATCTTTCACCTCCCAAGGAAGTCATTTTCGAACGAGTCAGGAAGCTGGCGGCGCTTCTTAACCACACACCCAAGCCAGAAGAGTTCCGAACCCCCCACTGTCTCGGCTTCTTTGATAAAGCGGCTGGCATCAACGGTGCGGAAGATGACAATGATATTCGCAACATGCGACTGGGTCTGGTGTTTGAGAGGCCACAAGAAGACGACTTACATACGTCTCTGCCACCAGTTTCGCTTCATGATCTGCTCGAGACGAGCCGTAAGCCTCGCGTTACGGATCGAATCAGGCTTGCCCATGCCATCAGCAACTGTCTTTTCTACCTTCATGCGGTCAACTGGCTGCACAAGGGACTTCGAAGCCACAATATCATTTTCTTCCGAACCAGCAGCGGTCATGTCGACTATTCCAAACCATTCCTCTCTGGTTTTGACTTTTCGAGGCCCGCTCGTGCTGACGAGGAGACGGATATCCCAGATGATGCCGAGCACAACCTATATCGACACCCTCTCGCCCAATCGACAGACCCAGAAGATCGCGAACGGTTCAAGAGAAGCTTCGACATATATAGCTTGGGGGTTGTTCTTGTCGAAATAGCTCACTGGGCAACCATCGACAAGGTCCTCGGCATCAATATCCACGAGGCCAGGGTAAGACCCTCAATTGCACTGAAGGTGCGTGATAATCTGCTTGCTGAAGATAGCATTGCCGAACTCGGGGCTACCATGGGAGAGATATATGAGCATGCTGCTCGTAAGTGCATTGCCGGTGGCCAGGAGCTGGGTCTGTCAGAAGGCGACGAAGAAACCAACGACGCAGTCGCAGCTCGACTCTCGATGGTGCTCCACGAAGATGTCGTCAAGCGACTAGGCGATATCCATGTGTAAAAAGGGATAAAGGACGGGAACGTGCGGGCCACGCGAGTAAAAAAAACATAAATCTTTACGCACGAACACTGGGGACAAAACACCGAAACAATTTGCACAGTGGCCATCCGCACTTTTATACCTACAGAGGGAGATCTAGAAACCAAGCCACCAATGCCGATCAACCAATAGGCAACCTAGAAATACTTCGGCATTTGGGTTCCTAGTGTCCCAAGAAGTATGTTGGTGGCGTCGAACACTTGGAGAACTTTAAAAAAACGATGATGTTTCAACGCGGACTCCATAAACTACAGAACCCGCAAAAGTCGGACTTGAAAACGTGAAGCAAAGGAAAGTCGGCCCGGACCTGCGTAAATGGGTCTTTCACGTGGAAATTTGACGCTGCAGGGGGCTCAAACGTGAAAGCGAGAAATGCATCCTCGCTCATTCTTTTCCCGCCAAGATATCGCCGGAGCGGGACTGTAACGTGAATCCATGCCGTTGGGTCGGGGTAGATTGGCTGTTGGTTGCTTTTTCTCTCCAGATCCTTTCATGCAGGAAATCCCATGTAGGATTCAACATCCACAAGTCCCGAGCTCTATCATCCATCCTTTTCGGGTCCCAGACGGAACACAGCATACATCAACAGACAATCACGTTCAAGCGGCTGTTTAATGAACATAAATACGCAGCAAATCAACAACGACCATGTTAGAGTAATGGGATCACAGAGAAGGGCGACTGCTTATGACGGTCGTTATGAGTGGGTCATGTAACATGCTCATGTACAACACGCGTGACGTTTACCATCACGAAAATTGGACGGGGATTCAAATGGTGGCCAAGACGGACCGGATACATGGTGTCATTATGCTGCTACACGTACCAACCGACCGGACAATGGAATAGATGAAGTCAGAAAGTCCCAAATGAAGGGTCACGGAACCCCGCTCTGGGTTAGGTGCTCCCCCCCCATCGACATAAGCACCAGTCGTCGGTCTTCTCTCACCAGGGACAAGGGTCATCTCCTGGTTACCGGCCAAGCTGATGCAACCACGTCCCGTTCGTGTACCGCAAGCGAGCGCAGAGAGGAAAGACACGGCTTCTCCAGGTTCCGTTATCCTGGGAATGGGTTGGTTGTGGTTCCCATGTGTTTCCCAACCGACTGGTTTTCCCCTCTCGTCTCGAGCTGAGGATAGACCTTTCTGCTTGTTCCAAACATCCCGAGCCTACATCGTGCCTACATCATACATAACCGTCGTGTAGCAGTTGAAAGACATCGCTATACGCACCGACACTCGACAATGGCTTTACTCGGTGCTCTCCAGGCGAGTGACTCGGTCATTAAACTGACTTTGTTTCTGGTAAGTTGTCTTACCTTTATTCTCTTGGATGTGCCGATCTTCGGGTACTAGATCCATCAACTCTTGTCCCCACGAGCAACGGTCCAAATTTGGAACCATCTCAACGGTGGATGACTGTTACGCAGAATAGTGGCAGCTAGCTCTTTTCGTTGTGATGGGCTGGGGAACCTCATCTTGCCATCTATCTAACCGTACTCTAGGCTATTTCGACCTCCCTTGCCTTCGTGATACAACGAATATTTTTCCATTCGCTGTCCAAATTCCCGGGACCATGGATCAACGCGATATCTCCCCTGCCCGAGGTGCTTGCCATCGTGGCAGGAAGACAACATGCCTACCATAGGAGGTTACACGAGAAATACGGTTCGTCCAATGTCTCATTCCACCGCTGAAATTCTTCCTGTCCAGCAATGACCATTCCTGCCACTCAATGCTCCTTCAATCCAAAGATGACGATCACTGTTGAAAAACTCTGTAATTGACCATGGCTACACACAGGTCCTGTGGTTCGCGTTTCTCCCAATGAACTCATCTTCTGCGGCGCCGATGCCTGGGATGATATCTATGGTAACAAGGTGAGTGACTATACATCCACGAACAGCGAAACTACCAACATGCTCACCTTATTCCAGCCCGGAAAGCCAGACATGGAGAAATCCCCTCTCCAAGCCGGCGGTCTCCCCCAACACATCCCCGCCCGCGCCCTCACTCTCGCGCCATGGAATGACCACGTCCGCCAGCGAAAAGCCTGGGCCTACGGCTTCAGCAACACTGCCCTCCTCGGTCAAGAGCCCTTGATCCAAATGCACATCGACAAGCTGATCGCCTTCCTGCATCGCCTAGCCGGCAAAGCTGGAGAGATCAAAGCTGTCGATATGGCTGCATGGTTCACTTATACCACCTTCGACATCATCGGTGAGCTCTGCTTCGCCGAGCCTTTCGGGTGTCTCGACAGCGGCGAGGCGGGCGAGTGGTCAACCAGCATCGTCAACATCGCCAACGCGGGCATGTACGACCAAGCCATGCGTCGACTTACGGGAGTCGGGACGTGGTTGACGGGTTTCTTGGCCAAGAACTTGACGCCGAAGAAGTATACGGCGTGGAGACAGGCGCATTTTTTAAAAGCAAGAGAGAAGACGATGCGCAGGCTGGCGGATAAGGATCGTGAGCACAAGGATTTTATTTACTATGTGTTGAGGAACAACGAGGCGAAGGCGCTGTTGAGTGAGTTGGAGATTGTGATGAACACGGCTTTGTTTACGTGAGTTCTCCTACCCCCTGAAAACTAGACTTGGCGGGTTGGGCGCTAACAATACCAAACAAACAGTGCGGCAGGAAGCGACACCACAGCTACCATGCTAGCTGCTTGGACGAACTTGATGCTGCGGAACCGAGACAAGTACAAGAAACTGGTTGACGAAGTTCGCGGTACTTTCAAGTCTGCGAGTGAGATCAGCTGGGCGACCGTCAAGGACCTACCGTATCTGAACGCCGTCAACCAAGAGGTCCTGAGAATTTGTGCGCCCGTACCGACCAACCTCTGCCGTGTTGTTCCTCCCGGTGGTGCCGTTATCGATGGACACCCAGTTCCCGGCGGAGTAAGTCCCCTTCCCCTTTTCTCACCCCGTCCTCTTCCGCCTATTATCACCAACTAACACCCCCAAAGACAACAGTCTCCCTCTCCCCCTGGGCCGCCACCCACCTCCCACTCAACTTCTCTCGCCCCCTCGACTTTCTCCCCGAGCGCTGGCTCTTCTACTCTTCCCACTCTTCCCACTCCTCCAAACCTTTCACCGGATCCAACACAAACCAATTCTCATCCGACAAACCCCACGCCTCCCAACCCTTCAGCCACGGCCCGCGCGGTTGCATCGGCAAGAACCTGACCAACATCGAGCAAAGACTAATCATGGCTCATCTGGTCTGGCATTTTGATTTGGAAGTTCCCGAAGGGGAAATTGAACAAAAGGAAAATGAGAAGTGGGATCCGAAGGGCGATATGAAGGGGTTGAAGGCTTGGTTGGTTTGGCAGAAGCCGTCGCTGTGGGTTAGGTTGAGGGTTGTTGATCGTGAGGAGAGGGAGAGGGGTAGGGATCGGTTTGTGGCGGAGGGGGTGGTTAATGGGGAGTATTAGGATATGATGAGGGTTGTGGTAAGGTGAGGACAGGCGGAATTGGTTGCAAAAGTTGTTTTTATTCTGTTTTGGGTTGTCTTCTGTTCTTTGCTTGACCTGATGTGGAAAGCACTCTCTTGGTTGTTATCGGGTTGGATGCTTACATGACGTTCATCGAGTTCTTTTCTTTTCTTCTTCTTCTTCGTCTTATTCTTCCTTCTCATTCTTCTTTGGCCGATCGGTTGCCTACTTCCATTCTTCATCATATTTCTCCCTCTTTCTTCTCCGAGAACCTTTTTTCCATTCTTCACGACATGACTGCTATGAATGCTCTTTGCAAAGCCGCTGACGCTAACGAATATGTTGTTTCTGTTGTTGTCATCCTTCTCCCCTAAAAGCATTGTTTGTCTCGATACCATAAGCTAAAGTCACCAATCAATCAGCACTCCTCTTTTACCGATTCCCCCATTTCAAGATAACAGTTCCTAGTGTAGAGGTATGTAAATGAATCAGTCCTTACCCAATCCTTTGGGATCCGCGCCAAGCCAACGCTGAGTAACCGCAGGGTCTCATCCATTCGCCAAAGGATTTCAAGTCTTGACAAAGCTTCCGACTTACATAGCTTCTTACCCAATCGGGTAGTCATGGCGACCTCTCCTCTACCCAGCCGTTCCTACTGGCAGCCTGACGTTGCTTGGGAATCTCTTACCCAATGTTTAGACACCGCTTAAAGCTTCCGTTCCATGAGCTTGAAGGAGTGAGTGTTGAACACGAGAGTGGATTGGAATTTCATCGCGCTTTGACAGGCGGGTTATGTAAGGTGCTGAGTAAAGATGAGGTGAATGCTTGACAACTGGAGTAGCATCTGTTGTGATCCCCCATGAATTTGGGAATGGGAAAAGGAAAGCGGCGAATGAAGGGTTCCAGGGGAGGATCGTGTCACCAAAGTTCTTCACTGGAGATGGGTGCTTGAAGATGTATAAGAAGGGGAGGCATGGCCTCGAGAAATGATACCGGAATGAGCAGCAACAGCATCACTTCTACCGCTTTCCCTTCTCGACATCCATAACAGATACTGGAACGACATCGACCAACATGAAGTTCAACATCGCGACTCTCTTCTCCGCTGCCTCCCTCCTAGCCAGCAGTGCCATGGCTGACAGTGAGTTTTCAAGATACCTACCTACCTTCCAAGTGATATCGAAGACACTAACCGTGCCTAGGCTACCCATGGGAGCGACTCGAGAAGAACAACTCCGTTCTTGTTATCCTCGACCTCCAAGAGGGCCTCTACCAACTTGCTCGCGACTGGGGTAATGTCTCCTTCCTCTCCCTTTCCCCTCTCTCTCCAAAAACTACTAACACCCCATCACCACGACACACAGACGCAACCCTCTACAAACAAAGCATGATGGCCCACGCCTCCCTGGCTACCGTCTTCGACATCCCCGTCATCATGTCCACCTCCGCTGAGACCGGTTAGTCTTTGTCGTCTTCTTTCCCTTTCTACACCTTCTTTCCTTCCCCATCTCGTTCCGCCCTTTCCTTTCTTTCTTTTTTTCTCCTTCTTTGCTCCCTTGTCCTCCCTCCCCTTCAAGAAGCATTATAGACTCCAACCAGACACTGACTAACACCCCCCTCCACCCCAGGCCCCAACGGCCCCCTCCCCCACGAGATCCTAACCCTCTACCCCTCCGCCCCCCTCATCAAGCGTCAAGGCGAAGTAAACGCCTGGGACAACCCCTCCTTCCGATCCGCCATCCAGGCCACCAACCGCACCCAGATAATCCTAGCCGGCATCGTCACCGACGTGTGCACCGCCTTTCTCGCTCGCTCCTTGCGCGCCGAGGGCTACTCGGTGTGGGCGAACCTGGAAGCTTCGGGCACCACGACGAAAGAAATCCGGGAGATTACCAATGACGCATTGGTCAGGTCGGGGGTTAATGTGGTTAGTTTGTTTGCGATTGTGTGTGATTTGATGCGGGATTGGAGGAATACTCCCGGGGCGAGGGAGTTGATTCCTTGGTTGGATCGGTATCTGCCGGCGTATGGGATGGTGGCGAGGGCGCATAAGGCGGCGGTGGAGGGGGGGGAGGTGCAGGCGGGGGAGGATTTGTTGGATGAGTAAGGGGGAGGTGGGTAAGGATGAGGAAGGAAGGGGAGGAAGGAAGGGAACTGAAGGAAGGGAAGGAAGGAAGGGGAAGAAGGAGGACGAGAAAGAGGAGGAGAAAGAGGAAGAGAAAGAGGAGGAGTGGAGGTAGAGGGTGAGAAGAGAGGAGGGGAGGAAGGAACAGGTTGTGACGGGAGTTGTGGGATTGGAAGTTGCAATGTGGTGGTTTGGACACTGGCTTGGAAAGGAGGTGCAAGGACCCGTGGAGGGAAGGAAGGTGCAATTTTGGAGTGCTTGCTGTACGTATGTGGAAATGATACAGCATTCTAGAATCTTAATTAAAAATAGCTTTCCCTTCGCAACTTCCAGACTTGCATTTCCCGGTCTCCGTATCGATTGTGGCATGAGCAACGACAAGAACAAGAGCGCTGAGGAAGGTGCGAAGGAGGCCATGTCGAGATTCCAAGCTCCGGACAGAGTGTCAACTTTTTACAGAAAGAAAGAAAAAAGGGAGTGACAGCTGGTAATGGAAGTGCACAGTGACTGAACCCTGTACTGGATATATCAATATGTTCTTATGAGCTACTGTACGCTATATGTGTGCTCTCTAAGCCATATATGTCTACACTGTTGACATGATCAAACGGACCTTGTGAAAGTAGGAATGAACCATTGAACTACCAAAGACGATATGATATGCACTCAGCCGCCGCCGCCATGTTCTATGCTTGAGAGGAGAGAAAATCAAATCCTTTTACTCCGTTTCATACAGGATCATCCCAATCATAACATGACATGTCATCGTAACATCATAAACCAGACCAGGAAGTACAAGAAACCTGCTCGCTTCCTTTTTGTGTGAACCCGCTTAAAAGAGACGTCCAACGCCGCCAACTGAAATATCCGAAGACAGAAATACCAATTCGCAAAACAAACCCAAGCTGAGAGCTCATAGAACCTTCTATCTAAATCCCAAAATGCCTGCCTAGGTATCAAAAAAGAGACAAAAGAAATTTGTCCAACAAGATGAGAAGAGTCGTAAGTCGTTAAGAACCCCGTTCCCAAAGAAGAAGAAAAGCGCCCTTGTACAAAAACAACCAGAGAAAACAAAACCGGTATATCCGCCCATTCCATCCTCAGTATATGATACTGTTGATCTCATATCCAGCCCCCAAACTTTTCTAACTCAAAAACTTTTCTTTCCAGAAGTCCCAACCATTTGCTTTTCCCACCCAGTTCCCATTTTTCCTTTCCTTTGTACATTCGACCACTGCCAATAAACAACTTCTATCATCCCCTCGTCCTTTGCTTTCAACTTCCTCAACTTCGTTTGCGGGATAGTCCTGAAGGTGACGCATCAGCGCCCCTGACAGTCTATTCCATGACCTCTGGTCCGGCGTCAATGCGCTGGAGTCTCAAGTAGGTCCATGGAGCCCATCAGACCTTTGTCCAGATCATCCTCACTCCCAGCACAACAATGGCTCATGGGTCGGCCTCGACTCGACGCGGCGAGGTGGCTAGCCCGTCACAGCTTTGTGGCGAGGAGTGGTCCAGTACCGTCCTTCGTTTGACGTTGACTGGTTCAAGTGACCTAGCACTTGAAGAGATCGTGGACTCAAAGCCCAGGAGGCTATCTCCAGGAAGTCGGTCGGTAGTTTTCATTCCGAACCAATGTCTAATCGTCCAGTCAGTAAATAGTCCGTGATGTTTGAGATGAAGATGGTGAACTTACCAGAATATTTACATCTTCCAGCTGCGGGGCTGAACACCGTTGGAAAGGGCTTGCTGAAGCTTGCCCATGGCGGCCAAGTGCTCCTGGGCATCCTTGATGTATTGGAGGCTCTGAGGGTCCTCAGGCTGAAGGTATTCCTGGAAGATGCTCTGGAGAGCCTTCTGGTGCTCGCTCCACTGAGCACGGTGGACATCGGCCTGGGCCTCAGCCTTGCTAATCTTGTTGGCTGACTTGCGAGAGCTGGTCTTCTCCTGGGCTTCCTGCTTATCGCCCTCGCTCTTTCTCTTGCGACCCCGGGAAGAAGCACTGGCTCCCGATGGGGGAGGAGAAGAAGCGGCCTGGGCAGTAGAGCCGTTGTCGTTGTGCACACGCCTCATGTGGTCCCTCAAGTTCCATTGGCGGGGGAAGCCATGTCCGGGAAGCGAGCGTTCACATCCCTCATAAGTGCAGAGATAGGGCTTCTCTCCATGTCCGTGCATGGCATGGGCCTCACGCTCATGTCGAAGAAGGCAAGCAGTAGAAGAGAAACGGGCGTTCTGGCACCCTTCAACCTTGCAGCGGTAGGGCTTGAGGTGAGAGTCAACGAACTTGCTGTAACGGTGGATGATGGTTAGTCAAGTGGCTCGTAGTGAAAGCGGAAAACAAAAGTATCTTACTCATAGTTGCACTTGAGCTTCTCGGGCTTGTGGTTGCAGTTGGTCTCACCCTCCCATGGGCAGTGGAAAAGACCGTCGGCTTGCGGAAGAGCGTTCTTGTAGAGATAGTGATCCCTGGCAGACTCACCATCACCGCTCATACGGCGAGCGCCGAAAGCAGGAGGAAGAGAAAAGGCATCTTCAATAGCAGGAATCACATTTCCATGGATATCCTCAGTGGTAACGAATTGCGAACCGTTGCGGCTCATCCTGATGTTCCCATAATCGTAAGAGAGTGTTCCGGAAGAAGGCAAAACTTCGGTAGCAACATACCTGGGCGATTGGCCGGGAAGAACGGGCGAGATAGAGCTTGTGCTCTCCTCAGGGGAAGAGACAGAAGGAACACCAGAGAAAACATCCCCCTCGAAGAATCCGGGAGAAGACATGCGCGAAGAGCCAATAGGGCTAGGAGAGCCCCAAGACTGAGGAGAGCTGCCAATCATACCGGCAGTGAAGATCTGGGGGTTCACATGCTGGTTCATAGCAGAAGTACCCATCTCGGTGGAGAAGGGAAGACCATCCGGCATGCCCATCATGCTGGTGTAAAATGCCGGGTGTCCATTGAATGATTCAAAATCCGGAGTAGAGAACTGGGGCACATCCATCATGCGGCCATTTGTCAATGAGGCATCCTGATAACTGGAGCCATTGCCAGAGACATCAAGCTTGGACAACGCCGAGGAGGTGGAGGTGAGATGAATCGACGGAACTCTCGACCTTCCTACCCTCTTCGTTGGGGGTGTCGACTTGGTGATCCTTTGCTTATGGCTGCTGGTAGAGCTCTGGGAAGTCATGCGGCGCATAGGTTCCGCCTTTGGAACCTTGTCAACCGCGGCAGCGGCAGCATTCCACCTGGCTTGATAGTCCTCCATGGTCTCCGTTTGATCCGGCCTTGGTGTGTTCTGGCTGAAAGGAATAAAGCAGTCCTCGGCATCTCCAGTGGTATAATAGTCTCCGGCAACAGTGAATTCGGAAAAGTTCTGTGGGCCTTCCGTTGTCGCATCCCAAGACGAACCGTTCAGGTCCGCTGGTCCTGTTTGGCAGAAAGAAAACATCCCAGTAGTGGAGGGAAGCATGTTGGTTTGAGCAAAACTGTAATCGCTGGGGAGGGGTTAGTATGCTATCAAAACAGATCCGGTCGTTGAAGTCGCAGAAAAAAAGAAAAGACCAAAGAAAAGCCGGTGTCCAGATGTCACAACTTTGTTCCTGCACATCGCTGCGTGTTAGTTCTTGCGTTGCGGGTTAAGGGGGGTGAGCATGATTACGGACCAACTGGGCTGCCAAAGCAGAGTATTTCTGGCGAATACGCCATCCAGATCCATGGAGTATTTTGAACTGAAAAAGAAAAACAGAAAATATCCAGGCATATCCAGACAGTCCATATCGGTGACCAGGTCCGCAATGGCAAAAACAAAAGAAACAAATCCGGCGTCAAAACCATGGGTCGAAATGTGTCCAGAAAGTGAAAGTCCAAGGCAGCACCGTCACACGACTCTGTCTGATACAATAACATCAGAAACTGAGAGCATGTTCGGATGTTGTCGAAGAGTCCAGGGGCCTTTGTTTGTCGAGAATGAAAAATCCAGGCATGCTGACGAATGATCCACAAAAGTCCTCGTTAAATCCAGGCGAGTGAGAAGAGAGAAAACGGCGTCCGACTTTTTGATGCTGGGCGAGTGACCGAGGGCGATTGATGCGACATCTCTCTAGCACCTCAAATCCCACTGCGAATAACTGCAAGGGACAAGGAACAGAGACGAGGACGCTGCATGGAAAAGCAGAAAAATGGAAAAATCCTGGCGTACAAGTGGTGTCCTTTTGGGTATCCTCGATTGTGACCGGTGTTTTGGCGTCTCCTCGATCCTTTGAACAGAAAAAGCAAAATTCCGAACGAAAAATCCACGGCTGTTTGTCCGGCAAGGTGAAGTGGTCCACGGCGATAAATGGCGATTTTCCTTGTCCGGCAAACATGTGAGATGATTGAATCGTCCGTTGTCCGATACTCACCAGAAGATGCTCCGAAGAGACATGCAAATGATATAACAGGAGAGAACACACGCATGCATGAAAGCAGCAGTTCGTCAGACTCAACGAAGAGTCGCGAGTCCTTTGGTGGTTCAATCCATGGCGTTTGAAAGTGAGATCCGGCAGTGTCTCGTCCGATGTGTGTCCTGTGATCCTCTGGGTCATATCCATGAAAACGGCTTCCATAGGCAATTCAGTAGTCCTCAAAACGGATATTTGTCAAGCCTCCTTTGGCCGAAGACACCTCAAGCGCAGCCTGACTGAGGCGTTGCTATGGCGAGGTTGTTGTTGTCGAGATGGTAAACACACCGAACGCCTGAACAAAAGAAATAGACAAGACTTGACGGACAACATGAAGACGCAGAAGAAACGCAAAAAGCACAATGGGCCTCCCAGGTAGAAGATAAGAAAGCAGCGCAAAATACCTCGAGGGGGTGTGAACCTCATCCAGCTCAACGTGGGTGTTGTAGCCAGACATTGTGTTATCAGAAGTCCGGGGCACAACAATGGCAGTCATTCCTCGGGCTGTGTGTCCAGTGTCCTGTGGTGGCAACGCTCTCCGGCAGTAACTCTGAGCAAATAACACTCGGAGCAGAGAGCAGAGAGCAGAGAGTAGAGAAGAGTCCTGTGGGCTGAAAGTCCTTGTGGCTTGAATTGAGAGTGAAGAGAGAAAAAGTCCTTTGGGCTCGAAAGTGTATCGTGAGACTCAACCTAGGGCTGTCGTGAAACACCTGGGCAGAGCGGGAAAGTCCTTGATCCTGTGGGTCTAGATCTGTTGATCTCCAGCTTTCTCTTTTGGAGTGGAACACCAGAACAGAAAGAGAAGGGACGCAAGATGACGAGATGAGGGGGAGGCAAGACCTTGTATAAGAAGCTGAGGAAGGACCCGAAGAAGCGTCGAGAAGGATTGGATCCGGATTTGGTGTGAGTGGTTCCTGTGGTTGTGTGTGCGTGTGGTCCAGGGCTGAGTCCAGTGAGGGCGTAGAGCAGCGGCGCTTGGTGGTTGGCTGAAGAGGGTCGTTGGGCACAAATCCAAGACGGGTTGGGCTTCGAAGAAAGTGCGGTGAGGAAATTTGGTCGAGGAAAGAGCAGCTGTTCGGCAGACGAGGGGGAAAAAGTCCGGTTTTAATGTCGAGCAGAACCGTCGCTCCTTCCCCTCGTTGCTCTTGATTTCTCTCTTTTCTTGCGACCACCAGTGAGAAACCGAATCATTCCGTGCAGCCTTCCTTCCTCGTCGCAACCCCTTGGTCCTCTCAACCCTGGTCCCTTCACACCTCACACACCCCCCCTGGTTGCGAGCAGACTGTGTGGTCGTCCAACTCACTCATTCGACATGAGAGAGGCTTTGCATTGCAGGGGAGCATCCATGGCATTGCACCAAGACCACACCAGTGAGGTGCAGAACATTGCATACCCCACTTTTCCCGCTCTGCCTCTGCCTGCTGTTGCTGTTGCTGCCGCTGCTCCTCCCGTCGTTTCGTCTTTCCATTTGCTTGTGAAATGCATGCAAAACACACCAAGACACTAACACGAAAAACCATTTGAACTGCGCCAATCTCAACTCCAAACCAAATTCTCACCACTTTCCCACAGCCTCTTTCACTTTCTCACTTTCCCACTTCCCCCTCTTTTCCCAACCTCGCACCTCCTCCGCAATAATTGCACTTCTGCACCCGGCAGACTTGTCACATTCATTCTCGCAAAAATGCGAAAAAGCTGAGCTGGCACCACATCCTGCTGCACGTGCGATAGGCCGCGGCTGACGAGGCCCGGCGTGATGGTCATGGTCCGGCGTCTGACTGGCCTGTTATCCGGTTTTCCGGCGATGAGACAAGCGATGGAAGAGAAACATGGAGGGTCTGCCAGCGGGGCCAAGGATGCCTCTCCGGCCTATCATGCCCGGTGACGATGGTTAGCCTGCAACCGGGGCCGGCTCTGAGACCGCATTGGCTGCCCTCGCCTGGCGTTGGATGGAATTGGCTGCAGCACATGGCTTGCCAACACATCAATGCAGATATCCCCCGGTCCCAGAGGCACCCCCCAGCCCACTTGTTTTCACTGAAAGGAGGGGTCTGACTCCGTGGTGTCAGGGTGTGTCGCGCGCGAATTGCGAATTATCCCTCCCACAACACCACCACCGCCGTCATCAACTTCAATATCACACACGCCCTTGGCTGTGATAAGATAACTAGGTGATGAGACAAAGGGAAATTGAGGCTGATGAGAGTGATGGGGGGTGATTTGGCGGGAGATGATGATGCAAGGAGAATACGAACAAGAAATATACAGAGAAGCCGGCTATACCGATGGAAAGACACACCGGGCCTGCCAATATCAGCATCCCGGACAATTGCGATCTTCAACCGTGAGCCGGGTAATCTCATACTCAGCAGAGAAAAAAAAAATATGACAGACTCGAAACTTCGAAAGCCGTCTCTCCTCATCATCTGCAATCTGCAATCTGCAATCTGCAATCTGATCAAAATCTGGATGATATGGAGCAAAAATGCGAGAAATGTTTCAAAGGTTTCGGCATCCAACGCATGCGCCGCTGCAATGGTAGCCGCGCTGCACTGACAACGCTCAAATCCAAATCGACCCCCCCCCCCGCCTTGGATGGTGGTCTGCTCGGGATGCCTGCAGAAAATGGAAGACTGCCTCGTTGACAACTCATCAAGAGGCTTGGAACTGAGGAGACGAGCAGCCTCTTCGCAACTGGTCTCACCAAGTGCGTGCTCACCCAATCGCCAACCCGCATATCGTCAAGACCGAATGAGAGGCTCTCTCCCAGCCAATGTTGTCCCGGCGCTGCTTCCACAAGCCGTCTTTGCGACCTGAGTGGACAGCCATGCACCACTGAAGAAAGAGATGGCTTCCGTCATGATCCAGTCTCGAGGGCCGGATTGACAAACGGAAATGACAGCGGCACAAGATCGTCTGATGGTTACTGCTGACTATCGGCCTGCCGTGTCTGCTGCAAAGAGGCTGTCTGTTGATGGTTGTGTTGATGTATGGTCGTCCGGCCGTCTGGATGGATGGGACTGCTTGCGACGACGACTTCACGGCGGATGAAGCGGATAATCGCAAATGTGTCAGAGTCTGGCAAATCTGTCTGCTGCTGTCGAAGACGCATCATGGCTTCCGTGATGCTTATCGATAGGTCATCGGCGTGTGTGCGGCTTCGCAAGAAGGGCGCAGAGACGGGATGGGATGCGATGGTTTCGTCCGATATCAGGGTCTCCTCTCTCAACTCGACGACTTATCGTTCTGACATGCATTGAGCCGCTTCCTGCATTGCCAGCGTGTAATGCAACCGCCTCATTTTTTCGAAGAATTTTTTCAAAGCCGCATCGACACGACGCTACCCTCCCACAGTCTCCACGATGTCCATCACTGGCACCCTCGGCATGGAATTTGCCGACAGCCTCAAACCGCAACATCTGAGTGGCATATCTTGATTGCATCTGCACTCAATGTTTACCAATATCTGCCAATGTCTGCCTCACGAGATAAGCTGGTTGGGCTTCACTTACCTGACCTCAATGGCGATGCGACAAAGGAGGCAATAATGGTCCCAAATGCCATGGTGCCACTGACCAAGACAGCGCCGATTTGCTCTTCGTCGTCGTTCTTTATGCACTCAACGGCTCATAAAGTTGATATGTCGCCAGCATCATGATTTCCATGCGCAAAGGCACCAATGCGTCCGATATCGTGGGTCGTCTTGCAGGAAGGTCCAAAGAGGGTCCAAGAGAGGTCCAGTCATCGTCGTCGTCGTCCGGTCAAATCTCGCCGTCTCCCCAGAAGAATATTCCAGCCGGGTTCCGCCGTCTCGACCCAAACCGCCCTCACCATCTCCTGTTCCAGCGCCCCAATCGCATAATGGCCTTTTCGATATCCTCCCCTCATGCCTCATTGACTGTGCTCATCAGCTTTGTTGATATGGCGATCGCTACCGCTGTCGCATTGCCGTCGTTCATTTTCGCCTCTTCATGTCGTCCAAGTGCGCCGACCATGTGTTGAACCACTGCTCAAGTACGGCATGCCGAGGATGGCTCCGTCTTCGCCGATGGTGGTGAGCCGTGGACGGAAAGATCAGCCGTCGTTCTGGCCAGAACCTCGAATCGTGCAGATGGTGGTGGAACACCTTCGGCATCACCATATCGTGGCTCTCTTCGTGATAGGGATCAATCTGGGCTGGATCATCGTCAACAAGACCGGCGCATTCCTCCAAGCTATCCTTTACGCTGTGTGCACCCATGTCCGCAAGGCGACATTGTCGGAAAAGACGCGTCAAGTCGGCGGATTGTTGACGTCCCTGTGCAATGGAGCCATCGTAGCAAAAGTTGGTGATTGATTCCCCTCTCCCTCACACCCCAGCCAAGCCCTTTGCAACGTCCCTTGCCCAGTCCAATCGCGTTCCCCTTGCGCTCTCCTCGCGCTCTCCTCGTCGCCTGGATCCAACACATCTCGATCCGATCCTAAAGTCCAACGTCGGTTTCGTAGTATGGATCGTTTTGAAGAGCGTAACACATCGTGTGTAACCGGGCCAAAATCGGAGGTGGTTGAAAAGGTGGGCATACCGATGAATGTCTCCGAGTGAACACCGGCATCAAGAACTCGGATACAATCGTAGGTGATTTGTTGAGACCTGAGGATGCGTCCAAATGTATCGAACTTTGCAGACGCAATCGATGGAGGATGTTGAAATCGCGAACTGGGTACCGGACGACAAGAGATGACGGAGGTGGCAAAATCGAGTGTTCGGTCAACAAGGTCGCTACAACTGCTGGGCTGTTAGTGCACTGCCAAGTTACTTTCGCGACCGTCGCAAACTTCTTCGCCGAGCTTCCTTCGTTCCAATTGCACCCCATTAACATCATTCCAAGACCATAACGGGATGCCTCCTCAAGGGATGTCGAACGGGTGAGACACAACCGTTGGTCTTCAACCACAAGAGGCTGAGGCCATGGCATCCTGCTGTATCAGTGGCTTGATCATTCACGGCCGCGTTTGCCATCGGAAGAAATCGCACGCAAGCCCCATACAAACAATCACCGCCATGCAAAAGCAGTGATGAGCCACCTTCGCATGCCACTGTATTTTCATGGCCATGAGGCAGAGCAGATCAGAAACCCCCAGCGCAAGCCTCTAGCAAGACCTGCCCGCTGTCGGATTTCATCCTGCGCAGATTTCATGCCCTGCCACACTCCGCGAAAAACTTCCAGCCATTCCTTGGTCCCTACCACTGAATGAGAGGCTTGCGTCCGGTCATCGCTCTCGATGGTGGCTTGACCGAGTGCCACAACATGTCGTCGATCTCGGGATTGGTCCATATCTCACACAACGCAACAACGTGGTATGCTGTAACACCTAGAACCCCTCCTCGACAGCTCCTGGACATACAAAGCACCCCGCCAGGCCTCATCTAGAACTTGATCTCATAAGGATCCAGAGATGCCAAGCCAACTGATATGGTGGGTAGGGTAAACGAAACCTGCGGTGGCACGCTGTCGAGTGGGCATCGGTCGGACGATAGTGTCATCAGGGTCTACTGCCTCCAGATGTATGTAAGTGAGTCTCAGAAAGATATCGGTATCAGATGAGGTTCCAGGGGATGGCGCAAAGCTCCAGATCGGTACTACCGAAGATTTTGACCGGGGCAGACTTCCACCCCGGGGTTGCCTCGGCCATCGGCCAGAGGTAAGGCCCATCTGAAGTTCCAACTTGGAACAGCATCAACACCAACACCATCCATCCGGGGGAACATGAACCATCAAGGTACTCCAAGGGCTGCTATGTCTTGTCGGGAGACGTAGGTTGCTGGTGGTCCAACACAGCTACACCGTGTTTTTCTTTTTACAGTCCTTCATGAATGCTTGTGGGCCGATGCATCTTCTCGATGGTCACTCACCTGACGAAACGAAATGATATAATAACTGCCTCCGGATATTACACGGAGGTAACCGGCTGAGTCCTGTCCGCGGCTGGGTCCGGGGCCGATTGTCTGGGTAAGGTGTGTTATGTTGTTGGGTAATCCTCACTCCGGGCTGAGGCTTCGGGAAAACGGGCGGCTCATCCGGACCGAGACAAGAAGGGAAAACGAAAAGGGCAGAACATGGCCGGCATCCAAATCCGCGACGGGACCGTCGCAAAAGAAACGGGCATCCAACGTAACGGGGTATCCGGGACTGGCGGCGAGGTGGGGCCGCCCTTCCAGCGCTCCAAAAGGTTTCCACACAACCGGCGGCCGGTAAGCGAGACCGTTGCAACGGGAGAGACATGCGATGAGAGAAGGGGTCTCGCCGACGCACATCTCATCATCTCATGAATGAGTTCCCATTCCGGCCTCACATTTTGGGCATCCGTTTGGTTTTTCTTGGGGGCAATATGGCGCGTATGCGGTCTTTCCCAAGGCCGATATCCGTACACCAGATCTCCGGACTTCGAAGTCCTGATGCGGATTCTCAGCTTTGGTCCTGACCCTTTTTAAGGAAGAGGAACGGACAGTCGGACGGGGGAGACCCAAAGAGGGAGGGTTGCAGGAGAAAGGGGCAGGACACAACATTAAAGAATCCGGAACCGCATGCCCGCACCGGCAGAGGCCGCAGAGGTGCAGGACCACAGAACGGAGCCATGGCCACGCCACGGGATGCGGGATTGGGGGCAGGAATCAGGATTGGGGGAGGAAAAGTCGGTAAACGGGCGGTATGGCATGTGGCATCAAGACATAAATTGGGCTTGCCAGCGAACTGTGTTCCATTTGTGCCCAACCCTTCCAGACCTTCCACGTTCTCCGAATCACAACCAGCTCCGACTTGTTCGGTCGGGAGCAGGGGACCTCCTTGCACCAATCACCTCGGATGGCCTTTGGCGACAACACATCTTGCATTCCCAAGAACACGCCGTCTTTGGCAACTTGTCTCTTCTGCCATTGCCCAACGCTGGTGCCCTACTTTTGGCCGGCCACAGGTCATCCCTGGAACCTACACCGTCAAACCGTTTTGGTGAGCCTCGTCTTCGCGATGTTTGGGTGTTTTGGCACGACAACACTCATCCGGGCAACCAGGCCAGGCCACCCACTTCCCGCCGGTCGACATGCCAATGGAATGGCCAACACCATCGGGATTCACCACCACGCACCACCACCAGCAAGCAGGAGCACTCCTCCGCCGTACAGATGCTTCTGCCCTGCAAGCGCAGGCCACCCTCTGGCCCTGGAGAACCGAGGATTGCGGCGCACAATCAGATGTCCAGGGTGTCCCGGCAACCAAGAACAACGACCAAGCAAAGAATCCACGAGAATGCAAAGATGCACTCACTCGTCCTGCGGTTTGACTTGGTTGACTTGTTTGCGGCCCGCGATCATCGATACGTCTCGCCAACCCGAACATCATCTTCCGTTCTCGTTCACACCCGATTGATTTGGACCTTTGCGCGAGTCAGAAGAAACACCCCCCCACGCGCGCGCTTGCTGGCGGTCCAAAGTTGACATCGCTCGCTTGTGTCTCTTGCTGACCGGGAAACGGGGCGTGTGATTGCACGTGTGCGTGTCGTGCTCTCATCCTCCTCACTGCCGGGGCGAACCGGCACAGGCCACACACACACCGCGTGTTTAACCTCCACGTCCACCGGCCAGGATACCGTGTCGCGCCGTATCTATGCTGCTCACTGTCGTGACAGCGTCAACCTTGCCACACGCTCCCAACTTCGAGGCATATATATGTCTCCATCGTGGGCCGAGCCCTCTGGAGTCTCTGGGGTCTCCTTTATCTTTCTCATCTTCGTCCGAAGGAAGAGTGCCATGCTGCTGGTTATCGAGCACAGGACACGCCGCTGTTGATCTCGGGTTCGGTTCGTGATCAGAATAAACAGGAATCCACTCGTGCGCCCGCCGCCGAGCTGTCATACCCGCCCGCGTGTTTAGTCGAGTCGCCAGCGAGAGCCCTACCGGACCCCTGAATCATTGCGAACCCGCCGAAAAGATCGGATATCCCAGTGAGGTTATCGTCAGCTCCGTTTCGTGGATCCTTCTGGAGTTGAAAGATTTTGGTGGCCGGTATCCCAGGAAATCCTGGCCGCAGGTTTTTCGGTTTTTGCCCTTTTGCTGGATAATATTTTTTTTTCTCCTCTGCCAATTTGAACACTCTTGCTGGGCCATACTTTTCTGAATTTTCCGTGTTGCGGTTTTTGCGCTCGCCAAGTTTTGCAAAAGAGGTCTTGATAAAATACCACCATCTTGGACGGGAGCTCTTTCAACAAGAATTGCATCTTTGGAAATCCCATTCCGACGGATCAGCTATAGGAAAAGACTAAGATGGCACAGCCGGACTTTGCTTATTACCGCACGTCGGCCGTTATGCCAAGTGACCCTTGGCTCTCTACGCGCAGGTGGGAAAATACAACCTAAAACCCCCAACATGACCGTCATATGATCCCTCTTTTGGGGGGAAATCGGGGCGCATCTAGAGCTAACTAACCGACGTACCAAAAGCCCGCTTTACAACGATACAACATCATACCAGCAGCACACCAACAAAACCTCGTTCGATGTCACGGGCAGGGGTCCCTATCGGCCGCATAGGTAAGAAACCAAACCAACTTGCCTCCAATGAGAATATCCCGATCTTCAGAGGAACGACGAAAAATAACACCGAAGCTAAAAGCGTGGCCTTCTCGACAACCGGAAATGTCTCGACGTTTAACCTGCCAACGACCGCCGTGTCGATGACGGCGCTAGGCAACGGCATCGGACTCGGAAGCAACCTAAAGAACCAATACAACCTTGGACGAGCCGGACCCGACCACGTCTACCACGCCGCCGCTGCCGCCGCCGCCGCGCCCACTCCTCAGCTCTACAACCCCCGACCAGCAGCCCCCGTCGGGCCGTACACTAGCGCGCCAAGCCACGGCGCCGCCCACGGGCACCTTAACGGGCAGTACCGGAGCACCGCGCCCAACCTCAACCACACACAGGGGGGATGGGGTGATCACCACCACCCGGCGTCGTCGTCGCGGTTCGCCTCGTCGTCGTCGGACTCGGTCGACGACATCATGGGCTCGCCCAGCCTCTCCGACTACTCGCTCGACAACCCTTCGCTGTCGACAGCACCATCCAGCAAGCCAGGCGGCAACAAGAACCACCATCATAACCACCACAACCACAACCAGCATAACAACCACAACGGCAACGGTAACAACAACCGAGGCGGCCGCTCCCAGCGCCGCCCCTCCAACCGGGACGAGTTCGACGGCCCCCACCAATTCCTCCAGCGCCCACCCCCCGAATACATCGCCATGCAAGAGCGCGAGCTCCCCCACCTGCCCACCAACCTTTTGGTCCAAGAACAGGACTCAGTCCTGACGCAAGTCAACGACCGGCTCTCCCAATGCGCCTACGACTTCGTAGCCAAGTACCAGTTCCCCGTCCCCTTAACGCAGGACATGCGGCCCGTCGAGAGGCCGCAAGACCGCGAGTGGACCGAGTGGGTGTATCTTTTGAAGAGACTGGCCACCAAGCGCAGGATTCCCGCACGGGTGCTGTATAACGGGCAGATCAAGCAGTTTGTGACTATTCTGGAGAATAGTCTGGAGATGAGACACGCGGCGAAGCATCAGAGTCGTCCGCTGAAGGATGATCGGAATATTTTGCAGTTGATTTCCGCGGGGATTCAGGTCGCCAAGATCCTCAAGGATGCGCCGGCTATGGACTTTTTGGATAAGTTGTATGTGAGCACGGAGCAGCAGATTCAGGAGCGGGCGGCGGCTGCGGCGGCGAGGTTTCGTTGAGCCTTTGGTTTGACTTCTGCTTTGTGTTTTTGTCTTTTTTTGCGCGTTGGTTTGGTTGATTATATCCCCTACAGGACTCCCCTCTGGATCTAGATCTCGGATTTTTGTTATTTTGGTTGCATCATTGGTCAGGAAGATATACGGGAAAGGGAAGCCGCAAGGCTTTATAGAAGGTTTGGTCATGTAAGCATCCACTCAGTCGGAGGCACTCTGTTATACCTGTTTTCGTTGTTTTTTGCATTCTGCTTTTGGCTTTTGGTTCTGCTTTTTTGGCTTTCTGGAGAAGAACCCCGGACGGACACTTCATGTCGACAAAACAACAGGAGGTTATATCTACGCTTACAAGCACGCCAAGGGAAGGCTTGTTGGCGAACTTTGTAAAACTGATATAGAAAGGGTTGGGACAGTACCAAAAGACATGGAACTGGTCTGTCAAGGGTGGGAAAGGAGAAAAAAAGGGGAAGAAGAAGGAAAACAGAAACACACATTGGGTAAAAACTTGGGATTGGAAACGGGAAAAAGGCATGGTTTGGAAACTGGAAACTACTGGTTGGATAGAAGGAAGGATTGGAAAGGAGGGAAAAAGGACTGTCGACATACCTCACTCATCTCTCAGCTCGGATATGGATATGGATTTACCTGCATGGCACTGGCAACCGGGGAGCAGAAGGAGACGGTGCTCTGATGAAGAGGACGGTATTCGGTAATGGCGTGATCTCATTCTCTTCCTCTTCGGGTTTCATTTCTCATGGTTGATTGATGCTCTTGATTTACGCTTTGCAATCAACTGAGGTGTTGGCTAGGGTTGGTGTTTACTCGTGTGTTATGGGAGGGTGGCCTTCTGATATTGTTAGTTATTGGCTTTTTACATTACTGAGATTCTGATACCTTGTCTCCTTAATTTTGGCCATGTTTTACACACCTTCGCATCAACACACACTCGCCTCACTAAATAAACTTACGGGCTTCCATAACTGCTCTACGCTACCTTACCTCTACCTACCGAACCAACCGGCCCGACAATCTCTCATCGTGTAGCACGGATTATATCTCACCACCTACCTAGTACCTACCTACCTACCTTACCGAACCTGACTACCGGTTTCGAGTTACCATACTCCACACTGTCACTGCTTAATGTCGTGGTTCCAGGTTGTGTTGTGTTGCCTTATCTGTCATGTCATATCTTGCTGCCCTTTTTCCATACCTCGTTTGGACTTGCCTCATCGTAGAGGTACCTCTAGGGAAGCACTCACGTCTGCCATGGCGAGGCGGCTTTGTCTCGGCTTTGTTTACCGAGATCTTCAAAATTTCGAGTTGATGCTTGCCACATACCGGGGAGACTTCGGTCGAGTCGCCGCGTTGGCGTTGAGTTGGTGATTGGTGCTTGAGATAACAACCTTCGATAAAGACTTATAAGATTATACGTCGTCAAGCACAACCGCGAGGCCTAACTTCTTACTATCTTGACCGGTTCTTAGGTTTCGCCCCTTGCTTCGTATTGCTAAGTTGTTCAAGACTCGGGGTTGATGATGACGCTAAGAGCCAAGATCAAGATTCCGTGGATCTTACATGATACATACCATTTATTTATTCATTAAGCCGAGGCCGAGGCGAGCGGACATAAGAACGTGTAGTCTGTGGTGTAAGTGGTGTGTACCGTGGGGAAACACAGCATGCCCACCTGGTCCTTGTCCTTGCTCTTTTTTCCCATGATGCGTAACGCTGGGTGGAAAAAGGGTTGGTGGTACCGTGGGGGGAGTGTAGTCACTGAGATGTCTATGTCATCAAAGACATATCGAACGGATACTTGGCCTTCAAATTCAATGTTGCTCGCTCGTTTGCTGGTATTTAATGGTGTTGATCGTCATCACTTTGGCTGTCATCATTGGCCGGGGGGTTATCGTCGTGTGTAAGTGATAGTGAGTTGAGGCAATGCTATGCTTAGCGGGTTGCCCTTTCGTAGTTCTCCGGTGTAGCACCAACATATACCAAGAAGAATTCCAGAAGCTCTGATCGATTGGAAACGTTGTCTCTGCATTCGCGTCTTGTCATTCATAAGCGGGCGCTGACTCGATGCCTCAGAAGTGTTGGGCTCAGATGAAGGTCGGACGGATTGTTTGCTCGAGTCGAGTGACGTTCGCCCTGGTTTCCATCTTTGGTGAACAATGCATCTACAGTAGCTCCGCCTCCACGGAATCTGTCCGTCCGTCCATCGACGTGTTGTGTTGCAAGCAAGGATCCAGGAAGGTGAAACGAAATGACATATCTGGTAGACAGCCTCGGTGTGTAGTACGGTAAGATCAGTACATGAAGATGGAAATGGTATAGTAAAATGCTAGGGAAACCAGAGAAAGAGAGGCCACTGGCCAGTGGGAGGAGGCGCGGTTCAAATAGTGGCTGTTGGAATCGGTATCCAAATCGGGTATAGCGTCGCCAAGAGTGTTGGCTTCCATCCTGACTTCTTTCGCATCGAGACATTTCCCCCAATTTGTCCCCAATGTCCCCTCTCTGAATGACACCTCGCCCACTTCATGTCGCTCCCATGCCTCCCCCACGGGTTGCGCATCCCCTGGTGGCAGGGCGGGCTGAGTGAACCACTCCTCGATTCTGTCCAATAGGAACATGATCATGATGGACAATGAGGGATGATCTCAAGGAATGGGCATGCAAGTTGCGCATCTGTTCGGTACCCTGAAGAGGTTAGTATATCGTCTGGTTTGTTACAAAGATGTTGGTCGCTAAAGAGGCTGAGCAAGAAGACGGGCCCTTGACACTCTTGACACTTCTCTTGATACCTGACCCTTTCACAAGTTTGAAGCCACTCCCGGCCTGTCTACCGTGTACAACATTGTATCCCATCGGGTCTGTCATGGAGGGGTAGATCAGGCAGGCAAACGTCTTGTCTTGGCTTGACTGACCTGTCCTTGACAACATCAGGGTCTCTTCAGGATCAAAAGGACTCGGAAAAACAACACTGATCTTTTTCGTGTTTCCAATCTCTGAATCACTTTCCTCGTTTCCAGTTTCTCAACTCATTTCTCCCCTCTCATCACTGTTCCCATTACCCTCTTTTCACAAGTCTCTGACTCTCTCTGATGGGAATGCCTCGGTCTTGGTAGCTGTCGTGACTCGACTCTACCCTTCCACACGTCCTGCTGCGACACCTTTCCTTGGTCTCGAACAGGCTTGATACGGCAAACAAGAGAACGACACTTTGTCAAAAAGAGCATCCCATGAGCCATTGATCTTCGTGCTGCGGCATGCCAGAGCTCTCGCTGGGTATAAGAACGAGGATTACATCGCACAGAATCTCGAATCGGTTTCACCTTTCTACACCACTTTCGAATAGACCGTTCAACAAGCGTCAAAGAGCTCAACTATCCAAAGCATCACCGCGACACAACATCACACCAGCGTACGACCCTACGTCCACAAAGCCATAGACAACAGTCTCTTCACGTTTCACCAACCGAGGTCCCAGCCAACGCATCTCAAGGCGTCCAAGACCCCGAGCCCCCGGAACAAGGAGGTTCCCCGTTCAAGCAATCCCGAAGATTACATTTCCAACCGCCAAAGTGGAGGAATCAAAGAACGAAGCCCTCGACACCACGAGGGCCACTGACAAGGGCAAAGGCCGCGAAACCATAACACCACCACCAGCCGAATCCGCTCCCTCGGACATCATGTCTGCTTCACCCCTTATGGGCTACTCACCCTTTCAGGGGCATCATGGTAACCCTGAGCATGAGCAAGCTGAATGCGAACACAACTACGGGTATGGCCATCGGCATGATCATGCCCGTACACACAGTCCCCAACATGGATATGCTCCCGAGTCTATCGGCGGTGACTCGGATTTTGACCAACACGCTTGGGCTTTCGTCAATGTCAGCCCCGACACCGGCACTTTGGGTGGCCTTCAAGCCAGCCCTGTCCAGGGTAGTTTAAGCGGACTGAGCAGCTCTTGGACCAATGTTGAGGGACAGTTTGGTGGCGGTTTAAGCCCCCTGCCAGCTGCCTTGACTCCAGATGCCTTGTCTGGCTCGCCCGAAGGTGGCTACCAATTCTCCGCTGATGACTTCCCACACCTCGATGGTTATACCTATGACAACGTGGACATCAACGCTCTCTTGTTTTCTGATCCGCAGTACGAACAAGGCATGGCTGCTGCAGGTCCATCTCAACAGCCTGCCACCCACCAGAACCAACAATCACAGAACTTTCAGGACGACTTCAACCTCGATATCGCATTGTCCGGCGCTGATGTTCCACCTTGGGATCCTCTCTTTGCTGGCGGCCTCGAGCCCGGGTCCATGGAAGAAATCCCCTCCCTCTTCAATATGGACGACTTCAACATCGAGGCCGGCGCAGGCGCACTAAGCTCGAGTCCCCCTGAGAGCATCAACAGCCATACCCTGAGCTATCACTCCGCCCCCGAGAATCCTTCTCACCTATCCGTCCCAGTCCAACAGCCATACCCGGCTCCCTCCGTCCCCGTTCCGGGCCCCTCCTCATCTTCGCACGCGACCTCCAAGCCCATTGCCATCCATAAGACCCGTGGCAATGCTCGTGTCCAGAAGAAAAAGGCTTCGCCCAGCCCGTCCTCCGTCTCCTTCACCACCGCATCCTCTACCGCGGCGGTCGTGAACTTCTCCGGTGAAAACAAATTCGTCGTCATCACGCCCCAGTCCATCAGCCAGAACGCTGCTAAGGGCAGCAGCGCGGCCTTGTTCGGCGGTAAGGACGCCGAGGGAAGCAACCGCACCACCCTCAGGGGCCGCAAGGGTCCTCTGGCCATCTCCACCGCCGTTTCCGCCTTGCAGGTCCGCCGCATAGGCGCCTGCTTCTGCTGCCACGCTCGTAAGGTGTCGTGCGAGGAGACGCGCCCGTGCCGGCGGTGCGAGAAGCTCAAGCTCACCATGCCCGAGGTGATCTGCTGGCAGTTTAGCGACTTCACCGAGGTCATTTTCCCGGGGTGGCTGAAGGCACATCTGAAGCGGGAAGGCGCCAAAGGAGCGGAGGAGTACGTACGGGGAAACGTCGCTTCTTTCCTGGTGCGCTTCCGGGAGGACGAGGAGGAGACCGAGAAACCGATCAAGTTGCGTCTGACTCTCGGCCGTGGCTTCAACAAGGCTGCTATGCTCACCGTGTTTGCCAAGTTCTTCACTCCCACCCCCAACGCCCCCGACGCTACGAGGTGGTACACCACGCGCGAACACCCGGCCGGACAGGGCCACGGGCTCATCCTCGAAGAGTCTCCAGCCACGCCGATCGCTCTTCCCTACGGCTGGCTCGACCAGCGCGAAGAGCTGCGTCGCCACCTGCGCCAGTTCCACGAGGGGCTATACAACGAAGACAAATGGGCTTACCTCCTCACGCAATCGTGCGAGAATACCACGGACATCCCCACGCGGGTGCTTCCCATTCTTCGGCGGTACGCCAACGAGTCGCGCAACGTCATGGTCAAGCGCGCGCTGCAGATCCTGACCATGAACTACACCATGTCTTACCACCTGCACCTGGACCCGGACTCCGTGCACGCTATTGAGGTTGCGGGGTACCGGGTGCCCGAGGGCTTGGACAGGAAGGTCCTGACGGCCAGGGTGCTGAACAGGCAGCTGAAAGCCGTCACAAACGACATGATTGAGCGCGAGGTGAGGAGGCTGTTTGAGGACTTCAGCAAGGCGCTGAAGCCAAGATCCCGCAAGGAGTGGGCGGGCTGCTTTGCGGCGTTCGCGGCGCTGAGCGTGTTTTTGGAGTATAAGGAGGCTCAGGCGGACGCGTATGTGGTTATCGAGAATGAGGTCAAGAAGAGGGATTGGTTGTATAAGGTCCAGCAGCAGCAGCAGCAACATCAGCAACAGGAAGCGGAGAATATTATGGGTAGGAAAGAGGGGGGTGTCGAGGACGCCGGGGAGATTGAGCAGGGGATGGATGAGTTGAAGTTGGACTTCAGTCGGAAACAAGCCTGGGATACGCTCGAGGCGATCGATAACTTGCCGTTCAAGCAGTTCATGTATCAGTTCCACCAGGTCTACCAGACGCATCCGTCGACGGCGAAGGATGGGAAGGCGTTTAACCCATTCGTGGACGATGAGGCTTTGGAGAGCCTCAGGGAGTTCCCGGATGGCGAGGCGGCGATCTATATGGTGAAGACGTTCCGGGACCGGTTCTTTGATGTCTCGGATGTTCGTAAGTTTTCCCCCTTTTCCTCTTCACCTCCTTATTTCCGCTGTGACGGAATTCCCCTCTCGCTCCCTCCATCATCCCATCTTCCCTTGTATTTTGGTGTCTAGGACGGCCGTCAACCTTGAAGTTATGCACCTTGGGCGAACCTGAACGCGTTCGAACCATGATCCCCACCTCTGCCTCCTACCATCCGTCTCCATTCACTATCAGGTCCTTCTTTTAACTCTTCACCCATAATCTTCCTGCTAATCTCCCTCCTCACTTCTTCTTTTTTTTCTCCCTTTCCTTTCCTTTTCCTTTTTCACCAACAACCACCAAGGTCAACAGGCCAAACACCAACTGACAACTATTTCTTTCCACAAAAACAGGTCACGAACTCGACTTCCTAACCTTCGACCCCAGCGGTCCTCCCAAAGAGAACGTCGACCCTTTCACCAATCCCACCAACAAGAACAAGACTACCATCTTCGACCTGTTCACCGGTCGACTTCTCTCCAAGTTCTTGCTTTCGTTCATCGACGAGAGGATGATCATGGGATCTACCGGATTTACCGGCGGTGGTGGTATGTGAAGTGTGAATTATGAAGTGAAGTGAAGTATAGTTGTGTGAAGGGAAGGGAAGTGTGGTGCCAATCACGGCTGGGGGAGGGACGCTTCTGGTCCCGACGAGGAAACTAATCACTTGGCTTATCGTTAGGGAATGGAGGAAACAAGGACGTAATCGTTGCTGCGGACGTCGACAGCACCACCGATGGAGAAAGCGACTATGAGAGCGAGGAAGAATTGAGCTCGGATGTCAACAATGACAACAATAACAACGATGACGATGACGACAATGGCGATAACACCGGTGGAAATGTCTTCATTATCGACAACGAGCAACTCGAAGACAGCGACAACGAGGAAACCACCGAGGTGATCGGCGAGGCGGGCTCTTTGCGTGTCTTCCTTGAGGCCATTCTCCTTCCGAGTCTCTTTGCTTTCCTCGGCGGTTTCTCCAGCGGGTGTTGAAGGTTGGAATACATTTGGGCGGTATCTCGAAGAAGGAATAACGGAACTTTGGCAAGAGCATGAATGGTTGCGTAGCGTTGCGTTGCTTTTCAAGCAAATAATCCTTGGAGTTCATGGGCATCAAACCGAGTTGAGGTCGGAGTTTGGGTGTCCTGATTTTCCTTCTTGTTCTTCCTCTTCTCTTGAAGCCCTGGGGATTGAACATAGTAAGGGAAGAGAAGCATACAGTATCTGCGCAGAGATGAGACTGCCGTGGGGAAATCAGAGAACAGAGAAGGAAGTGGCAAGATAGGACAGGAAGCTTAGATACCCATGAAGCTAGGAATTTTTCGGTGCATAGGTATTCGCTGCATATCGATAGCAGGCGGGGGAATCATGAATGGAATTCAACAAAAAGCAAATTGACGTGCAACTCTTGACTGGTGATGCTTGAGTTGTTGTTCTATTCAATGTCTCCGCCACCTCCACGCCGCTTCCTAATCCCTAAGTGGAGGGATAAGATGCAAAAAAGATGGGGCCACCCGGGGATTGAACCCGGGACCTCTCGCAAGAATGCTCAGGATTGAACCCTAAGCGAGAATCATACCACTAGACCAGCGGCCCATTTGTTTTGTGATGGTGAGACAAGAGTGAACTGGTGATTTTGAGACGCGTTGCTCTGCACTGGCACGGCACGACTGAGTGTGTGTATTAGAGATTGGAGGTACCTACTGTGATGGATGGAGATAGGCTTCGCAAGACCCAGGCCACTCTGACTTTTGAAGAAGACCGATCGCGACCCGTACTCGTCAGGGCTCGAAACGCCCATTGACCCCATCCGCCCAGGATGGGGTCAGGCAGGGCAATTAGCAAAAATCAGGGCAATTAGCAAATTTTTGGGGTACACCAGCCGCCTGCAAGTTTACTAGCAAATGGAGGTACCCCGGCATGAATGCAAAACTCCGAGCAAAACGAAGCAGTCACACGAGGATTCTCAACCACATAACAAGTGCATTTAAAATGTAATCGCCAGCGATTGCGCGCTCTTTTTATATCCTTCTCACAGTACCCTCATTTTTCTTATATCTTTTAATTTGGTGTTGCAATTTGATTTGCAGTGTAAATTTTGACGGTTGAATTGGCTTACACCAGCCGCGCCAAGGTGCTTCCGGCGCTTCTATAACCCTAACCCCAGGAAGTTTTGCTAATTGCCCTGATTTTTGCTAATTGCCCTGCCTGACCCCATCCTGGCGGATGGGGTCAATGGGCGTTTCGAGCCCTGACGAGTAGGTACTGTATATCTTTGAGATGCATTGAAGATCCATCTTGTTGGTGTGAGTGAGTTTGTAGATCATTTCTCTCCGAGTCGATGCAAATGCGGTTGACGTTGTCAGAGGTTCCATTGGGATGTGTCGTCCAGATGTTGGTGGATTCCCCCGGTATTAGTGTTAGTGGCTTTTCGGGATGAACAGACAGGGTTGGCTGATGGTGTGCAGCTTTTCAGACCAGAACAGGATATCGCGCTGCCTATTGCACCTTGTACCATATAGCCATATCTCCAAGTTGCTCCAACAGCGGTTTGGGAGATTCATGAGATTCTCATCGGATGTCTGTTCGATTGCGAACATACTGGAACGGGGGAAGAAGATTACCGCTGCTAACATGCGCTATCGCTAACAGACGCCAACCCCTGAAAGCCGAGATGCCAAGCCTTGAAGCAGCTCAGGATGATGTCATTGCCCAGACGTCTGGCCAGCCGCTTCCCGTTGTTGCTTCTCTTTCACTTGCCCATGACAACTGCAGAGAAAACAAGGAATTATAGATTGCGCCTCCCCTTGCATTCGAGTTGCATTGGACCTCCCGGCGCGTGAGCAGACTCGGCAGTGACACGAACGATTTTCGCTGATCAGGGAACCCAACAACGGCATTTGAATTGGCAGTCATCGGAGGGACACCTCCTCAAAGAAATTCGACAAGCACGACCGTCTGATCAGAACCACTCGATCGATCATCAGCCAAATACCAACCTGGAAGACTTCACCCTGTACACTTGGCGATTCTTACGAGAGAAACATGTTCTGTCGCCGATAACCCGTTACCCAGTCCAACAACGCAACAGGTGCACCTGACGTAAAGCTTCTTACATGCGTCACAGTCGCTGGTGGTACCATTAACTCGTCATATAACAGCAATCATCACACAGCAAGACGCGCCCCATCATAACACGCGCCCAGGGCGCCGTCATTCTACATCCAAGCACCGCGACGACCATAAACGAGCATAGTCCTTGAAGAGAGATACTCTCAGGCCCAAGCCCTCACATCACAACGTGATGGCGACCGCTTTCGAAACGCAACCACTGGTTGCGACAACCTCAGATACCACAGATCCGACTCCCGTCAAGCTCGAAACAACTACGAGTCCGACCGGCGCCCATGTCACCGTCATTCGCGACGCCAAGGGCAACGTCATCTACCCTTCCCACGTTCCCCCGGAAACCCAGTCACCGAGCATCTCCCCAGCAGTTCCACCCGCGTCACAGCAACAAGAGCAACATCAAGCGACTCCGAAAGACAAAGTCCTTGAATCTCCAGGGCTACACAAAACCCATACCGAACCCATCAAGCGACCCACGAACAAGCATTGGCAGACCGAGGCAGCGAGACGAACGGATAGACAAGACTCTTTCGCCGTACCGCGTATGCAGCGGGCCGGGACCAATACATCGCAGTTCAACCGCGCAATGTGGGATCCCAGGGCAATGCACGCCTTTGGCGACAACTCGGATTCCAGTAGCGAGTCCTCGTCGGATGAAGAAGAGCATGCCCATGGGCACAAGAAGCACATCTTCCGAAAGAAACATGCGGACAAAAAACACCATGAACAACACGGCCACTTCGGTCGCTTCAATGTTGGAAATGAACACTATAGCACAAAGGGCAAGGTTAACAAGCGCGATGGCCGCCTTAGCATCTCGGTCAACGACATGAGCAGTACGGGATATCTGGCAAAGGCCCTCGGAATGGCAGTCAAGAAGGTGATGCCGGCAAGGGACGAGATTTCCAACAAGTACGCTGAGCACGTCGGGAAACCTTCGGTCGTGTCACGACTCTCCACGGCTTCAACTACTGCCGGCCCTGACAAGATTTCTTGCCCAAAGCTGAATATCGTCATCATGGTCATCGGTTCCCGCGGCGATGCGCAACCGTTCCTCAAGATCGGCAAGGTTCTGAAAGAACAATACGGACATCGCGTACGCATCGCTACACATCCTGCCTTTCGCGACTTTGTCGAGAAGGATTCCGGCCTAGAGTTCTTTTCCGTCGGAGGTGACCCAGCAGAGCTCATGAGCTTCATGGTCAAGAACCCCGGTATGATCCCTACTCTGGAATCAGTGAAAGCTGGCGACATCGGGAAACGACGCGCTGCCATGGCGGGCATGTTCCAGGGCTTCTGGCGAGCTTGCATCAATGCCACCGATGACGAGCGGGATGTTCGCAATCTCAAAATGATGGGTCGCATGGACCCCTTTGTAGCCGATGCCATCATTGCCAACCCTCCCAGCTTTGCTCATATTCACTGCGCCGAGGCGCTGGGTATCCCCGTTCATTTGATGTTTACTTTTCCATATACCCCCACCCAAGCGTTTCCCCATCCACTCGCCAGCATCAAGAAGTCCAATGTCGACCCTGGTTACACGAACTGGATCTCCTACCCTCTAGTAGAGATGATGGTTTGGCAAGGTCTCGGCGACTTGGTCAATGACTTCCGCGTCAAGACACTCGGTCTCGATCCCGTTTCCACCCTCTGGGCCCCCGGCGCCACCTACCGTCTGCACGTCCCATTCAGCTACCTCTGGAGTCCCGGTCTTGTATCCAAGCCCGAAGACTGGGGTGAGGAGATCGACGTATCCGGCTTCGTCTTCCTCGAACTGGCTTCCACCTTCCAACCTCCCGATGATCTCGTCAAGTTCCTCGAAGCAGGCGAAGCCCCGATCTACATCGGCTTCGGATCCATCGTCGTCGACGACGCAGATAAGTTCACGCAGATGATCTTCGACGCCGTCAAACTAGCTGGCGTGCGTGCTCTCGTCTCTAAAGGCTGGGGTGGTCTCGGTGGCGACAGTCTCGACGTTCCCGAGAACATCTACATGCTCGACAACACACCACACGACTGGCTCTTTCCCCGGGTCCGCGCCTGCGTGATTCATGGCGGTGCAGGCACCACTGCTATTTCGCTCAAGTGCGGCAAGCCGACCATGATTGTCCCCTTCTTTGGCGATCAGCATTTCTGGGGTACTATGGTGAGTAACTCCAAGGCTGGCCCGGAACCTGTGCCGTACAAGAGCCTTACGGCGGAGAAACTGGCCGAGGGAATCAAGTACTGTCTTACCGAGGAGGCTGTAAAGGCCGTGGAGGAGATTGCTCAACAAATCAGTGAGGAAGGTGATGGAGCTGAGAACGCTTGCAAGGCATTTCACAGGGGCTTGATGCTCCAGGGTGATAGGTCGATGCGATGCTCAATCCTGAGAGATAAGGCGGCGGTGTGGCAGGTCAAGGGAAGTCCGACGGGGTTGAAGCTGAGTGCCATGGCTGCGGACCTGGCGGTCGAGAAGAGACTCACCTCGTGGAAGAACTTGAGACTGCTCCGGCATGTCGAGTGGAATGACTTTGAGGGACCTGGTGAGCCGGTGACGGGAGTGGCTGGCACGGTTGTGTCGACGGTAGGCGATGTGTTTTCGGGAATTGGTGGAGTGCCAATCAGGCTGGGCAAAAAGGCCAAGCAGAGGAAGGTCAAGAAACAAGAGAGGAGGGAAAGACGGGAAAAGAAGTTGAAGGCACGAGAGGCTAGGTCGGAAGAGAAGGGAAAGGCGAAGGAGAATGGTAACTCAGCAGTCCACGGCGAGAAGACAGACAAGCCATCCGAGCAGCAAAACGGAATCCTCCAGAAAGTCGAAACAAAAGACCACGCCGCCGCCGCCGATGATAACAAGAAGTCTGACGCTCAATCCTCGAGTCAATCAAGTGACTCCAAGCCAGACGACGCCACCGCCGTCGACAAGTCCAACTCCAACGAGACCAGCCCCGAATCAGGCCGCTCCCTCCCCAACATCACCACAACAACGACCAACGCCATCCGCAACACCCGTCCCCGCCTCGAATCCCCATCCCCATCACCCTCCTCATCTCCTCTCCTCGCCCCCATCCGCCCCGCAACCGACCACCGCACCGACACCCAACTAACCAACCTAACAACCACCACCAACGGCGGCGAATCCACCACCGACCCGGCCGAAGTCGCCGAGGAAATCGTCCACGAGATCGGCCAAGGCGCCATCAAGTCCGCCTCCGCCATCGCCCGCGCCCCCGTCGACCTCTCCATCGCTCTCGCCCAGGGTTTCCACAACGCGCCCCGTCTTTATGGGGATGACACCGTCCGCCGCCCCACGCGCGTGACGGGGATCAAATCGGGCCTGAAAGCAGCGGGGCATGAGTTCGTGTTTGGGATCTATGATGGATGGACCGGTCTCGTCCGCTTACCCTACCGTGGCTTCAAAGAAGGTGGTATGAACAGCAAACCCTCTAGTTCTGCTTCAGGACCAGGAGGACCACAAGGAGGCACCAACGATAACGGTACGGAAGCGACGACACCAGCCCCCGCGGGACGGATGGTCGGCCTAGTGAAAGGAGTGGGCATGGGACTAACGGGGTTCGTGCTGAAGGATATCTCAGCTATCATTGGCCCGATTGGGTATACCCTGAAGGGAGTAGTCAAGCAAGCGCAAAGAGGAAGGGGACCGGGGAAGTACATCAGGAAGGCGAGGATCGTGCAAGGAGCGAGGGAATTGGAGGCCGTTAGCCCCGAGGAGAGAAGGAGGAGAATGGAGGAGGTGGTGGAGGGGTGGAGAGTTTTGAGGGAGTTGTGGGAGGCGTTGCAGGAGGTTGAGAGTGGGGATAAGGGGAGGAAGAAGAAGGGGTTGGGTGGGAAGAAGCTGGCTAATGGGAAGGTAGCGGCGAATGGGAAGGCCTCGAACGGGGAGATGAATGGAGTGGTGAGTAATGGTAATGGGGTGAAGAACGAGAAGGACACGAAGGAGAAGACGACAGAAAGAAAAAGGGAACGAAAGAGGTGGTTGAAGGTAAGGGGATTAGGAAGGAGAAGGAGGGTGGCGGTGCAGGGGGAGGCGTTTGAGAGTGTGGAGATGGCGAGGAAAGCTTTGGAGGAGTTGAGGGCTTCTTCTTAATATTAGAAAGAGGAGGGAGAGCGAGACATCCGCTTTGTTGGTGATAATACAGTCTGGTGGTGATTTGGTTGGGTGTTTTCATGGCTTGACATCGAAGGAATATACACCAGGAGTAGGAGTTAGGCGCAAGCGACACGAGCGGACTGACTGGCTATATAGCAGCGTACACGATTAATGCATTAATGATATAGCAACAGTATTAATGGTTATTGTAATTGGCAGACGAGTAACCTAGCTGCTCTCCAGCATCTCCATCAGTGAAGTGAAGTGCCTATGTCAACAAGCCAAACAACAACTGCGTCCTCTTATAGTACTCCTGCGCCGCCTTAACCAGTCTTCCCTTGGCCCCTGGATCCAAGCCAGAGTGCTGGAAGACTGTGTTGGCAATCTCGTTGAAGTCGCCGTTTCGGCCGTCGAGGAAAATGCCGAGGTAGATGATGTCGAAGAGCCATTGGACGAAGAGGTCGCGGCGTTGTTGGTTGGCTTTTTCGGCTTCTTGTTTTTTGATCTTTTCGGCCTCTGCTTTGGCCAAGGTGGAGGTTTGTAGTTGTTCCTCGGAGGGCTTATCTTCTGTCTTGGCCTCCTCGGTCTCTTGCTTGCCTTCTTCCCCTTCTTCCCCACCCTTCTCATCCTTCTTCTCACCCTCACCCTCCTTTTCACTGCCTTCCCCTTCCTTCTTACCACTCTCCTGAGCTTCCCGCTCCCGCTCCGCCTCACCCAAAACCCCCCTAGCAGCCTCCAACCAAACCCTACACACCTCCCCCCTCACTTCCTTCTTCAGCTCCCTCACCGCCGCCGGACTCCACAAGTCCGCTCCCGCATCCGCCATCGCCGCCGACAAGTTCCGCAGGAACCGGAACATGCCCGGCGAGGGGGACGTCGGCAACTCCGGGTCACCTTCCCACAACCCTCTCCCGACCACGGTCTTCCGCGCCAACGCGACCGTTACAAACTCATCCACCGGCCCGACCAGCACGGTTTTGGCGAGGGAGGAGTGCAGAGAGGGGATGGTGGGGAGGCCGAAGGTTTTGATGCTGCCTTCCGCGCCCGGAATCTGAGGTTGATCAGGTAAACGGCTACGTATATCCCTCAACAACCTCAGCAAATACATGGCTATCGGCCCGTTATTCGGTCCCTCCCTCTGCTGGTTCCACAAGCTTGTGAGATGCTCATCAAGCGCAGCGAACGCTTTCAGGAGGGAATCGCTAAGGTGGGTAGTCAACCGCTCCGGATCCTCGCGCGAGAGGAGTTGTTGTCGCTGCTCGATAGTCTCTTCGTCTTCGACCATCATCATGTCTCCTTCTTCGTCCTCGAGGTCGTTTTCCCACCGCTGGCGACGGAGCTGGTCGACTACGGACCCGACGTCGTCGATCACGTGGAACCAGGATTTGTAACTTGCCACGGCTTTGGACACGGCGTCGTTGCGCCCGTAGAGGGGGGATATTACTTCGGAGGCGAATTGGGCGGCGCCGGTGGGGGCATTGAGATCAACGGAGAAGGTGGACGGGTCCCAAAGGGAGAGGTGTGCGTCCGTGGTTCCCTCGCGCCAGGCGGCCAGAGCGGCCGAGGCTTCGGAGCCGACGAGGCGGAGCTTGTGGACTTTGGAGTCGATTACGGAGAGGAGGTGGTTGTTGATTGTGGAGCGGATTTGGGTGAACATGGAGGTGCTGATGGGAGTGCCATCTTCGGATTGTTCGTCCTTCGGGCTGAAATCGTAGCGGACGCGCGAGCTCTCGGCGATCCAGAGGCGGAGGACGGAGGTGCGCAGGTCCACGATAGCTTTGAATTCGCTCATGGACTTGACGGTTTTGTCGAGGTCATCAATAAAAACGTCGCGGTGCACGGGGGCCCATTCGAATAAAAGGGAATTGACGCTTTCCGACTGCAAATCGTCGTGCCGGATGAAGGGCGTGTAGTACCGGATTTCGTCGCCGCACCAGCGCGAGTAGATGTCGAGCCGGAGACCCTCGATGGCGCGGAGGGCGTCATCTGCCAGGAGCGCCTTCTTCTTGAGACCGTTAAGCGCGTCCGCGAGCTTGTTGGGCGTGAGGGCTTGCACGTCTTGCAGCGTTTTGGCGTAGAGGTTGAGCCGTCTGAGGATGTCCTTCGGTGTTCGAACCGCTGACGGCTGTCCCTCCCAGCTGCTGATGGACAGTGACAGGGCGCTCCCCCTGACCTCGAGAAAGTGACGAAGAGTATCCCGCGCTCCAGAGCTGGTGTGTAGACTATACGCGCTCAACGCCTTGAGGAGATCGCTGCGCGGCGTGAGCTTCTCGTTGACGCTCACCAGGACGCTGTCGATGCACCGGAGAAGTCTATCGCGGAGAACAGCCAACGATCTATCAGCCGACTTGACCGCCGTCCTCGACGCTTCGCTATGGATCCCCTCCCGCTCAAAAGTCTTGACCAACAGTCTCCCAAGCAGACAAACCTTCGCCGCAAGAAGCAGTTTATCCCCCTTCGACGTCACCACCTCTTTCTCTTCCATTTTACCCCCTCTCTTCCTGGTATCCCCCCTCCCAGGCTTCTCCTCCCGTCTCAACAACTTCTGAACAGCCAAAACACACCCCTCCAAAATCTTCACCCTCGCCGCCTCCTTTCTTCTTGTGTTATCCACATCCTCAGCCTCCTCCCACTTCTGGAGTCCATCCATCTTCTCCTTCACCACCTGCCTACCGCACCTTCCACCCATGCGCCCCAGCGTCGCCTGCACGGACTCCATGTCCCCCCGCATCTGGACGATGGTGTCGGCCGTGCCCAACAGCTCGCGGTAGGAGCCGCCGACCTGGGTGCGCAGGCGCGACTGCTTGTCGTCGATCTCGGCATGGAGGGCTTTGTGGATGGCGCGGATGTGGGGGAGGGGGTAGTTGGAGGAGAAGATTTGGGACGAGGAGAGGAGGGTGGAGAGGTCGGGGATTGGGTGGTTCGCCATTGTGGTGGTTGGTGTTGTGTCGCGATGTTGTAGTCGGTTTATTGGGGGTGGAATTGCTCGTCTTAGTTGTAATAATTGGCGATTGCGCGGGCGGTCAAATCTGTTCGAATGGGGGATGAACAGGTGGTTCGAGCTTGCGATTGAAGGGAAGGAGGACTATATTATAAGCGCCATTAGAGAAACAGATTAGGCATTAGTTAAGTAAGTGGTCGTGGCAGCTTGTGGTGCGGTTCCCCAAGTCTGCAGCCGTTGGATGTGTTCGCTTGTGGTGGTTTGGGAGATCTGAAGCTATCCCCAGACGGAGGTTGTCAAGGGTGGTCGAGTCGCGGCCGTCGAGTCCACAGCGGTTACGTTTCAGTGGGGTACGGAGATCAGGGGTAGATAAACCCTAACCCTTGACCCATCATGGAATTCGATGATGGAATTCAGGATTGGAGGATGAACACAACAACAGGTACCAAGGCACTATGAACAAACTCAACTTTGAGTGTGCGCTGGAAATCTTCTTACATGCTAGTCGTAGACGCTTACAACAAAATATACACTTTCCGGTCCTAAACCGACAGCCACTACCTTGCTACATCTACACAAGGGGGGGTATCATGACAATATGTATAAACAGATAACCGCCAGAACCCATCACCGAAACCCGTTAACACTTTTGTCGTGCAATATAACGCCCCCAAGCACCAACTCCATAACATACTCAATCCCAAAAGCCAGAAGATCCATTAACACTTAGAGGCCGCCACTTCTAGGGGCTGCTCACCAAGATAGAATCCTCATCCATCTCATCCCCACTACCTATTCCCCCATCCTCCGCCAAACTCGTAGCCTCAACCGCGTCAACAAACGTCCTCAATGACGCCGCGCTCCTCTCCAGCACCTGCCTCCCCATCTTCTCCGCAGCCGTCATCGCCGCTCCACCCCTCCCATTCCCCTTCTTGATCTTCTTCTCCCGTTCCCCAATCCCCTTCTCCACCGCCCACTTCAGCCCATCAAAATAATCCACAGACCCGGACTGAAACAGACACCACGCCATGCTCTCCAGCACCAAGCTAAACTTGGCATTATCCTCCACGGTCACGGTCTTGGCCGGAAACGGCAGAAAACACTCTCTAAGCATCGTCTGGCTGATGGCGTGATCCGCGTCCGCTTCCGGGTCGACATCTTCAGGCTGCGGAGCGTTGCGGGGTGTGAACGACTGAGCCACGTAGCGGAAGAGGGAGACGTAGATGAAGCATGGGAGGGCGATTTCGACGTGGTCTAGAGAGAGGAAGAGCTCGAAACAGGGGAGGGGCAAGGATTTGAGGCGCGATGTGAAGAGATCGTAGAGCTCGTGGGTCTTGCAGAGAATGTCGGGTGGGAGGTAGAAGGCGCAGCCGGAGATGAGGCGGAAGAGACGCAGTCGGAGAGGTATCGAGTCTGCTAGGCCGTCGGTTACGCGGAGGGGATTGGGCGTCGATGTGGGGGAGACGTCGAAGGCTTTGCCGGGTTTGGAGAAAGGGGTGGATTTTGGTCGGCCTTTGGTTCGTCGGCCGGTTGTTCGGGCGGATGAGGGGTGAGGGTTGTGAAATGTGTTTGTTTTGTCGTCGTCGTCGGTGACCGGGTCGTCCCAGTCTTCGAGGTAATCGCCGAATTGGTCCTTTTCTAGGTCGACGGCGGTCATTTGCGAGTGTTTCCGTTTGTTGCTTTTGTCTGTGTGGAGGACTGTCTCCTTGTTGAACACCTCTCTGTAGTAAGTATTGTCCGCGGTGTTTTCGTCATCGGCAAACGCGAACAGTGCTCTAATAACTTCATGGAGAACCCTCTTCCTATCCCGCCGTAGGTCATCCACGTATTGAACAAACAGACTTTGCTGCAGCAAAGGGTACTGGCACTTAGCCTCGGACTCGGAGTCGCTGCTGTTGCTGATTCTCGCTTGAAAGTTGGCCTGATCCTGCGCAAGCCGCTCATCCCAGTCCTTCTCCAGGCACTCAATCATGAAATCCAGCCACGCCTTCCAGTGTACCCAACGATGCGGATGTGTGGTGCTGCACCGGAACGCCCAGCCCAAGACGGACCAGAAATCGGATGATCTCCTCCATATGCTGTGGTCATTTCCAGACCACTTGCTCTCAATATTATCCGCCTCGCTAAAGCTGCCGATACTGCCACCGCCGTCGCTTTCGCCGGGGCTGTTGAATTCTCGCGAATTTCTCCGGGCCCATCGACCACTGTTTTGCCCTTGCCTGAAAGAGAATGCCGAGCGGAAGTCGGCGTTTATAGGTCCGACTTTGTTGAGTAGGGTACGGAGGTATTCTCGGGATTCGGCAGCGATGTCGAGGTTGGCTTGCTCGGGGGCGCGGGATGTATAAGCCGGGTGAATCGTCAGGGTGCAGAGAAGAGCGATCTGGGCAGGAGGAGGTACTCGGACAGGTTTGTCTGTTTGTTGCCTTTCACCGGCATCACTGAGAAGACTTCCGAGAAGCTCTATTGCTGGTAGGTACATCTGCTCCTCGAGATGGATCTGGCAGGATTGTTTGAGGACATGGGGAATCTCTTTGCATTTGTAATATTTAAGCTTTTGGTCGTCTTCGTGATCGGGACTTGTGATATTGGTGGTATCGGCAGCGTTGGGGGAGTCGGCGGCTGTGTGGAAAGAGGCCGGCGTCGATGTGCCGTCGAGATCTGTGAGCGGCGATGAGGCCGCCATGGCGTAAGGATTGGGCCTCCCAGCTCTGTCACTTTCTCTATAATAATGATAGGTGGCAAAGCTACAGAGATTGGTGGTGAAATCGTGGGCAAGGAGAAAAGATAAAAGTTGGAAAACAGTGGGAAATGAAAGACGCGCTTGATTTGGTCTGTGGTGCAAACGGACGCGACGACAGCGGGGCTTCCAAATTCACTGCAATGCGCAGTCACGGGATGAAGCACAGAGGTTGGCCCGGTACCTTGGCACCTATAACCCGATTGAGTTAGCGCCAAAGCTTAATCCCGTTAGTGGGTCTCCATTGTCAAAGCTCCATTGTCTTGTCTTCACCTTGTGCTCATTCTCTCTCCCTCTTCCATTCATTCGAATAAAGAACAACAACTTCAGTCTTTTCAGATGGCTTTGTCGACTGATCTCTGTGGACAAGGCGATATCAGACTTTTCTTGAGTTTTGTTATAAACGTCGCAAACCATCAACTCCTTCCTCCCAATACCAGCTTCCAGTTGAATCCACAGTCATTCAGCCTGGCAATTATATCGTCATTGAGAGTCAAGCTGTGCATTGAGGGTTGAGGAGTGTCAGGTCATGGTTCACTACAATAACCAACAAAGTGCAATTTGCCATAGTCTCGTGGGACGATGGTGGTCGTAAACAACGAATATGCTTGTAGCCGCTATACATTGCACCATGCTACCGTTTGACGTCTATTCTAATCATATGCAAGGCCTTGAACAATGTTCTTGACCTCGTGTTCCTCGCTCTTGGTTCTTTTACAGTATAGATACACTATGTACAGGTTGGACCGAACTGAAAGCGACTGGGACGCTATCCACTAATTGTGATAAGTTTGGTCGTCGTCAGGAGGTCTCTGTGCTCCCTCAAAGGTATCTGTGTTCCCTCTTTTTGTCATGCGCCATAACTCGTGGACTCGCAGAAGGGCTGAATGACTGGAACATTCAAAACCCCTTCCGCCTTTTGCCCCAATGGATGAATGCCCACGGCAAAGAAAGCGTCCCGTATCACCGCTTCTTGTTGCCCAAATTCGCAGACGGATCCCACGCCTTAGGCTGCCACTCCCCACTGGGATTACTGGCCTGAGCCTGTTTCCACGGATCGATACCCTTCTTCTTCTTTAGCTGCTTTTGCTGCTTCATCATCTGATCCCACGTCGATCCCCTCCCTCCGCTCGTTTGGTCTGCTGGCGTCGCATGAGTCGTGGCGGAGCTCGCACCGGTAGCCGTAGCCGTGGCCGTCTTAGTAGCCGTCTCGGTAGCCGTCGCCCTAATCTTCTCCTTCTCTTCCTTCGCAGCCTGCTTCGTCTCCTCACTCCCAAAAACAGCCTGATTGCTGACACCGCTCATCTCAACACCGCTCACAACTCCTCCACTCGTCCCCTCCGTGTAGGGACTGCTCTTCTTCATACCCTCTCCCACCAGAGGCGGAACCGGCTGCCCATATTCCTCGCCTGGCTTTCCAATGGTCCTGGTTGATGGTTCACCTGGCGAATCCGGAATGTACCTCGCCTTGGCCTCCCATCTCTCGTCCGCCATCTTGGCCAGCACTTTGATCCTCTCCTGCCGAGCCACTTCGGCCTCCTGCTCTTCTATCGTTGGCGGGTCCTCCCTCGTATATCGAAGCCACTGGTGCCACGCGGGAGGGACGGCGACGTCACTGAAGTGGGTGCTGCGACCGCCGGGGTATTGGACTATTCGACGCCAGCGGATGGTGGAGCGAGTGGGGCGGAACTGATAGTAGGCATTGCCGGCTAGGTCGAGGCCTGTCTGGGGTTAGTCATTGTGAAAGAGGGGAGGGGACAGAGGTGAGAGTGAAGAAAGAAAGGGGTTGAGTGAGTGAGTGAGAGACGGCAAGAGACGTCTTGTGAGATGGTGATGAGAAAGGAGATATCAGAGTTGGGAAAGGTAAATGATATGTAAATGAAGGACTTCTTGGCCTGAGGATCTCCCAAGGATCAAAGCGCGTATATAATCGATCTACGGCGTTTACGGCGTGACCGGGACAGCAAGGGGGGGAAGGGTGATCACTTATTCATTCTCAGTTCTTACCGACGAGCAGCTTATTACGCCATGGGAACTTGATGGCCTTCCACTTGTACCATGCCCGCTTCAGGGGGGAGATGGACTTGAGGTTGAGCGACATGAGATTGCCGGTCGATCTGAGATGCGCCCTATCGAGTGATGTGCACGGGATGAGATGAGGGTGAGAGTGAGAGGAGTGAGAGGATGGAAGGAAGAGTCGGTCGGTCGCCGTTGGGAACTCGCGGACCGTTGAGCCGTTGGTATCAGATCATGGGTGGTGGAAATTGAGGTGAATCTCGAATTCCACTTGTGTGAGTGACGTCGCCGGGAGTGACTGACTAGACTAGAAAGTGACCAGTGTGCCGCGCCCCGTGATGAAGTGACGGCGACGGCGCTACGGATGGACCCGTCCGTAGTCACCCGCTGCACGACGGCCGGGATTAAACCAAGCCACAGACATGGGAAAGCGCATGGCATCAAGCCACGTGTAAATCTTCGCAGCAGCGCGTCACATTTGTGGCTGGTGTACACACTAGGGAGAAGATGTTCATGTGTGATTGCGTAGGCGATTGGTGCCATGTGCAATCGCCCTGCACTAACATTCCCTGTTGCGAAGCGGGGTTGCTAACAATCACAGCGCCCGGCAGAGTGGGATAGTGGGTATCGCAATTAGGACCCCCGCTGGCGTCCCCTGTAGCACCCTGTCAAAACCTGTGAACAAATGTGGAATGCTAATTTACAGCTTATGAATCGTCCGAGTCGTGGTGCAGGTGATTGACGAGGACGACCTTTTCGACTATCGAACAACGCACCTGCCAGAGGGAACCAGCAAAAGAAAAGACACAAATCTCCCTCAAAAGAGAGGATCCCAATCAATCTCTGGTCAGATTGGACGCAATCTCGAGAACCCAGCCGGCGTCTTCGTAAACACATAATACGAGCTTTCGCCAATTTCTCTGCCCCTCTTTGCATCCTTTTTTTTCTCGACGACGACTTGTTTCTCTCGCGGCGATCCATCAGATACCGGAATACTCGACCTGTTTACTTGCTCAGCCACCTTTGCCGAAGCCTTTCGAATTCTAAGGATAGCATCAGGAGCGAGGGATAAGCCGGGAATTGCGCCAGAGTCCGCCAAATTCCACAAGATTGCCCGTTCTGGAAGCTCATCTGGAACATCCCTGTTGGTGATCCAAGATCCGGTTAGAGACACTGCTCTCTCACTCCCATCCCCTCCATCCCCTGGCCAACCTTGGATCCCGTCCCTGATCCCAGCCTGGGCCTGACATGACCCTGGAACTTGGTCCCCATTCCGGCCGCCAAAGTGACCCGACAACTCCAAGGCCCCATCTCCCAACTGGATTCCAATCCTTATCCCAAACACTTCACGCCTCCCCTTGGGACACCGGTGAATAGTCTTGACCCTTTCCCCGACGTCTTCTGGTGCAACTGGAACACGCGCCTCAAGCAGAGATACACCATGGCTTCCGTCTCTTCGCTGGACAAGGACCTGCGCAAGCTGCGCGCCGAAAAGTACACGCCCCAGGCCGCCGGCGAGGCAAAGTCCTGGATCGAATCCGTCCTCGGCGAGAAGCTGCCCCAGCCCGATCTGCTCGATGCCCTCAAGGATGGCGTTGCTCTGTGCAAGTGAGTCCATTATTCTGCCTGTCCTTCTGATATCACCAACCAAACAGACTAACCCCTGCCTACCCATCTGTCCAGGCTCGTCAACAAGGTGCTGCCACCACCCGGCGTCAAGTTCAAGCAGTCGGCCATGCCCTTCGTCCAGATGGAAAACATCTCCATCTTCCTGCGATCGTGCAAAGGCCCGCCGCTGAACCTGCTCGAGCACGACGTTTTCCTGACTGTCGATCTTTACGAACGCAAAGACCCCGCACAGGTACTTCAGTGTATCAGTGCCTTTAGCCGAGCGGCCAACGCCACAAACCCCTCAGCAGTCCCGACAGCAATCGGCCCCAAAGTCAACGCTCACAACAACAAGTCCGTTGTAAGTCCCCAGGCCACCGGTGGCGCCCCCTTGAAGAGCCCAGGTCTTCCTGCGCGCAACACCTCGACCGCCAGCAATGCCACCGTTTCATCCTTCAGCTCATCCTTTGGATCATCTCTCCAACCGACGGCATCGCCTTTGGTTGCGCAGAAGACGGGAGGTTCGGTAGCGAGCAGCCGATGGGGCGCCAAGTCACCAACCCTCAGTGCTACCACCCCTTCTGTTTCGGGGAGTGTTAGCAGCTGGAGCAATAAGAATCACGAGGGCACCACGTCCCCGGCCTGGAACATTGCCCAGTATGGATACATGGGCGGTGCGAGTCAAGGCACCATGGGCGTTTCATTCGGCGGTCGTCGACAGATTACCAATGCTGCCCCGCACGTGCCCAGCGTACAAGAAAAGGAGCGAAAGCGGAAGGAAGCCGAGGCCGAGGCGGAACGCAAGCGCAAGGAGGAGGAACAACGGAAGAAGGCTGAGAAGGAGGCCGCCGAGGAGCGCGCTCGTCAGCAAGAGGAACGCAAGTGGGAGGAGGAAACCCGCAAGGCTCATGAGGAGGAGCGCAAGCGGCTTGAGGAGGAGAAGCGTCGCTGGCAGGAGGAGGAACGTCAGTGGAAGCTCGACCAGGAGAGGCGTCGCAAGGAGGAAGAGGAGGCCGAGCGACGACTGCAAGCCGAGCTGAAACACGAGGAGGAGAAGAAGCGCGCCGCCGAGAAGCAGATCCAGAACCAGGCCCAGGCCCAGGCCCAGAACCAACATACCCGCGAGAGGAGCGATCCCCGGCTGCGCGGTCAGCTACTCAGCCAGTACCAGGCAGAAGAGTCCCGAGACAAGGAGCGGATAAGAGAGCTCGAGCGGGAACTCGAGAAGGCCCGGAGGCGAGAGGCCGAGTACGAGCGCGAGCGCCAGGAACGCAGCCGTCGACTCGGCGTCAGCAGCGGCGACGACTCGGACGAGAAGCAGCGCTCGCGTAGCCGCCCTGCTCGGCCCATCAGCAGGCAAGATTCGTGGAAGCCGCGCGACGAGCGGCGGTTCTCTAGCAGACCTCCGTCCCCTCTTGTGCAGGACATCCTCGACGGCTACCTCGACAGCCCCGTCCAGCCAGCGGCAGGAGGAGCCCGCTCCCCCCGAGCAGCCCTCTCCCCGCGCCCGCTACCCGACCCGACCTCGCCGTCCAGGCCGCTCCCGATCCCCGCGAACCCCATGCTCTCGCCGCCTCAGAAGCTTACTGCTCAGCGAACTGGCGGCAAGGAGAACAACGGCAACGGCCTATCCCCCGCCCTCCCCATCCGTCCCAACCACACCGGCAACAGCCGCCCCCTTCCCAACCCGCACGCCGCCGGCACCTCCCCCCATCAAACCCGCGGCCAACAACCCGTCACCCCGACTCAACCTCAGCCTCACGGTAACAGCAAATCCCCCTTCAACAAGCCTCGCTCTCCTTACTCGCCCACCCAAAAGACCGGAGGCGGCTTCGCGGCCTTGTCTCTCCTCGAGCGGGAGATGGAGCTCGAGCGTCAGCGTCAGCGCGAGTGGGAGGAGGCGCAGCAGGAGACGGCCAAGGCGGTTCGCGCCGATGAGGGAGTGAATGGAATCGGCGGAGGGGTCGGTGGACGCTGGGATGTCGGCCAGTGGGCTGGGTTTACCGGTGGTGATTCGCAGAATCGTGGGAATCAGGGGATTGGAGCGGGGAGGAGGCCGATTGTTGGGCCGAGGCCGAGGCCGTTGCCTAATTTGCCGCAGTAGACTTGGGCGAAGACGGAGGACGGAGCATGGAAGAAAATGGAGAGGGTTGATTGAAGAGAGAGGGTTGGAGAGGGTTGGAGAGAGAGACTGAGAGAAAAGAGAGAGAAGAAAGTATACCCATAGTTTGTCGTTTGTCTATTTATGGTTGGCAGTCTGTAGTATTGCAGTAATTGCAAACAGAAAAGTAAGGAACTGGTTCTTTGAGTTTATAGGGAAACAAAAGGGAACGCGATGGTTAGCAGAAAAGGAGATACAATCATTATTTAGTATAGTATTCCCTTCTTGTTCTCGTCTGTCTATCTGTTTGAGACTGTGGACCACCCGCGTCGAGGTAATTAGGTTTTAGGTCATAGGAAGCTTTTACACAAAATCATGTTCATTTGATGGTAGATAATGATTCTAGTGACTCGCTACAACACCATCCAAGAAGATTTCTTTCGTACACCAAGTCAACGTATATACACAGTAGAACTAGACCCCGATGCCAAAACAATGTATGATACAAATATAGATACATAACGCATACCTAACTCCCAACATGTTAAATCCAAAATAACCGCCCCGAACGCTTATCCCCAGACACAACAGACACATATCTTCACAGTACACTCCTCTCTTCCACAATCATACACACATCCTTATAAATACATCCATCCCCTTCTCCTCCTCACTCACTCACTCAGGTACACTACTCAAGCATCCCACTAAGGAACCCAAACCCCCGGACCAAACAGGTTTTCCTTCTTCACCGGTTTCCAACTAGAACTCGCCTTCTTTCCATCCCCATTAACCGTAGTCGTAGCATTAGCTGTGGTACTAGCACTAGCCGTGGCCGTAGCAGTCCGCACAGCCTCCGACACCGACATCGGCTCCTTTTGCTCCTTGGAAAACGCGCCGCTGGGTAAGTTCTTCTTTGGAGCGGTGTAGGGGAGGATGGGGGTGGTGCGGGGGCGGCCGCGCGGTTTTGGTGTGGTTGTCGTCCAAGGAAGAGGTCTCTGGGTTGTGGTCCTGGTTGTGGGAATAGTGGTAGGAGTAGGAGTAGGAGTAAGAGTGGTTTTTTTTGGGGCAGTGGTAGTGGTAGCGGTAGCGATAGGTTTTGCTGGTATGGTGGGTTTCTCAGCTTTGGGAGTTGTGGTGGGCTTTGTGGCGACGGCGGTGTCGGTGGTGGTGGTGGAAAAGCTTGTGGTGGCGGCAGCAGCCTCAGCAGCCTCAGCAGCCCGCATGGAGAGGGAGGCAAGGGCGTCCAGCTTCGCGGCGACGGAGGCCCTCGTCCCGGGTGAAGTCTTGGAGACGGCTTCGAGGCGGGCGGCGATTTCGGGATCGTCGCGGGACGGGAATGGTTCCTCTTTGGTTTCCTTCGTGGGAGTCGATTTGGATGCGGATGTGGTTTTCTTCGCATCGACTTTCGATGAGGGTGAAGGGGACGTGGGCTTCTCGGTGGTTGTCGTGGTTGTTCTGGTTGAAGCCTTGGTTCTAGATGGGGTGGAAGGGATAGTAATAGCCTCCTTTGCCGCAGTCTTGGGAGCCACCGCCTTCTTCTCCTTGATAGTAACATTGGAGGCCGTGGCCTTCTTGCTGGCAGCGAGTTTGGAAGCATTCGCCTCTGCCATGGCTTTGCCCTGGGCTTTGACTGCTCTGATGGTGTGCTCATCAACACCAGCTGCGACGGACTCAATCCTTAATGCCTCCGAGACAGAATCAAGACGGCTTCCGACGGATTGTTTCGAAGCAGCCGCAGCCATTTTTGTCGCCCCTGAGACAGAATCTAGACGGCTTGCGATGGAAGGTTTTGAAGGAGCCATGACAGTCTTTGTCGGAGCCTGTACAGCGGCGTGCCGCTTATGTGGGTTGACAGGTACTCGTCCATTAGGCGTCAGAGAATAAGCACCATATGGTTCGCTATATCTCGTCTCTGCGATAATCTCCTTCAGCTCCTCATCAGAGTTGGCAATCTGTGCCCGGATGAACCGAAGGAAAGCTTGGTGATCGCCGGCCTCGGCCCTCTGGCGGAGTGTCTGCATCACAGGCACACGAGGCGTGTACTTGATGTTGTCCAGCCGAGGCGCATACTGTGAGTCTGGGACAATGCTCTCATCCAACTTTGCTTCGTCTCCCTTCTCCAAAATCTGGAAGATATCGATGCTCTCGCCGTGCGCAATGGGTATCGGGTTACTAGGCGTGATACAATCCATGTCGACCTCCTTCCGGAGGACGTGGTCGATGTCCACAGCGCTGAAGAAGGCGCAGGACTGAGGCAGATCTTGAATACCGACTTGCTGCGCGAACATGACGCGGGTCCACAGGTTGGCAATCTGCAGTGCCATGGCTACTCGGTATTTGTCGTGTTCCTCGGCGAGGTAACGGATTTCGTCGTGTACGGTGATGGCCAGTCGACAGGCGAGATTGAAACGGCGGGTAAGATAGTCCATGGAGACGATGAGCAAATGAAGATAGTCAACACCACTGGACTGGATAGCCCAGTTGATACGCGAGGTCAGGAAACCTCCCTTGCTAACCCAGCGGCTCATGAGGGCCTCTGTGATGCCCGCACCGAGAACGGGAGTACGAGGACGCTCTTGCTCGGCAAACTCTTCAAGCATGTTAAACACGAAGGACTCGGTGCCGCCTCGCCAGAAAGGTCGCTTGTAGAGAGACTTGCGGTTAGTTTTAGCACCCTTGGTAGCATCGTAGAGCTTCGTGGCGATGGTAATTGTTTCCGCCTCGGTCAAGCTAGGGTTGAACTGTCGGAGAAGCTGAGAGGCGAACTTGAGACCGGCACCGTAGATACGGCCATAATTGAACACTTTTGCGTCGTTACGAGTGATGCCCAGAATGGCAGCCGTTCGACTGTGGAGATCAGTGCCCTGGGATTTGGTACCCTCAAGGGTCATGAAGCCGATGGCATTACCACCATGGAGTTTGAAAGTGGCATCTCCAACCACCGATGCAATCCAAAGTTCTTCCGAGTCAACGTCGGCACCGACAAAGGCGTAACCTGGCGGTGCGCGAACCATGGCTTTGAGCTCTGATCCAACACGATTCTTCTTGGCGTTGGAAGCCGTCAACCATGTTCTCTCGACCGCACGACGAGTAATGGTACCCATAGGAATGAGCTGGGGAAGAACAAATCCTCCAACAGGGGCGTCACTATCCGCGCCCTTGTTGACAAACCTCTGAGAAGGAGGAAGTTGATCTTCATAAACAACCATCTGGTTCTTGATTCTCTCTCGAGCGCTGATCCAGTACGAACAAGAAGCATTCATCTCCAATGCCTCCTTCGCATACGGATACTCGGAAGAGAGGATACCCTTTTCGAAGTAGGCAAGATAGCCCTTGGCCATCGGGTTGACGCATCTGGCAGTCGGGCCATCTTTGTGAGGAAGTTTGAAGTACTTGTGATCGAAATCCATTCTAAGACGGTCATCGACTTCCGGGTCATCGAAATGAATAGGTGTCATCTGGCGCTGAATGAAGGCCTCTGCTTTTTCTCGTGGAACCTGGAACGTCCAGCCAAATTGATCGGACCAGAATAAGGGGTAGCCTTCCCATGATAGTTTGAGGAGCAACGGGGCTACCCGTGTACGGACGGTGAGATTCATGAATTCGTGTCGAGCCTTCCTATTTTCCTGTTCTTTGCCGGGTTCGTCCAGGCCCGAGAGCTTCTTAGGAATCTTTATGAACAGATCCTTGTACCATTGGGGATAACCTGGTAGTTTCTGGTTCAGGGCTGGCCGTTCCACGTCGCCCTTTTTCTTCGGCTTGGCCATCTTGATCTCCTGTCCCGACCAATCTAACTGGCTCAACCAAGGGTCAGAGAGATATTTGTCGGGGTCGGCCTTATAATCCAACGTCTTCTCCATCAGAGTGAAAAGGCGCTCCTGAACGCCGTGTAACATTTGCAGATAAGTTGCCTCAGCTGTCTCGATATAAGTATCCCAAGTCTTGTTGACGGGCAGAATGACAGAAGCGAGGTGGCGTAAAGCGGCAAAGCTGACGGGATGAGGACAGACTCCGAGAAAGTTAGGGAAAACGACCTGGTAGACCTGGTGGGTGACTTGAACATCTGCCGCGCAGTAAGTCAGGAGATCGTCCAGCTGGTTCAGAATCACATTCCGATCTGTTTCCCCAAAGACATCCCTGATTTCCTTGTCGATTTTGACGTTGAGGTGGAATTGGGCTACGTCTCGTAGCGAGTTGATGGAGCTTTTGTCGACCCAGAGGTCAGCCTCCTCGGCAGTGAGGGAACCGCCCTGCAAGAGTTCTTGCAGTTCAATACTGGCATTTTCATGCTCTGCCTTCTCCCGTAGTTCTCTGGCCTTCTTGTGCTTCATCCACGTCGGTCGTTGTTGGGAGCACATTCCGTTCACAGCAACATGCAAAGACATGGTGTCGAGAAAGAAGTTCCTCGTCTGCTTCAAGTCGTATTCCTCCAGTATCTTGGCACGGTCGTAGCCAATGTTGTGTCCCACGATAACTCTGTCGACGGTTGGATCACCCATTGGTATCAAGTGGGCCTTGTTTTCCGTCTCTCCAAGCAGCCACGGCGACAGCCAAGCATACCAGGCATCCGGAGTACCAGCACATGCCATGACAGCATAGGGGTTATCCTTATACATGACCTCCACATCGAAGCACATCATGTTGCCCTCGGGCGGAACGTCGTTCTCTGTCGTGCCATCTCGGTTGTACTTGGTCCAGCCACTCCTCCGCACCCAGTTTGTCGGCTTAGGTGGTAGATCGACGGCTGCGAACTGCTTGGCGTGGGTGAGGAAGGGTTCGGCCGCATCGACGCCCAGCTTGTGGAAGTGCTCGTCGAGGGTCTCGCCCACCAAGGCAGGTAGTTGAAAGGCAATAGGAGGGGTCTTATCGGTGGTCTTCCCCAGCAAGTCGTGACGGGCAAGGTGGTCCTTGGCCAGCTCGATGAGTTCGGGAGCAGGAGGGTCGGTGTTTCCGCGGGGGAAGAGTTGCTTGTAGAGGTGCTCGCTCAGCTGCTGGACACCGATCTCGTTATGGCGCGCTGTGGAGGGGATGCCGAGGCCCTTGCGCTCGAGCACTTGGGCGACGGTCGAGTCCCATCGTAGGTGTCGTAGTTGTCGAGGGTATCGGGAAAAGAGGTTGGCTCGGCGGAGGACTCGGGCGGCGGTCGCAACAGTCGCATTTGGTACCGCCCGGCAGCGGACGGGGGTCAGCATTCTAGAGGATAACCAGCTAGAGGTCGGATATCAAGTCATGGTAGGCTGTGTGTTTTCAGTCCGGAAAGTGGTGATAAGCCACGGCGACCGGATGGAGAGACTGAATAGTTGTGGTTGTTGAAGTGGTGGTTGAGAGCGATTGCGGGGCGGCGGCCGAGTCCATCATCGATGTCATGGGCATTCGCAGAAAAAAAAAGTTCAAAAAAAGGTTCCAGTCCAATGCCAATTGGGATCCCGGCCCCTCAGTAGAGGCACGCTAGCATGTACCCAAGTACTTACCTACCCTCTCACTTCTCTATCAGACTGCCGCTCACCACGCTCCCATATTACATGTCTATTTGTACTCAATAGTACATTCAGTTAAGCTTGAGTTGCTTTCATTAGCCGGGTTTTGAGTTCCTCATTCAGTTTTGGTTTAGTTTTACTGTCTGTCATACAGCATTGCACTTGCACGAGTCTCCCGATTTAAGGGTCAGATAGCGGGCTGCTCGCTAAAGAGGGGACCCGGAATGTGGAGGAGCATGCTCCGTCAACCTGGAATCTTTCAACTCGTACAGGCACACTCGCGGACGAAGTATAAACATCAATTTTCAAGGCGCTTGACAACCAATGATCTCAGATGGCAGTACCATCATTGCACCCCCATCAATATCACTACGCCATCAAGATGAGATTGATGGCCAGCACGGCGTTGAAGAGCATCATGACAACTCGACCCTGAAAGGAAAAATTCACGATCGTGTTAGTGTCGATCCACTTCTGTCCCTGTTCGGTTTCCCCCGATTGGTCTGGACAACAATGGCAACGTCATTGGCCTCCGTTAGTTCCCCGGCTTGCACTCCTAGACCCGGGTGCCGGCCCGGAAAAGGCCCTCTTGTCCGCCGCTGCCGGATACCGGACGGACCCACATCTCCGTATGGTTCCGGATGGGGTCCGGCCGCGATACTTTATCAAGTCAACAGGCCACAATGTCAAAGGAACTAACGTAGTGATACAATCAAACAATGAAATAAGAGGTGATCTACTCGCTCAGCTGATGAGGCAGACCAAGGTCGATGCTCTTCTTATATACCCCTAACCCTACCTCTGGTGGAACAATGATTGAAACCTTCTGTACCTGTACCAAAGATCGAAATGGACGCGGAACCTCGGTTGCACGCATTTACATCTCTGGTGAGACATTGAACTGTCAGTCAAGCATGATAAGTTTCTCTCATGTCATGGAAGTTTCGAGACTCCTTTTCAGTCAGCTTGAGAATGAGAATTGTGTTGACGGCACAGTCAGTTTTCTTTGCTACAACTAATCTGCTACGCTTTTGGGTACTCAGAAAGCGTGCTTATCTGTTAGGAGTTTACACCACCTCTATATGTGAGCTACTAACGTTCGTTATCGCCTCGACTTCATTCAGTCGCCATCACAGCCGCCAGCGTGCCTTTGTACTCAAGTGCACCTGAAAGACAACGGACATCCAATCCGCAACCCGACTCTTTGCACTCCATAGCATCCGTCATTTCTTCTTCCCCGTCATGATTGACCAAAGAGGCTTGAGTGTGCAGACGGCGCCCATCACGATGGCAACTTCCACTGCCCAAAGTGATGATTCAGTACATGATCCGCTGGATCCATCTTTCCTTCGGACCTTCCCGTCTTTCGCTACATGTTACAGAATTGTCGTCAACTGATTCCACCCATCTTTTTCCCTCTAAAGACAAACACTTCCTTTCATTCAGTTGCTTCTGTCCCCTCTTCGTCACAGCCTGACAAAACCTCCCAAGCAGCCGCCTTCTTACCTTTTGTTCTCTGTATGCAATTTCAGCTCTGCAACTTCGATACCCATCGTTGCGGTCTTCTACGTATATACCATCGTTAGCGACTGCCCTTGTTTCGTTTCATCCTAAGTATTGTCTGTAGCCCATTCACTCTCGTTTGGCTGGAACATTGCGAGCAAAGTGGACGGCCATCGTCCCAAAGTCCACTCGCCACCGCACCAAACGCACGAACGAACGGATTGGAATTACATCTTTACCAATTCAATTTCTTGTCCGAACCTTTACCTTTTGTTCCGGCATTTTGTCGGCAAGCCTCCCGGGGCCATGGATGACGACTTCCCCTTGAGTGATGCGGCCTACGACGACATTTTTGCAGGTACTTACTTACTGCGCTTCAACCTTTCTCCCGCCTCCAACCCAAACCTCAACCTTTTTCTGACATACCTCCCTTCCCCCTTCACCCATACCCCTACCACATTGTCTGAGCTGTGTGTCTCTAACAAGTCGCGGCGCTTCGCCCTACAAAAAGACCTTGACCTGGACGCTCTTCCACCACCGCTGTCCAGTGTAGTGCACCCGAACCCTGGTGGTGTTCCTCAGTCGCTCCCTTCCTTGGCGCCTTTGCTGCAGCAATATCCGGCTCCGAACCAGAACTCCAACTCCGACAACTCTCAAATTCACGGCCAGCTGCAACACCTACACAACATCCCTGGACAAACCGCGAACATATTGCCCTCACTCTCAATTCAACCCCAAGCCCCCTCTCCAGCAAACTCTTACATAACCCCGCGAACCCCATTACCCTGTCCGCACCCGCAAACCCGGTCTGAACCCGGCCGTTACCTCGACAACCGCCTACCTCAACCCGCTCATTTGCCGCCGGCTTCTCGCGCCCTACCACCACCTCGACCGCCGCCACCGTCGCTCTCTTTTCTGCTTTCTGGATCTTCCTCTACCCCAGACAACAGAGGAACCAGCTTTTACAACAACACCAACCCCGCCTTCAGCACCAACCTCGCTACAGGCTCGCGCACGCCTGGTCTACCCGTCACCACCCATCGCGGCGATCGAGAACCAAATAGTGACGACTTTCTCAACGAGCTTGCCAGTCGAGACTTTTCCAGTCCTTCACTTCCACCCCAGACTCCGAGACATCTTAGCGATCTTCTCTCTCCTTCACGCAACAATTACAACACCATGCCTTCGAGGAGGGATGAATCCGCCGCCGAGGGCTCTAGGCGACGAAGCCGTGGCGCCTCTCACAATATCGTCAGCTTGCCCACACTACCGCCTCAGTCTTCCGGGGCCCCAAAACGGAAAAGAGAAGACGGGCTAGAAATCAGGACAAACAAGCGAAAAGCGCACGTGTTGGTATCCAGTGACGACGAGAAAGATCCGTTCGGGGACGACAACTTTATGGATGTGGTCGACTTGGCGGATACGGAAGAGGTGCCCGAGAGCATGCGAGCGAAGCCCAGGCCCAAGAACGAGATCAAGCTGAGCGCCTTCCAATGTGTCATTTGCATGGATAATGTTACGGGCTTGACGGTTACGCATTGTGGTAAGTTTTCCTCTCGCTTGCCTACCCATTCCGCTCTGTTTTTCATAGCTAACAAGCCCTGTTGTTACTAGGCCACCTATTTTGCTCCGAATGTCTCCATTCCGCCCTAACCATCGATCCAACCAAACGAACATGCCCAGTCTGTCGCCAAAAGATCGATAAAGCCCCGACAGGTGGCAAATGGACGACGAAAGGGAAGGGTTACTACCCGCTTGAATTGAAGCTGGTGACGAAGAAGAGCTTGGGGAAGAGGGCTGCTCAATGACAGCCCTATCGGGGATATAACGAAACTACCCCACCACTTCGTCAGTCTGAATAAAGCGACAGACAGAGTGATTGTCGATATACGAGTATTTGTCCCAACATATAAGGGCTGGCTGGCTGCGGATGGTGCGTCGTGACTGGCATGGCATGATGCCAGAAGGGCGGAAGCAAAGAAGCACAAGGATGCCGCCGAGACCGTGGTATCCATATACCTGAACAAGCCGCTACAGAGATGAGTGGCGATAGGAGTCGAGGTGGCACCGGCTCAGAGCATGGGTGACTTGGAGGGCAACAGGCCATCCACCTGCTCTTTGACCAGGCACAACTTTCGCAGACCAATGGCGCCCATCTAGGTATCACAGACCAATCCTGGAGCACTGGCTATCGAGGGAACTGAAAGCCGAATATTCAGCCCAGCCCAGCCCAGCCGCTAGTTTATATACATGCTGAGACGTTGCTACCCACTTTCGCTATTCCTGGATACAGCTCGGACAGAAGAAGAGTCGGATAGGCGAGGGAACAAAACATTGCTTGGCGTTTGGCATGGAGGAGGAATCGCCGTTGAATCGTTGGTCAGTCGCCGGCGATACGTCAGCGAATCGATGGAGAAGCGTGGACACTGGCCAGGCAGCAGCAGAAAGATAGCCAAGTGGGCTACGGAAGAATTTCTTTCCGTCTCGTCGGTTTGATTGGTCTTGCGGACGGAAATAGCTAAAAGAGGCATGATGGCATCAAAATGCATGGGCAAGGGGATGGATGGATGGAAGGGCATAACTTACGGCGTTATAGATGATGACGAGGAAGATGAGACTTAAGATCTCGTGTTGTGTGATAGATACCCCCCCTTTTTTGTTTTCATTCGAGTGTGTATAGGGGAGTTTGTCTGTTTGGTACATATTGGTATGGCATAGTAAGCCTTGTGTTGCTTGTTCTCTAGCGCTTGCTTAGAATAAGGATGCGAGTTAGCATAAGCATAAAATAGCATGAGGCTTGTCGATGACAATGGGATGACTGGTGCCAATTCTGAGTTGGTTGTGGAGAGAAAATCAAGTTATTATGACCAAGTACACTCTCAGATCTATCCCAAGTTTCCATATCTATAGACATAAACCCACAGATATTCTAATACGTAGACTTCCCCTTACTCTTCTAGCCCAGACGAGTACCTCTTTCGTAATTTTCCTTTGATGCTCTCCTCAAGCATAAGCAGCCCAGCCTAAATAACCGCATCGTTAGCAACCTCTCACATTCAAACTACAACCATAAAGCGGACGGACAAACTTACCACAATACAACACCGCCAAATTCCTCTCATCAGTCGCCTGATTAATCAAATCATTCACCGTAGCCATCACACTCAGCGTCTTACTCAACTTCTTCCTGACCACCTCCAACGCCCGATCCGCCTCACTAGGCTCATTCAAGTTCGACTTCTTGTTACCAGCACGCTGGTCCTCCTCCGCCTCGTCTACATCTTCGTCTCTCGCATTCTGCAATCTCGCCATCCTAACGGGACTCATCGACCAGCTATAAAGCGGATCATACCTCAACACGTCCAAAATAGTCATGATGCTGTACGTCTCCTCCCTCAGCGCGTCCAGCGTGAACTCGCAGCACCGTCGAAACACACCCTCGGTTTTTGTTATGCCCATGCCGTCGACGATGTCTCTGGTCAAGCGGAAGGGCACCAGTTCCGGCACGGGCAGCACGCGACCCATCTCAAAGGCGACGCCCAAGTCGATGTGTACCACCTCGCCCGTCTTGGTGTCGAGCAAAATGTTGTGGCCGTGTCGGTCGCCCAGCCCCAAAACGTGGCCGAGCATGGAGATGGCGGCGGTCGTGCGCGTGTAGGCGGTTCGCTTGGCGAACCACTCGTCCGGGTCGGGGAACCATTCCATGAAGAAGTAGCGCATTACCGGGTGGAACTTTTCGGTTACCTTGCGGTAGGCGGCCACGCGCGTGTCGACGGATTTGGATTGGGCGTTCATGATTTCCTTGCGGCAGTGCGAGCCCTTGAGGTCCTTGGGGTAGTACATCTCGTGGGCGGGCATGAGGTATTCGTGGAGAGGGATGGTGTTGGAGACGAACTCGATGAGGCCGGAGGAGGAGGTGAGCGGGAGGACTTTGTAGGTCCGGATACCGAGGTTGCGCTGGCGGGTGGTGCGGTGGTGTTTGAGCAGCTCCGAGACGGCGGCGAAGACTTGCTCCATGATGGCGTCCTGGCGGAGGTCGTCGTTGCCGCCCTTTACGAGCTGCTTGTACCGCTGGCCGTCGCTGCCGATGGCTGTGATGATCTTGGGCGCGGAAACGCCTGAGGCGATGGACATCTGGGGCTCGAACTTGATGATCATTGGCACGTTTGAGTAGTCGCAGCTTGCTAGCAAAGGCATTTGCATGGTCGGCGGCGGGATCGGGAACTCGGCAAGCTTGGCGAGGAGTTCCGAGCCTGCTTTTGAGTCCTTGATGGCCATCTTGTGGCCTGATTTGTATCTGCTAGCATCGCGCTCCATGGCGAGCATGTGGTAGGCTCTGCTTGTCGCATCAATCGCTGGCCAGATCCTGGCGGCTGATACACCACTCTTGCCGATGGCTTTGGCAATCTTTTCCGTCGCCTTCTGTCGGGACAAAGCAACCTCATCATCCTTGTTGATCCGTGTCCTTGCTCCCGACCAGATCTGGTACATGCCGTGATAAGGGTGGTCGAGGCAGATACTGTAGACAAGCTCTAGCAGGGTGATCTGGAAGAGCCCTTTCTGATCCTGCAGGCGCGATGATAGCTGATTGATCAAGGGTGCGAACTTCCGAGTAGGCACTTTGCTGAGGTACCTCTTCACAGCCTCGTTCACCATGTCATCCCCTGAGCGCTCTAACCACAGAGCTGTGAAACGTAGCGCATCGTTATTGTACTCATCCGATGCTGCGAGAGAGAATAGGTAGTTCTGTAAACTCAACCTCACAAACTCAGAACGAGTCTGTTCAACTCGGCGAAGCTCCTGCTGATCGAGGTCAAGCCACTGCTTTGCCTTGGACAAGTGCACGGAATACTTGTTTTTGAGTTGCGAATCCCGGGTGCTCGCAATAAGAGCTTTGAGCTGCGTAACCTCGTCATTCTTGCCCTTTTTGAGATTCTGGAGGCGAGCAAGATCCTCAAGGCCATCTGGGTTTTGGAGCTGTTCATCACAGAACATGGCGAACTGGTGGTACACCCGGCCGGCTTCCTTTCCTTCACTCCTGCCTTTCAGCTCCTTCAGTGCGGGTTCGAGATACTTCTTCTGAATGTTGTCAGGACTCTCCAGTCGTGCAACCGACATCTGGTACCCAATCTTCGACAAGAGATCCGAGCGGCTGACAGGAACAGTTTGTTTCTTCAGCAAGGAATCCTTGTCAATATTTTGCAGCATCCTGATGGAGGAGATCATTTCTCCTTGATCCCATAGCGAGTTGGCAGCCTCCATCCGAATTGCCGCGTCGACAGTAAGCCCCATTTGTTCACTCGGCTTTATGAGATCTGTGAGCGTGGTAGACAAGTTCAGAGTTTCCTGTGTGGCACGATGGAACCGGTAGATGTCAGAAGAGACCAGCATGCCACGAATCTGCGCCAGACGAGCATCTGCAGGCGTCAACCTCGATGGCCGGAGGTTGTGGTGTTGACTCCACATGCTCAAAGTTGTCTCCCGGCACGAGAGGATCTGACTGACATCGTCATATTGTCCACTCATCATCCACTTGGACCGCGCTTGGAAGTCATTGATGATGCCGTTCAGCTCGGAAAGATCTCCAACATTCAGCACATCATCGAGTTCAGCCAGCGTGGCGAGAGCACCCAGCTGGTGACGCAGTGTTAATGTGTTTAGGCTTTTCCCCGTGAGATGTTTGAGCGTTCTCGTAAGACCGTCGTGAACCGCGCTTCTTACTATGTTGATGTCAGAAGCTTGATGCATACTTTGATAGGCTTTGTACACAGTTACCGCCCAGTTTTCGATCGCAGGCGGAGCAGGAAGATTCCACATCTCTAACCGCCTTGCTGTGATGAACGTGGAATCAAGAGACCTGGAAGACCCATCCAGGCTCTGTTGCGTCTGAAGGAGAGAGTTCGACAGGCCGGCGAGACCCAAGCTGCTCAACGCCTTGATAAGCGCCTGTCCGTCTTGCTGTGAAGCTACATCCCGGCGCCTCAGATGACTGTCATATTGGGCTCCACGGAATGCTAAGCTCTTGGCTCCGTCGTTCTCGTACTCGAGACGAGCCAATACAGTCGAAAGCGAAGCGTCCTGGGTCAAGCCGTAGTAGGCATCTGGATCGTCGATATTCTCAAAGATATCCAGCAAAATCTCGCTCGTGTCCCCGAGCCCCTGAATCGCGGACGAACGGCGAGACTGGCGTGTAATCTCGGTGGATGCCAACTCGGCGAATAGTAGAGCAACTTTATACATCCCGCATCGCGTAGCAGCGGCCGCGGCGGTTGAGAAGTTGACCTCGAGCCAGTGCAATCGATCCGCTATAGATGTCTCATTTGGATCTGCCTGTGTTCTGAGGTACAGAATGGTGTTGATGAGGAGCTTCTGGTTGTCTCTGGCTGCTGGTGAAGTCGAGGCCAGCCATTCCTTCAGGGCTTCTGAGAGCTTCTGCTTCATCCCTTGGGTTTGATCTAGCTCGTATTCCAGCACATTATGGACGATGAAGGGGAATGCTTGCTCAGCAAAGCCTTTGACCTTTGTCAAAATGGGAGGCAATACCCTAAGTGCTACGCTCCCGAGTACTGACTGAGCCAAAAGTGTCGTGAGTTGCTGTGCCCAATCCGGACTTTCCAAGAATTCCGCAGAGAATATCTCGGCCTCATCGGGATGTTCGACACTGAAGCGATCAGACCATGGTATTCTGAGCTCTCCCCAGTCTGATGCTCCTTGCAACGATTCTGAAAGACTCTTTTGACAAGCGGTGATCAAGGGACGATTGTTCTCATGGATGGCATCAGATACTGCTACACGGAGGGCAGCCTCAGCCAATCCAGCCCTAAAGTTGTCGCTACTTGCAGTAAGAGATTCAATCAGGCTAAGAAGAGCCTCCTCTGACTCCATGAAATCAAAGTTTACTGGAGATTTCTTCCGATAGTCCTGGAGGCGCGATTCGCGCAAGAGCTCTGGTGGTACGTCGCCTGACGCTGCAAAGGACCGACCGATAACTCGTCCGGCCCAGGCCAAGTACTCGCTGCTAAGCTTCTTGGAACTACAGCTCATCCAGACAGCAGCGCCGTGAGCCAACGCCTCTTCGTCGCTTTCGATCACGTCCAAGCGAGTTGGTGGCGGAACATTAAAAGATCCACAGAGCATTGACAGAGCAACCGATCGAGCCGGCTCGTTGAGAAGCTGGTGTTTTCGACCCCAATCCTTGAGAATCTCCAAGAGCAGCTTACTCTCGTGGGTGCCCTTCTCTGCGTTGCCCATGACACGGATGTTAGCAGCGGATTGAGTGATGGCCTTGAAAGCTTCCCTTTGTGTCTCATCCTTCCATGCATTGGTGTTGTAGTTGGTCAGATATTTGGAGAACCATGAGTGAAAGAGTTGTGCCTTTGATTTTGTCGCTTTGAACTGGCTCTCCTGAGTTGTACTGGATTGGCTCGACTCGAGGAATACGCGAAGATCAGCTAAGCATGAAAGAGCATAGCCAGCAAGGAATGAAGGAAATTTGATTAAATGATCGCTTCCCCTAGTAAGGAGATACCGGGTGATCCCCAGGGCATCATCAGCGCACTCTGGATCAACCACGAAAGCCCGTAGAGAATGCAGTAGCATCTCTAGAGGGTAGCCATACAGGGCAGTGTTACCTGCTAAGCAAATAAGCACGCGGATCTTCCGTAGCACGGAACAGGCATGCAATGGGCCTAATGCCGGGTGAATCGTGTTCAACAGTTTTCGGGCTACGAATACCACAAGAGCGGGTGTCCATATTTCATGTAGCTCATAGTTGGTCCTCTTAACGAGGTGCAGTATCTGCCGCTGGAGGAACTTGGCCTTGAACATAGGCTGCTGGTTTGGTGGAAGTTCTGTGTTCAGATGACCGAACGCTTTGATTTCTTCCATGATGTCCGCTGCATAGGCAAAGTTGGCATCTTTGCGGAATGAGTTCTCGATAGGATACTCTTGGTCGCATGTTTCGAGAAAGGTTGCCAGGATGTCGGCAAAGTTGAGGATTATGTTGCCGTTGTAAGGCTCCGCTCCGATGATCTTCCTTATGCGGCTTTCTCCGGTCACTTTGTTTGGGAAGCTGGAATCGTTTGCGAAGCTGTACGCCATGATCTTGCTGAAGCTCTGTGTGACCAACTCTGCTATACTAAGCTTCAAAGTTTTAGCCAGCTCGCGGGCGTCTGTTTCATGGCCGTGCATGATCATTATACCAACAGCTTCTGACTGGCCTTTGGAAAGGAGCTCTGCCAGGTTCGAAAACCCAAATATGCGGTATGGAATCTCGTCGATGGAGTCGACCGCTAGCCAAGTATAGAGTATCTGGGGGGCAAAAAGCGTGAACAACTCTTGAGGGCTGCTGAGATTCAGACACCTCGACATCCGCTTCAAGCTACTTGTCGCATAGCTTACCGATGTTTGGTTCTTCCCGGGGGTCTCGAAAACGTGGTAAGTACACCGACGAAGCAATGTAGGCCATTTGCATGCGAGTTCCGCCATTACAAACAGACGAAACGCGATTCCCTCCGTTCCTTCACCGGGAAGCACTTCGAGGATATCGACAAATATGTCGTCGTGAGTTTTGAGAACATAGAGCCCAAAGATTCTCGGCAAGTTAATGCCAATGAAGAACTTGACATCCATGGGCGCGTCTTTTAAGAGCGTCAGAAGCGTAGATCGGGTGGAAGGGAGCTTCAGAATCTGTGAGGCAAACATAGAATTGACCTCCAGCAGACGGAAGAGAAGTCTCGAAAACCAAATCTGTGCAGTAGTTGAAAGCGAATTGTTGGGCAATACATGTGTGACGAGATGGTGGAAGATATCGCCCACCATGTTCGAGATCTCAAGCTCCTCATCGGTCCACATGGTGATGAATCCCTCCATGATATCAATCACAGTACACATGGCAGCTTCACAACAGGAATATTGGTTGATCGTCTTGCCGATCCTCTCAACTATCCTTATCGCGAGATCAGCAGGTGTGACAACATCTGATGCGAACAACTCCTGCATGAAAAGCCGGCATGACAGAAGATCCTCGTCGGAGAGCTCCAAGAGGTGATCCACGATCGGATCAGGCACCCGGCCAAGCTCACCGTCGTCCGCACGGATGATCCCAAGAAGGTGTAGCCGAAGGCTGGTGTCGAGGTAAAAGGCCTCGGGAGTGTGGTTGAGTGTGATGTCCCTCTTGGGTAGGGACTTTTTCCCCGCCGTTGCACTTTTGTGGGTTGCCTGGGAATCGAATTCATCATCGAGATCCATAGACGCTGGATCGTTATCCGTGGGAGACTCTCGCCGGGCTTTCTCCAGCAAACTGTTTGAGATTGTGGCAAAGAGCCTGAGGGCATATGGTTGCTCGCGTTTAAAATGGGTTAGTTCAGCCTCACCCAGGGTAGGGATGTAGGGCGCAGAGGCTTTAAGGACAAGATTGAAGAAAACTTCATTCTGGGGAGACTCAGAAATCGCCTTCATCATGCCCTCAACGATACCAAACACGGTTGTCTCCAGATCCCTCGACATGGAAGAGTTGAGACCGACGAGCTCGGGCATGACGAATGCTCCAACAATACAAGCCGAAACGACGCTAACTAGGCGATCCGTAGACACAGGGGCCGAGCTGTCGCTTCCACGCTTGTGCCATAATTCTACCATCTGTGATAGTTCCTCAAGCTTTGGAAAGAGCAGTTCCAGAATCAGCCGCTTTGTCGAGTGGGAACTCGACAAATCAGACGCCCGGGTTTCCTCAGTCTTTGGCCGATCAGTTGATGTTGCTTTGTGCGAGTCCTCTGGGGAGGCCTCATCTTCCAAGAGCAACAGATACCGTATCATTGCATGACGCTGCTTTTGGTTTGCTCGGAACTGAGCAACGGGGCCGCTAAAGACAGCGAGGGATGCATTCATACAAAGAGCCGGCATTTCATAGGAAGCCCGCAGGAGGTTGATAAGGTCTACCGGTGCTGCATGTACGGCATGAAGTGAAGCATATGCGGATTCTGATGGATTCCACTTCAAGAAAGCCCATCGAATAACGTGACTGGAAGTTGATTGACTGGCATTGGGGGATATGGCGTTGCGGACCCGCAGTAAGGTCAACATCAGCACAAGGGACGAGTCAACGAGCATCGCCGGTCCGCTGATATCGGCAGTCGTGATGATCTGGTTGACGTCGCCAGCTAGTTCATGGTCAGAAACTAGTCTTGCTTTCAGAATCCAGTCCAACAGGACGCATGCAGAGCGGCTCGTAGGGGGTAAGCTCAGGGATCTGACACCAATTTGCCATACTTGCTTCCACATGGCAGAAAGGGATGGGTCGCGAGACGTTTCGTGAGCCGCCAGGCTAGAGCATGCAACCATTGCCCACGAAGCTACCAAGCCTTGTTTCGCTGAGATGAACTGTGACAAATCCACCAACACCTCCTTGACCTCCTCGAGAGATGGATGCTTCAACGCGGACAGGAACGGTATAAGCTGTAGGGCAGTGAGTTGTACCGATGGATCCAGCGACATAAGCTTTTGGTGTATTCGGTTCGAGCTTCCTATCATTCGGCGCCTTTTCCGTGGTTTGTCGGGCTCATCTTCTGGGTGCTGACGATCTCGTCGAGAACTCTTTGCGTAAACTGCCTCCAAAAGGGCAATGTTCTCAAGCAAGGCCCAGTTCTGTTCCCCTGCTAGATGATATGGACGTAGACCGAATACCATAGTCGATGGGTGATCTGGGGGCAGTTGCATCGCTGAGAAGGTGACGTCCTCGAGCTGAAGGCGGGTCTTGTCATCCCGCCTAGAGTACTCGGACCATAACGAGTCGAGCAAATCTTCGGTATCTTGTAAGAGCATATCATCCGTTGCCTCCCGAAGCAAATTCTCCAAAAACAGGTGTACTCCGTACAAGGTCTTGAGCATCTCATCCCTGGTGGAGTTTAACATGGCATCTCGGGATAGGGACCGAGGTTGCCAGCAGTGTGATAACACTGGGACCAGTGCCGTGGTTATCGTCTTGGCCAGGGCTATATCCTCGGTTTGTACCCGCACTAAGATGCTGTTAAGTATGGAAAAGGACTCCCTGTGCAGCTCGCCTAGCTTGATCTGACGAAGGGTGAGCACGCGAAGCACAAGTTTTGACACCCTTTCTGCTCTCCTTAGAACTGGCGCATTTGACGCTGATGTGAGGGCCTTGACACATGACAAGAAGTCGATGGCCAGTTGGCCATTTACTTGACCAGTTGCAGAAAAGAGTCCAACTGAGCCTGATCTTGAGGTAGCAGGTGTTCCCCGGGCGGGGGAAGCGCGGGATGAAGTGCCCAAGTCGCGTTCGGCAGCCTCTAGGAAGCGGGAGAGAGCATTCAAGCAAAAGTCAATTGAAGCCTCCCATCCTTCGCCCTTGTCTTCGCCCTTGAAAACGGCTAGTTTTTCGACAATGACTGGGACGTTCAGAAGGGCGCTCAACGCCTTGACGTATCCCTTGAGTAGGGGTTCGAAGTAGTTGTCGTCGGAATCTAGAAGAGTTTGCGTGATATGATCGACGATGGCCCTTGCTGTTTTCCTTTTGACCTTGGAGGCACCATGTTGAACAGCTAGACGGAGTGCTTCGGCGCAGTTCTCGAGTCTTTTGATGCAAGCATTGAGTGTAATCTCGGTTCTCAGCAGCTTTTTGCAACTGAAGTAGGCTTCCTTTTCCATAAGTGTGCAGCTGAAGAGGGCTTCATAGACGGAATGATATGTCTTGTCATTAAAGAGTTTTTGGCTCTGACTTTCGGCCTGGGAGCCTTTTTCGTCGCCCTTGAAGTACGATATTAATTCTGAATCACGAGCCGTCAGTCTTGTGGTCAAACACAAAATCTGCAGTTTTCTGTATGGGCCACCCACTCTTGACAGCATTCCCCCGAGCCGTTTGCTTGTCGGTTAGATGACCTGTGTGTTGTGTCAGGGTAGCCATTCCAATGTAGTCTTGTTTGCTATTTCTCTTCGCCTACCGATGAGCTTGTGAAAGTCTTCCGTCTCGGTTGCTGGCGCCATGTTGAGGTCTGACCAGGCCGTCCACCGTCTGGCCGGTCTCTGTTACACTCAGTAGCACAGTCTCGCGCGTGGTCCAACCCGGAAAAGATGTTATGGTCAACAACGATTTCGCTTTCTTCACAGGGAGGCGACGGGATGATTGAACAAGTGCGGAAGGATGCCTGTTCGACAAAACCATCTATGAGCACGACGATGCTTTTTAGTCCGTCAATAACACCGTGATGGCAAAGCAACTCAGCAATTGAGCAGCAAGGTACTTGAGTTCTGGCAGATCCGATATGTACCGAGAAGAGAAACGAAATGGAAAAGAGAAAGTTGAAAGGTGATGAGAAGAGAGGCGAAAAAGTGAAGACGTTCCAAGAAGAGATGTGAAGAGAAAGAATTTTGGAGGTCAAATCCGATATCTGATATTTTCTCGGTCTTTAATCTTACCAAGTCCCAAAAGTGCATCTTGATGGCCATCAGAAGGAAGGTACTGATGGCTACTGCCTGGTGAAGCTATGACCACCTCTCATCACAGCTCCTTCTCTCTGTGTTGACTTTCGACAACAAAACAGTCGATGCCAAAGTCTTGGCGCGCCTCAACACGCGGCAGAATCACTCACCGCCAAACTTTTTGCAGCGTCCCCCGTCAGAGGCCGTCACCACTCCCGCACCACACCTTCCCGCGGGCGTCCCACTGTAGCACCCGCTGGCCGCCATTGACAGCAGCGCATTCTGCCGATCATTGGCCGCCATCTCGACGACACCTCAAGCTTCAGTGGACTGCGACAGCCTTGGGGAATTCCATCCCGCTTTTCGGTTGCTTGGTTCACTCTTTCTCGCTTCCCGTCCTTCTCTCCAACAAAGTGAAGCGCGTCGCCAACTCTCGGTTGTCGCCAATTCGCAGTCTTGCTCCAACATCACGAACCACCGAAAAATCCTCCAACACGCGCCGGCTCGTGCTTGGACTAATTAGAACACGACAGGACGGACACTCACACGCAGAAACCAGCATCGACCGAGATTCGAGAAGCGAGAAGCGCATTGGATTGAAAGAGAGCGCACAACGGAAGCGCAACCACGGCCGTCTTTCACGAGTCTTTGAAAAATGCGCTGAGGCGCTTGATCACCAACACCAACACCGACACCACGCCCACCCACCCTCGATCTCTCCTCCTACCTACCCGACGACAATCATGGCCGAACTACGCAAATTCGAATCCCTCTACGCCCTCCACACCGAGCTCCAGGCTGTCAGCCAACAGCGCTATGAAGAACTCCAGACGGTCGAGCAGCTGCTCGAGCAGCACGCTGATTCCTTCAGCAAGTTCCTAGACAAGCCGGCTCGGAACGCGACCAACAGGACGGCCCTGCAGAGCGGCAAGATCAAGGTTCAGGACGAGGAATATGCTGTCACCCAGAACTTCATCAACGACGCCCTTAAGCTTGCCGATGAGCTCGATCTCGACGAAATCGAGGCCGCCCGTGTCCTCCTCGATGCCGATGCCGAGGGCGACCAGGCCAGCTTCGACCGTCCCTTGTGGGTGTGCGGCCTCCTCCGCTTCCAAAACGAGCGGAGTTACCTGCTCGACTGTATGCGCCTTTGCATCCAGATAGCAAACGACGAGGATATCGACCCCTCCGTGCAGGAAGGCTTTGGCCAGCTTGTCGATGAGAGGATCTTCGGCATTCCCGCCCAGGGTAGCAAGCCCCAGGCCGGTGCCCAGAAATTCGTGCCCAAGTGCGTGGCCGGACTCCAGAGCATCAGATCGACTATGCAGAATATCGGGGAGAAGGTGGCAGCTCAAAACGTCCTATTTCAGCCCAACATCTCCAAGCGAATGGACCAACAAGAACCGTCCGAGATCATGCGCCTCAAGCTAATAGAGCAGCACGAAACCCTTTCTCTCATACTGTGTGCCGCCGTCGAGAAGAAACAAGCCGAATCCAAGGATTTCAAGGAGTTTATCCAGCTTCTGAGGAAAGTAGACAAATACGATCACCTACTAGGTAAGCCTCCCTTGATCTATCATCTCTGGACCTTGCAAAGACTAACCCCACCCAAGTACATCTCATCCCGGTACTCGGTGCCTATATCGCAACCTTTGGTTCCAATGTGGATGGTGGAGACGTTGAGCCGGTGCGACAACTGAACGAGTTCATCTGTGGAAGGACGGCCGAGGATGTCTGGACGATACCGAGTCTCGGCGCTGCGGTGCGTGCGTGGTGGATCGCCGAGTATAGCGGCTGGTATCACGACGATTACGCCGGTTACGAAGCCCGGGGCATCAACCTGGACAAGGAGGACGAGGAAAGGACAAAACAGTTTATGGATGCCCTAAAAGACGGCGCCTTTGACTTCCTTCTCGCCGTTGCCGCCGATTGCCATGCGCATAACCAGGACTGGCAGGACCCTACACGCTGGGGAATGCGTCAATGGTTACAGCGCAAGGCTCCGCCTCTGGCATCTGAAGCCCTGCCCTTCGCGCCCCATTTTCACAACAGTTTGATGACGCACCTCGAGGTCCTCATCGATGCTGCTATTTCTAATATCCCAGACGTTCTGCGTAAGTTGAGGACAGAGGAGGACGAGCAGCGCCAGTTGAGCCAAACACACGAGCAGGACCTTGATCTGGAACGGTTCCTCATGATCATTGCCTACGCCTACGATGGACGACCGGACGCAGCCATGACCTTCTGGGAAGATGCCGAAAGCAACCTCTCCGGCTTCTTGAATTGGGCGTCTAGGCGAGCTTCCACCCCTCTGGTCAGCGCATTCTGCGAGATGCTCCAAGCTCTTTCCGGTAATGAAGAATGCGCAACGGCCGCCCACAACTTCTTGCTCGACGAAACCACTCACTCGGGCGGCAAGTTGAAACGCTCAGCCTCCTTGACTTGGAACCAAATCTTCAAGGAACTCAAGTTCTTCATGGAGAAACTCCAGACCAAGCCACTTCCAGCCCAGTCTCAGCTTGTCCGTCATCATGCAAAGCCTAGCAGCGATCAGGCCGAGACTGAACCTGAATCCGCCATGATGCTGGAGTGCTACCTACGTCTCATTGCCAAACTCGGCTATGAGAGCCCAGTCGCCAGAAGTCTTCTACTTCTCGACACAAGCGTTGAGCTGCCCGAAACTCTGATCAGGCTTGCCAGTGCCCAGATACCCGGCCGTCTCCGGGCTTGTGTTTTCAATGCCTTCCGAGCCCTTATGCATAACAAGACCCATCAGGAGTCGGAAATCATGTGGGACTTTATCGACCTTTGGCTAGTAGGCGGTTGGGGTCCCAAGGCGGACACACAACGAACCGTGGCAATGTTGCAGCCCAGTCCTCAGGCCGTGATGGATGCTATTTTGGATGACATCAGTGATGGATTTGAGCAACCCGTTGCCTTTATTCAGCTACTTATTGCCCTCATCCAGCCATCGGTTGATGACGGCGAGCTTTGCGACAAGCTGCCTTTCAAGGAAGCGCTTGGCACCAGTAACCGACTGTCCGGCGTTGATGTCTATGTTGACTATGTCTTTGGTCTCGTGTTGACCAAGAAGGCTAGGGATATCACCGACCCTATGCAGTTGAGGATCCTACAGCTCAGCTGCCTGGAATTTGCGCTGGCTTCTCTGGCATCATTCAATGAGGACCTGATTGTCTTGGGTAACGAGAGCAACGTGAATGTTGATCTCGCCATGCCTACTTCCAGCCTGGAAGCCTATGTGCGCTTGCACCCATTTGCCCGGGTTATGGAGTGGATGTTCAATGAAAAGGTTGTGAACATTCTAGTTGACATCATCAACAGGGATGCGGATGTCCTTGGACAGTCATCCCACGATTCTCCTGTTGTTATGGGTGTCTTGCGAGCCGTCCAGGTCATGATCAAGGTCATTGAGCTACAGGACACTTACCTCGATCTCGTCCGTCCACTTATCAAGAAGCAGTTTGGACAGCGAAGCCGCTCTGTCGCAAGCGGGGCTTATTCCGCTTTTGAGGATGGCATCATGAACCACCTGTCTCTCGTGGAGGATCTCGGCCGGTTCACCAACCTTGGAAACCCCGATCTCACCTGGGCTTCCCTTAAGCTCTTGGAGAAGATCTCGACATCCTCCAAGATCATCTCGGCCTGGGAACCCGATGGTTGTCACGCTCATCGCAACAAGGCCATTGTCCAGCTCGAGAGGGGTGGTGCAGGTGTATCGATCGCCGCATCTTTGGCCAACACCATCGCCCAGACGCTCGATCCTGTTCAGGAGGCTGAATCGCCGGATTACCGAACCAAGGTGTTTATCCTCGATTTCCTTTACAAATGTCTCAAAGCCAACCCGGACAAACCCACCATTGCTCATCTACTCCTTGGCTTCCGCTGCGAGATCAATGGGCTTGCCATTGAACCCAATGGTGCCTTTGACCTTCAGCGATCACTCTTCCACAGCCTTTTGAACGCGTTCATTGGCTTGTCAGTATACCAAGAGGAGTTGGGCATGCGAGGCTACCTAATAACTCTCAAGCGGAAGATTTTGCGCATCTTCCAGATCCTCTGGAGTTCACCCCTTTCTTCGAAGTTGGTCATGGAAGAGTTGCGAGCTACTAACTTCCTCTTCCACATCCTGCTCCAAGAGCCACAAGTCCAGCCACACCTCAGGTGGGACGGCGCAGAAGCGGTTTCTCCCGAGTTCCTGGTCACCGACGCATCGCATTCTTATATCGAGTTCCTTGCGACGCGTGCCATGGCCTTTGAATACATTGCCAATGAGCTTTGCAGTGTTTCCCAAAAGCGGATACCCACCGTCAAGCGTCAAATATTTGATGCTCTGCTGAATGGACAGATCCGGGTCGATGACGATGAGCCCATCAACATTGCTAATATCTTTGACTTTTTCGACTTCCTCAACATCGACTTTGTGAACATTCCCGCCCCGGAATTCGATATCTACAGAGACATCGACCTCACCCCATGCGTCGAGGAGGACGCGATGACCGGCTCGCAATTCAATGTCCACAAAGTCCACGAGTTGGCCTTGCTCAAGCGCGCTGAGAGGCTCAACCGGGACAACCCGGAGAAGAAGGATAGCCAGGCCCTAATCACACAAGATGAGCTGGCAGCCTGGGACCGCGAGCAGAGTCTCTTGCTCGAATATGTCATCTACCAGAACCGCCAGAAGCAGTTCAGCGCCCACCGGCTTAAGGTGCTCCGGGCGTGGACCAACATCCTGCTGGTCATGTTCGAGGCCAATGACTTCAAGGGTACGCCCAAGATGACCTTCCTCCTGCAAGCATTGCAAGCTATTCTTCCCAGCCTCGAAGCCTTTAGCACACTCAGCCCCGCCGAAGCATTTGAGCTCGCTCGCGTTGCCAAGGTGCTACTCTTCAAGCTCGACCTCTCGGACAACAGCGACGGCGTCGCCGACAAGGACATTGGCAACCTCATCAGCGACAAGCTCTTCCAGCTGTTCCAAGTCTGCCTCACCTCCATCGCCAGCTGGGTCGGCAGTGCCGATTTGCGCGCCCTCTACTACTCCATCTGCTACCGCTACCTCACCTCGGTAGTCGACAAGACCACCGACCACACGGGCACCACCACCAGCAACGCCCTGGCCACCGCCCGCTCCCGCGCCATCAAGGCCATCCAAGCCTACGGCGACCGTTTCCTCAACGTCATCTGCGACGACGCCTACGGCTCCGACTCGACGTGCCAAACCGCCGCCATGATTCTCTTGGGAGCCCTCGTCCACCTCGACCACACCACCACGGCCTCCGGTCTCCAGCACACCAACAATCTCGACGGCTCCTTCGTAGTCAACACCCTGAACCGTCTCAACTTCATCGGCGTCCTCGTCGATTCTCTCAAGACCATTCTACAAGATTGGTCCGCTGTCACCACTTCTCCCACTCCCTCCGCCCAACAACAACAACAACAACCATCATCCCAACAACTCACACTCACCACTCAATCACCCGCCACAGACAGCCAATATCTCCTCTCCAAACTCTCCCTCCTCCTCGCCCTCTGCCGCTCCAAGCTCGGGTCCAAATTCGTTCTTCAGTCGAACCTCTTCCGTGCCCTAGAAGTGTCGGGTGCTTTCTCCACCGACCCCGAACTTCTCGTTCGCCAACAACAACCAAATTCTTCCACGGGCTCCACGACCTATGTCCGCGCCTTGGAAAGGCACTATACCCTCCTCGTGTATCTAGCCAGAATCGTCTCAGCGGCGGTAATGGTCGGCAAGAAGCGCGGGAGCCATAATGCGCTGCAGGGACGCAAGTTCTTGCAGGGGGCTAGGGGGTTAGTGGTTCAGGTTTTGAAGAGGAGTGTGGGGATTGGTGGTGCTGGCTCGGGGAACCTCGGTGCTTCTACAAGGGCGATGAACGGGAGTGCGTACGGCAGCACTGCTGCGGATAGGGATAGCCAGGTACAGTTGGAGTTGGAAGAACGCGTGGATGAGCTGGCGGAGGCGTTTATGCTTTTGATTAACGCTACGGGGTTTTTGGAGGTGAGTCTTTTCCCTAACCCTGACCTATTCCACTGCATGAGGAGGTGACGAAGAGATAACTTGTGCTAACGGATGATAAACGAACAGTTCGAGGAAGAGCAAATGCCTGCTGAGAAGCCGAAGGGTGATTTACTATTTCATTAGAGGGTCCTGTCGTTAGCCGATAGCCAAGCCAAACAGGCCGATGGTTATGGACTCTGGTGCTAGAGAGAGAGAGAGGTAGTTGAGGTGGGGAGTGTGCTGAGAATGTTGAGGGAAAGTGGTGTGAGTGAGCGGGATAGGAGGAAGAGGCAGAATAAGAAGAAGAAGAAGGAGAGGAAAAGAGATGGTGACGTCGCGTCGCATCGAATACCATGTAGACTGGCTGTACGTACGTCTCTCTGTCTAGACTCTTGGCGGGAAGTTGAGGGAGGAAGGGAATGGAAAGGAATGGGAGTTCTGTGTACTGGTATTATGTTAGTGTCTTTTTCAGGCTTACATTGTTTGGCAGCAAGAAATTGGTTTTCGGTTTTCGATTTCCGGGTTTCGGTTTGGTAAGCATGTCGGCGTTGAGTCTGAATTGGATCTGAAGTTGGTGATGTTGAAGTTAGATTGCTGTTAGCGTTAAACGCTTGATAGAGCCGAGATGCTTAACGCGAACTTGCGCGCCGTTAACAGAGAAGACGCGTCCCACTTCCCCGCGATAATTGGATTGCGCTCACAACCGAAGTGCCGTACAGTTATCGCCTTTCGCCGCTGACACGGTGCCGGAGCTCCTCCCCCACCTGGAATTGTAATGGATTGTTAACTCCGTCATCTCGACTTGAACTCTCCCCCATGCACCATCTCAACTCTTGAGACAAATAAAGCCCATCTTATCCCTAGTTGACAACATTAATCGCTTTGCAGTTCGCGCATCCTGCAAACATTGACAGCAGATCAGCTATATAAGCCTGCCGCGCAGGCGAGAGAAGACGTTTGTTGAAACGACTTGTCCATCGATGCCTTCGAACAGGACTGCCAATCCGTCCGAGTTGCCTCGTGACAACAATAACAACAACAACATTACAACCAGCCATCTTCATCACCATTCGCCATCATCACCACCTCACGCTACCCCGACCAAGCGCCGCTTCGACGACTTGAACCTAAACGATAAAAGCGTCCAACAGTCGCATCTTCAAACAACCGCATCATCCAGCACTAATACTGCTGCTCCTCCAGACCCCAAGCGCTCCCGCTCCGAATTATTCGCAGCTTCTTCCGCCACCCACCCGACAACAGCCACCACCACAACTCCCACCATGTCCGCCAAACTCAAGGGCAAGCGCCCCGCCTCCGGCCCGCCAGAGGTGATCGACCTCACCCAAGGAAGTAACAACTCCGCGGGGAATTCGCCTGTTCCCACCTCTTCTCATTCGCACATCAGAGGGCCACCACTGTCTTCCTCGCACAACATAGGCCGTACGTCAACAGCGCCGCTCAACCCCAAGGGCGGCGGCATGACCACCAGCAAAACACCAGGGGGCACGAACTACCTCCAAACACACATTGGCGCCCGCCGCCTCGTCGTGAAGAACCTCCGCCCTATCGCCACCCAGACTCAGACCGAAGAAGCGCACTATGCACGGATTCGCGGTGATTTGGATGCGGCGCTTAAAGCTGTCTTTAGCGGGCACGGTGCCGGTGCCGGTGCCGGTGCCGCTCCTGCTCTCGGAGGCCACAGTCCTAGCCCCGGGCCAGGTCAGGGACAGGGTCGTAGCGGAGTGAGCAGCAATACCACAACGGGCGGTCAACCTATGGAAAAGCTCTATCGCGGGGTTGAAGATATTTGCCGACGGGGCAAGAAGGAGTCTGGGGAGTTGTACGAGTGGTTGAAAGAACGGTGCAAAGGGTGGTTGAACAGTGACGAGGTGCTCAAGTCGCTATTGGCGGCTGCTCCGTCTATATCTACAGACATGGGAGGGGAAGAGGATGTGATCCTGCTCAGGGCGGTGCTGGCCGCTTGGAAGAGGTGGATTGCGCAACTTTTGGTGATCAGGTGGATCTTCAGCTACTTGGATAGGAGTTATTTACTTCCTGGTGGTGGCGGGACTACTGCGGAAGGGAAGGGCAAGAGTGCTAGCGGCAAAAGGGAGGGGCCAACGAGCGTTAATGATATGGGTATCAGTGCGTTCCGGAGCGCCATGTATAGCTCGAGGAGCAGGAATGGTGCTAATATGCTGACGATCGGCGCACGGGTGGTCAATGCCGTGTGCGTGTTGGTTATGTTTGATCGGCTTGATGACAACAGGTTCGATTCGCAGCTGTTGAGGGAGTCGGTGGCGATGTTGAGGCTCTGGGGTGTGTACGGCAAGGAGCTGGAGCCCAAGTTTATCAACGAGTCGAGAGAGTACGTGAGGAGGTTCGCGGAAGAGCGCAGCGAGTCGTGCGGACTCAAGGAGTACATTGTCGCTTGCGAGCGACTGCTCAACAGGGAAAGCGAGCGGTGCGATGTGTACAACTTTGACAGCACCACTAAGCGTCAGCTTAAGGACGACGCGCACCAGATACTCATCTTCAACTATGCGGAGAAGCTGCTCGACAGCGGCAGCGTCGCAAAGTTGCTGGATGCGAACGATCTCGATTCCATGAAAGCCCTGTACGAGCTCCTTAAGTTGTCAGGTATTCAGAAGAGGCTGAAGGGACCGTGGGAGCAGTACATCAGAAAGACAGGCGCGGCCATGGTCAGCGATACGGCTAGGGGCGACGAAATGATCATTCGCATGCTGCAGCTGCGCCGCGCGCTAGACGTAATGATTCGCGATGCATTCGGCAGAGACGAGGATTTCACATACGGGTTACGCGACGCTTTCGGGTTCTTCATCAACGACAAGTCGGTGTCATCGTCGTGGAATACGGGCACCTCGAAGGTGGGCGAGATGATCGCCAAGCACATCGACATGTTGCTACGCGGTGGTCTCAAGACGTTGCCCAAGGCACTGCTGTCCGATGTCAAGGACAGACAGGATGCCGAGAGGAGCGGTATTGCTAGTACGGCAGATGAAGATGCCGAGCTGGACAGACAACTGGATCACAGCCTGGAGCTGTTCCGCTTCATCCAGGGTAAGGACATCTTCGAGGCGTTCTACAAGAAGGACCTGGCGCGCAGACTGCTCATGGGCCGCAGCGCCAGCCGCGACGCGGAAAGGAACATGCTGGCCAAACTGAAGAACGAGTGCGGTTCCAGTTTCACCCACAATCTGGAAATCATGTTCAAGGACCAGGAACTGGCCAAGGACGAAATCGCCTCCTACAAGACCTGGCTAGCCGGTAGGGGCGAGGACTCGCCCGTGGCCAATTCGGACCTCGACCTGAGCGTTAACGTCCTCTCGGCCGCCGCTTGGCCTACCTACCCCGATATTCGCGTCCTGTTACCACAAAATGTGTTGGACCATATCACCACTTTCGACACGTACTACAAGTCCAAGCATACGGGCCGCCGACTAACATGGAAGCACAACCTCGCGCACTGCGTCGTAAAGGCACGCTTCGACCGTGGGCCAAAAGAACTGCTCGTCTCCGCCTTCCAAGCCATCGTCCTCATCCTATTCAACGAAGCCGAAGAAAAGTCTCCCGACGGGATCCTCTCCTACGACCAACTCGCCTCAGCAACCGGGATGCCCGACCCGGAGCTCCAACGAACTCTCCAATCCCTAGCCTGCGGCAAGACGCGCGTCCTTAACAAGCACCCTAAAGGCCGCGAGGTCAACAAGACCGATACCTTTTCCGTTAACAGATCCTTCACCGACCCCAAGTTCCGAGTCAAGATCAACCAGATCCAGCTCAAAGAGACGAAAGAGGAGAACAAGGAGACGCACGAACGGGTCGCGCAGGACAGACAGTTTGAGACGCAGGCGGCGATTGTGCGCATCATGAAGAGCAGGAAGAAGATGGCGCATGCGCAGCTGGTGGCCGAGGTGATTAATCAGACGAAGCAGAGGGGGGCGGTGGATGCGGCGGATATTAAGGCTAATATTGAGAAGTATGTGCTCTTCCTGCCTATGATTGCTGATGATTGATGCTAACCAGCTGGTGATAACAGGCTTATTGAAAAGGATTATATTGAAAGGGAGGGTGGGAATTACGTTTATCTTGCGTAGAAGGAGGTAGCGTTGACGAGTTGGAAGCGTTTTTGGAAGGTAAACTTGCTTTGTAAGTTTTTGTGTGATTATCGATCTTTTGGGTTTGGGTCTTGAAGGGACGCGCATACTTTATGAACAGGTGTTTTTATGAATTTGAATAGATTCTACGACAGCGGAAAGCACAGTATGTTGCCTACTCAGCATGTGATATACAACACATGCCAGCAACAATGATTATTGTCAACTGTAGAGGTATCGATTCATCTCGCTTTCAACCAGCCCAGGGAAGACCGGGTTCACTGGGACAGGCAAGTTACACAAAGGAGGGATCCCATATCTTCAAGTACCTGATCTCGAACCATCTCACCTATTCTTAACCCGTTCTGCCCGTTCAATGCCCGGCCGGTCTCAGACACGCATATACCTGGCGTTCTGTATACGATACGGACCCAAACCCGTAACTCCGGCTGAATGCGGGCGCTGACATGAGGGATGCGTGATTAGGGGGCATGTGTAGGCGAGAAATTCTTCGCATCGCAAGCAACTGGACCATGGTTGTTTGGAATTCTCCAGGTGAGAGTTCTTTTCTCCGTTGAAGGACCATAAACTTAACCTGTTGGCAGCACCAGGAGAGGACGAGCGGCGTCGCTGTCTCAATATCCTAGCTCAGGCCGCCGATAACGACAAGTGGATGTTCTCGTTCTCGAAGCCAAAGTAATGATTGTGGTGCCGGTGGCGTCTGGGCGTATGGTGTGGCTTTTCGTGATAGCGATGTGGTGACCGACCCGAGACCGAGGTACAATACCTCCAAGCCATGGTTTTGTTCCTTTTTCTTGCCCTTTTTGCTCTCGTAAATGACCAAATATCCACCGTTTTTTCTATTTTGCGACCAAAATATCATTGCCTAGAAAGAGACATTCTCAACCAACCTCCACAAAAAGCGCATAAACCCCTAAATTCATCCACCCATCCGTCCACCAGTTCAGTCAACAAAATAACTCGACACATCACATCCTCTTCCTACCTCCACACGCAACTGGCCGTCTCGGTTAGTGACGTTGTGATGTTCAGCTAAGTAGGGCACCGGCACAGACACGCGAGAACCATGGTTGGCCGTAACTCCGTATAGACGGGAAGGAACCTCATCTGGGGGCAATTAATCTCGAAGTAATTTGCAGTTCCCCCAGTGCCCCTCAGCACCCTCCCCAATGCCGAACGAACGTGGCCCCGTGGCACACCCCGAAGGCGTGGTGGGCGTGGTGGTGACTTTTTAGGTGTCTCCGGGGTAGGAACAAATTAAAGAGCACCCACTAACAAGTATGGCTACACAGATTTATCAATCCGTATCCTTCTGAATGTACCAAACGTACCAAAAAGAACAAGTGTGTAGAGAATCGATTACTCTTTTGACTCATGAAGAGTTCCTGAGCGTTCTCAACTTGTTTTCGCTTTTTTCGCGCCGTTTTTTTGAGGTTTAAAGTTGGTATTGATGTTACTTAAGTACCCATTAAATTGTCCTGGGACGCTGTAGGGTGCCGCAAACATTGGGGGTACCTTGACCAGTTGACGGGCGGGATGGAGGACAATTGCGAGATTACAAGATTGGGGATCTCTCGCACCAAGGCCCACGACGCTGGATGGGTTGAGAGGATCATTTGTGCTGATCCCCGGAACCAGCCGGATCTACAATGGGGGTTCGGGGTGGTCTAGACTTGTGTCTTTTGTTTCTACCTTTTGGAAATAATTTTCGAATTTTGTTCCACTTAGCCCGACTGTCAAAGTCGGGATGTTGAGGAGGACAACAAGGAAGCCGTGGCTTGTCAGAATCAGATGTCCTGTCGCACCAACAACGTTGTGCGAGTAGCTAAATATCAGGAGCACCCGAACGTGGACGGGGACGCGCAAGGTAAGGTACACAGCAGAGAGACTCGGAGTCGGACGGAGCTAGAAGGACTGAATGGAAGTTTGAAGAGAATTTTCACCTTCGAAGTCTGGATCGTTTCGCTGTGGGCATCCGCCGCGGTGCAATTGCGCAAAGAGAGTCTGAGTCCAATGAAAAGTGTTGATGATTGCTTCGACAACAGTGATCGGGATCGCTTACAAAGAGAGAAGAAAGTCGTCGCTTGTTGACCCCCTGCCCCTGGTTATAGTGGGGCCTTTTATCGATTTGTTTACGGAACTCGCCAGGGTCAGTGACAAGAAAGATGAGACCTTGCGCCCATTTTCTATGCCTGAAAATGGTCTCGGCTTTTCTGTCATGGACCGCGGGACCACTCACTCACTCGCTGCCACCTCCGCCGGACCGCCAGGGACCACCACCACCACATCACCTAACAATACCCGCCGAGCTGCATACACGCACGCACTCGCTCGGCAGCAGGTGCTGAAGAAAAGCGAAATCTCGCTTATGTGCAAACATCGTACGCTTTTGGGTTCGCGGTCGTCAATAGGTGGTAGCCTTTTCTTCTTTTGCCCTCAACCACCGATCTGGAATTTAACATCGATGGCCCAATTTGTACCTGCGTCTGACCCAAATTGGGTTCATCATCCAGTGATGCCATGCCGAACTTGGCCGGGCATGTATGTACTCGATGCGTGCTTGTCACTCACCACTTAGGCACTTTCACGCACATTGAACGGGCCGTCGTCCGTCTTTGGCTTTCATCGTAACGAATGAGACGACAAGTTGCGGTCAAGACAACTTTGATCCCAACCTTTCCACGCTTTCGTACGTTACTCCCGTCGCTTGCGCTCATGGAGGCTGAAAAGGCTGAAAGAGGGCCACGCAGGACGCCACAGAACACCACAATCACCACCATCTTCAAGTCGTCATCAACCTTTACGACCTTTTATTCTCTTTGCTAAATTCGATTGGTCCACTGAGTCTATCCAATGAGGGCCATGGAAGACTGATGGAAGAAATAACGGAATCATGCACCGAGCCAATACGCAGCCAGCAGCAGCAGCGAAAAAGATGCACAAGACAGGTCCCCTGCATTTTACAGCATGTACGTACCTTATAGAATGCGCCATTCAATAATTGATCACCATGCTTCTCGCCTACCTACCTGCTTGCCCTTCTCGTCTACACCGGTGTAACCAAGCCCAGCGCTCCAAGCTCCCGTTGGTGATGGCCTCTTCCAGGACCCCTGTCCACGGTCGTTGTTATCCATCGAACGGTCATCCACGCCCCTACTCCACTCCGCATGCATCCCCAAGGTACGAGAGAGAGAGTTTCCACTCTGCTTGTCTCAACGTCGAGGTCTTGAGGACAATACCATCGAGGCCATCAACGGCCTCATCATCCATCATGTTGGTCCATCATGTTGGCTCATCCAACGTCTTCGAAGGAACAAGTGAAGAGAGAAGGCTATCGAAGCTCGAGGACGGCACAGAGAGACACAACAGGACAGCCACAAAGCCTCAAAAACACCACCACCAGCAAAGAAGCATGGGGGTGGCCTCTTTACCCCTGACCCAGCTCTCCCAAACGGGTCGTTAGCAAGCAGCTTACGCACAGCACTAGTGCCAGCACGGCCACCACGGGCACCGCCCAAATGGGAACATTGGGACTTGTCCGGCTTCTTTTTTTTTTTTTTTTTTTCCAACCTTCTCAGCCCTCTTTTCTTCGAGCCATACCTCTTTTTCTCTCTCCGGTCTCTCTCTCTCTCAACGTGGTAGACAACGAGTTAACGACAGGGTGCATGGTTCTGCCCTGCTCAACACCATTCATCTCCGCAGCCGAGCCAACCATCAGGACGAACCACGATCCCCCCCATGTCTCCTTGCTAGTTTCCGCTACGCCCCCAGCTTCCATTCTGGCCAGAACACCCGCAGACCTTTTCCTGCACTGCTTCTGCAACCACCGCTCGGCATTGCATCTCAAATTCATAGGTGCCCCCCTGGTCCTTCGTCCCATTGGTGTCCCATTGTTCTGCCCCTCGTCTTATATTTACCCGCCTACCCATATTGGATTTCCCTGATCCTACCCTTTGGCCTTTCTTAAAAAGAGCTACTACCTACCACGGGACGCCGCCGTTGGACTGGACAGACAGACAGATGCCAACATTGACTTGTTAGCTGCCCCCCATCCCCCCATCCCGCCTTGTTGGGCCGCCGCCATTCATCAGTCCATCACTCCCCGGTCCCCCCTACCTATCCATCCAAGGAACTGGCTTGCAGTGATATAAAGACGGGAAGGAACCCCCACTTGCGCTTCGCTCGCTGCTGTCATCGCTTAACCCCGTCCTGGTCATCAACAAAAGGGAGATCGACAGAACCTACCGAGGACCGACCAAACCATACCGAGACACATACCGAACACCGATCTGCCCGTCTGACCCGGCCGATCGGGAATTTTTCAGTCCTTCGTTTTACACCTACTACAACTCGAGACCTGTGTTCCACAGAGTGATGTACCACCAACTGCTACGACACTCTGTTACAGCCGTGACATGATGATGTACTTGTTTACCACCACCCCTTTTTCGTCGAAGTCGAAGCCCCAATGGGGGACTATCATCAGTCTTCTGGTCGTCCTACTTTGCCTTGTCTGCCAGACAACGGCCCGGGCACTGGCCATCACGCCCGAGGACTTGAGCACCTCCATCGACTTTAATGCTCCATTGGACATCGACACCTCGGAACCACCAACCATTAATGAAGGAGAATGGATCTTGCTATCACCGGAGCAAGCGGAGTTGAAGCATGTTGGGCCAGGGTTGAGAAAGCGTGAGGACAAGGAAACGACCTCTCATACCGGTACCGCCGCCGCCGTGGCATCCGGCTCCGTGACAACCACCTTCCAAATCGCCGTCTCCACCATCACCGAGAAACCAACTACAACCGCTTCAACCACCACTACCGCCCGGGCCGAAGAGACCGCCGCCGTATCGAGCTCCCTACCCAAGTTCTTCGACGGCAGTTTATCCGCCAACTTTGCCCCCAATGGCAACTGCCCGGCTTTTCTCAACTCCTTCCTCAACAATCAGACTTTCAACCAGTGCTATCCCATCTCACTATTAATGCAGGTCCGTTTTCCCCTCCCCTCCTCCTCCCCCCTCTCCTTTTTTGTTTTCGTGTAACCCCAACTAACCTTTCCCCCGCAGGGCTCACAATCCTTCTTCCAAGCCCAACGCTCCCTCGTCTCCCTAACCCGCGTCCTCGACGCCTCCTGCTCCCCCAACGTCACCTTCTGCGCCTCCTACCTCTCCTCGCTCGCCTCCTCCTTGGTCTCAGACGAAAACTGCGGCGCCGAGTACAGAGCCGGGCACAACGTCGTCCGCGACGCCTATGTGGCGATGATTGCTTACGCACCCGTTTACTCCGCTACCTGCCTCAAGGACACCACCACTACTAGCACTGAAGTGGGGGGGTATTGCTACGCGAACGCAGTAATGAACTTCACCAACCCCAGCTCCGTCTACGTCTACCACCTGGCGCTCAATGTGTCATTACCAGGATCGACGGTGCCGAGTTGTGGCGGGTGTTTGAGAGAGACGATGCAGGTTTATCATGCGGCTGCTGCAGATAGAAAACAGCCGGTGGCGGGGGTGTATGTGAAGGCGGCGAAGATGGTGAATGTGGTTTGTGGAGTGGGCTTTGTTAATGAGACGTTGCCGGAGGAGATAGTGTCGAGGAGTAGTGCGGTTGCTGGGAGAAGGGGTTTGGGGATGATGGTCCCTTTCATAACGACCATGGTGGCGATGGTTGGATGGCTCATATGATGAGAATGGGCGCGAGCGGCTCGGATGGTTTCGAAAGACAGGTGCTGCTGGTCGAGACGAAACCAAACAAAACACTTAATGGCTTTTTGTCTAATGATAATCAACGGTATATACAGGAGCGGCCGGGGGACATATAGCTTGGATCTGGATCTGGACGGGATGGGAGGGAGTTCGGATCGGAAGCTATAAGCTACAACCGCGCTACAGCAGCGCCAAAGCAAAGCAAGCGACGGAGTTGGAAGGATGGTCTTGACTGCAAACGACCCGGCTCGGTCTTCGGTCATGGGTTTTGGTTTTGGTTTTGGAAAACTTGGTTCTTGGTTCTGGTTCTTGGATATACTTTAACGACCTTGGAGACGGCGCTTGATAGATACCCTTTTTCTTTTTCTTCTTTGGATATTTATTGTTTGTTTTTTTTGCGGAGACAAAAGAGGTCTCCTGCAAGCGAACACATAGCGAATCACAAGCTGGTTAAGCAACCTTTCAGAGCACTTTGATACACTGACTCCAATCTTCATGCTTTCGCCGCTTGCTTGTTGTGTATTACCGGATCTGTGTAGAGCTGGTGTAGCACATTTGTCACAGCTCTCTCTTCGTATAGTTGGCTAGGGTGTTGTATAAGACAATGGCTATCGGAAAGCCGAATATCTTGCAAAACGAGAGCGTTATATGGTGTAAAACTGTTTACACCTGTTCACTAATAGAGTGAACGCTCAACTGAGAGGTAGGTAAACGAAGATACACTTCGGTCTTCGCAAAGATCGGTGTTCATGAGCAACGAACGAGCGGAAAGACTTCTTCACCGCTGTCCTGTCAGACCCTCCATCTAGATTTCCCCGTATCCGTATCAATCCAACTACGTTGATGTCGAATATGTATTGTGCTACTCATGAGAGCATATAGATATATAGCATGTATATCAAAGTATATTCCCTCGTTCCCAACCCAACAGAACACATCGCCACGAGTAACGTAACGAACGAATGGCAAGCGTGTGTCTCTCTCTCTACTTTATATTCTCCGTCGAACGGTGTCCCAGGTTTTGTCATCCATCTCTTTTCCTGTGCGCGTTGCATCCGGCGCCCATCACGCTGTCTGTCCGCATTTAAACAATGCCATGGTAAACCGCAAGTGATGAAAATAATGCCATCATAATTCCACTAGGAATTATATAAGGTAGATAAAATCTAAACGCCCTTTACGCCTTTGTTTCTCCTCTCACTCCGGGTACTCCCAATTCAAGAACGCCGTTGCCGATTGATGCTTTTCCGTTTCCGTTTTCCATTTGTTTTTGTGACCTAACGCCTAATGAAAGAGAGATCGAAAGAAAGGAAGAGAAAAATGGTAAAAGAAAAAACTCTGAGCATGAGCTTGAAGTAAGCAAATAAGTAAGCATCTGCCTGCCAGGTGTGTGTGCCAACCTCCACTGTAGCCACTTAACTGCAGTTGCTGGTAAGTAGGATGTAGGGTGTAAGAATGTATGTTGCTAACAATTGTGTGTGAATCCCACCACCACCACCATCACCACCACCAACATCCTTTGGTCATGTAATGCAGCTTTCTCTTGTCTTCTACCAATAGAAAATCCTCCAAGATCAAAAAAGGGCAGGTGTATGTGTGTGTCCTTGACTAAAGTCAGCCAGCTATACTGGTACCCCTTGTCCACCAATCACCGCAAATGGTCTGCCGCCTATGTGTTGGTGACTGTCGAATTGTTCCTAGCATCAGCCCATCCATCACCCAGTCCATCACCGATCTAGACCTGAATATAAGATAAAATATGTTGCTGATGAAAGCTGAAGATCGTAGGAAAGCAATAACAAGAACCCATGCCCGTCCGTTTGTCTGTCCGTCTTTCCCCGGGCACTATTACCTGCTGCATTGACTGACCGGCCTGTAACAAAGGGAGAATGATGAATCAGAAAACCACCAACCGTTCGGACCGTGTACCGACCGATTTTGAGTATATGACCAACCAACCAACCGACCGACCAACCGACCAACCAACATGAACCGGATAAGCGAGTAACCACCAACCCAACCACTGTTTCTAATGCCAACCAACCAACAATGTTTTCAGGGCGGCTGGGCGGTGGCCTTTTCATGCAAATAACCGATAAAAAACCATTCAAGCATTTTCCTTCAACTGTGCCTTTCTTTCCATAAAATGTTCTCAATAGCCCTTAAACTCTTCAACGCACTCAGAAGAAGATGAAAAAAAGAAGAGAAAAAAAACTTATAAAAGCCGTAGCTAACGACTGACGGGCTCCTGTTGTGCCCCTTGCTTATTACTTTGCTCATCACGATCAACATCCATCCCACCGCTCTCATCGGAAACAGCAGGTGATGCCTCCGAGGTATTATGATGGGCCTTGGTCCCATTTATCCCGTTCACCTTGCTGGTCGCCGCAGCCGCTCCCTGGACCGCAACGCTCACCCGGCGCTCGGCCTCCTCGTCCTCCAGCCTTTGCGCTTCTTCGTTCTCCCTCATTAAGGCCTCCTCTTGCTCGCGCATTGACCGCTCCTCTTCTGTGAGCGGGGTATCCGTCGGCGGCGGCGGAGGGGGCGGAGGGCTGGGGATCGACTCTTCGGTTATCGAGTCCTCCTTGACTCGCTTCGGTGAAGGTATCGCTTCGGATGCCGGTGCCGGAACCTCTTGCTCTTCCGCACGCTTCCTCTTGCGGTCTGGGCTGGAGGTGGCAGGGGTATTGTCATCCTCATCCTCCACGTCTGTAAGGACGATATCGCCATCGGCATCGGGCTGCTGGTTCTTGGCGGGGGCATTGGTGGCGCCGTTAAGCCCAAGCGATGGCCTGGGTTCCGTCGCTGAACCGCCGTTATTAGGCGACGGGGCGCCGGAAGATGATGACCCGGCTTTCTGTGCAGCGCGCTGCTCGTTTTCCCTGTGCTTGACCACAGCACGATCAAAGAATTCCTTAACAAACTTCTTGATCTTCCTCGCCTGGTTGGAGGAGATGGTCGTGGGGTCATCGACACGGTGGTGCTTGTAGTCGGACGCAACCACTTTCTTGTTGATCTCACGGCCGAACCGCTTAAGGTCTTCCTTGGGAAGTTTTCGGTGAAACTTGTCCATGACATATTTCACATGGGGAAAGAGCTGAAGGCATCTTGGTCAGCATCAACGCAGAGGAAGGAGGATTGGTTTACGGGGCTGGACATACCGTGTTCTCGTAGATCTTCATCTGTTTCTCAATCGGAAGAGATCTCCACTTCTCCTTCTTACCATTGTCTGGGACGGGTGTATTGGACTTGGGGGTTTGGTTCGCAGAATGACGGGGCGTTGGCTCCTTAGTCAAACTGTCGATGATATCCTGCAGAGCCTTTTGGTTTTGTTCCACCTTGGCCGAGGCCTTGGGCACGTCGACAGCAGGCGTTGTGGGCCGCTGCCATTGGGTGTGGCCGCTCTTATCGTAGAAATAGTATTTGCCTGTGCTGTCAGTGGTAACAAACCATCCGGCAGGAAGATTCGTTGGAAGCTTCCGTGGTCTTTGGTTGTTGAAGTAGTTCATGTTACGTTGGGGAATGTTGCTGCGGGGACCAGTGGGCACGACCATGTTCTCAAACGGATTGACGGGTCTCGAGGGATGCTCCTCATGATTGACGTTGCGGCGGTCATCCTCAAACGAGTTTGTGGTTACGGGAGCGGAGGGGTCGAGCTTCTTGCGCGGGATGCGATAGGCTGTCTCCAATCTGCTCCATTCCTGAAGCAATCTTTTGGACTGCGACGCGACATCCTCGTGATGGGAATGGGTGAGGGGTTCGACGGCGGCTTCGATGTTCGAATCGGTAATCTTGTTCTTGGTAATGCGGGGGAGTTGATACAGGATATCGAGGATTTGTAGTACGACATTGGTGTCTTCCTTAAAGGTGTTGAGCGTTGTCTTCAGAATCTGGTATCCGTGCATCTTAACCACGCGATTACGGACATGGTCATCGTCGGCGTTCTGAAGACGGCCGAGCAGCTTGACGGCAATCCATTTCTCCTTGCACTGCATGAGAGTGGCCATGACCTTGGTGACGCCCTCTTCATCGAGGCCACGAGGCTCGAAGCGATTGATATACTCTTCATCGTCCTCGGTAGCCTTCTTCTTGCGGGGCTTCTTGGTGGTGGTGGCCGCCACTGCCGTGTCCCAGCTATCGCCATCTGTGATACCAAGGGCCTCGATGGTGGCAGGAGGTAGTTTGGTCGCACGCTCGGTTTGCGTCTTGCCGCCAATGAAGCCGGTGCAGTTTGCTTCACCGCAGTAGCAGGGCTGCGGGTCAGCGCCATAGCGGTCCACATTGTAGTTGAACACCAGTTCCTCACCGGCCTTGACTGCGCGCCCAGCAAAAATGCCCATGCGCAGCTTATCCCCAACCACCCACTTGTCGACATAGCAATTGGGATTGCACGAATGATTGCAAAACCTGCCGAGGTTGCCCTTCTTAGTGGCATCCACGAACTCGGATTTGGTTAGTGACATGAAGTAGAAGTGCTTGATGCCCTCCTTGTCGTACTTGATCATGCGGCTGCGAAATGTCGGCTCGTTGATGACCTCGCCAATGTACTCGAAAATGAAGTCGTTAACTTGCAAATCCGTGTTTGCCCTGAGGCCGAACCCCTTCTTTTCCGTCTTGATGACCGACACGTCGGCATACTGTTTTCGTTGAAAGCGCTGATTCTGGCATCCGACACCACAGTTGCAGTCGCCGTCAACGCACTCCATTTTGGTGGCCCGATTGATACAGTCTGAATCTTCCCCGCAAGCATGGTTCATATCACCGCCTATACGATGAGCCAGGTGTCAGTAATCGGTCAGGGGGCAGGCGGCGGGCGGGCGGGAGGCGGACACGACGCTAGCGGCATCAGGGGAAGCTGAAGATATTTTCACTTACGCCATTCTTCCGCACAGTCACAATCCAACGCGTCGTGCTCGGATGCACCCATGTTCTTTGAGCCATAGAGACAGTCATGAATGACCTGGAAATGTGTGCACGCCTCTTCCCTCACGTCGGGGAGATGGTTGAAGAGCACCGGTTCCCTCTTCATGTTCTTCTGAGACACCTTTCGCGAAGGCTTTTGTGTCGGGGCATTTTCGGTGGGAGTTGCTGTGCTCTCACTCGCGGCCTTGTGTTCGTCGGGCGACATGCTTGGAGGTCTCGAGTTTCCAGTCTGGGAGCCGTTTGGCGTGGCCGCATTGCTGGCGTTGCTGGCGCCATCCCGTTTTAGCTTGGAGCCGTTCATCTTGGAGTGCTCCTCCGACTTTGATCCCTTCGTCGAGTCCGGTGTGTGACGACCGTCCTCCATGGTGGATGCAGCAGCTGGGGTCGCCCTGCGCGCACCCAAATAAGGGACTGTGAGTAGTGGTTCGGTGTGTCTGTGTGTCTTTAGGGCACGTTTGCTGTACGAAGTTGGCAGTCGAGGAAGAAACGTGTTGCCAGGGCTAAGAAGGTGCAGATCGAGAAGGCAACCTGGAGAAAAGGAGACGGTCGGCGGAGTCGGTAGGCTTAGGCGCAAAGGTCATGAGAAGGTGAGAGTGGAGCGAGCGACGGCTGAAAGAAGGTGACGTCTCGGTTGCTAGAGAGGTGAACACAAGCGGCGGTAGAATGATGCACGTTGATGTGGCCGAGTAGTCAGTTAAAGCGTTGGTGCTTTCGTGGAGGAAGGAAAAGATGACGGTCGCTGTGTGCCGTTATTCTTCTGTTGCCGTTGCGGTGTTGTCTTGGCTCCTTGATCTTTGCGACAGCATGCTCAACTGCGACTGGACCGCTGGCTGGCGACTCTGATGCTGAGAGGGTTGGAGGCGACGAACTGACACGCTTCAGTTGGGGTGAAGCAACTATTAGTTGTGAACTGTTGGATGATGGCCCGGGGCAAATATGTTGCCAAAGAGAGAATCGAAGGGTCGGCGACGACGGTGGACGTAAAAGGGAACTGAATGGAGCAGACGACGCGCAGGGCCGAACAAGAAGAGGGAGTCGCTGTTCTCGGCGTGCCAATTGCAGTCAGAATTCTGAGGGTCTGGGGACGAGCGTAGCAATGGGAATTGTTCGTTCGCGGCGTCGGCGCTACTGCCAATTGGGTCAAAGAGATCGCCATTCAAAAAGTCCAGTCCACTGCCAGAGTGAGTCTTGTGGCAGGCAATCCGGCTGGGGCCGTGCCACCGTGAGCCTGTCCACCGCCTGTGCTGTTCCGGTACTGTGCCGGTGAGTGCAGTGGTTTTGCCTGCCGCAGACCTCTACATTTCTGGCAGCCTCGGCAGCCCACGACGGCCCGGCAGCTGAAAACCAATGGCACTCGGCAGCTGTGATGTCTCTTGGCGTGCTGACCCCACCATCAATTGGCGGCGCAATGGCCCCGGTGGAATTCCCATTCGACTGGCAAAAGTTCACCACTTCATCACATCAATGGACAATGCCTTTCGGATGTGTGGGCGTTGGGCAGCGATTTTTCAGCCATTCGACGTGAGAAGAGCCTTGCTGTTTCATCAACGGGCAATGGCTTCTCTCCAGAGTGAATTAAGATCACCAAAGTTTCGGAATTGGGCAACATTGGTTTTATGTCTCTTCCACTTTGTCTTGATGTAAGAGAGAGTGCCTCAAGCAGAGCGGGAGGTCAGGTCTGAGGACATCCGGATGGGGAAGCTCAGAATCCAGGACGGATCCCGGACATGCCAAACCCAACCCTCCTTGTCATCTTCACGTCTCTCAACACTGATGACCGACAACATCAATGAGCCTGATGGGTCTGCATTGTATGTATTGGCGTTCTCGTCCCAACCTATGCGCCATCGCCATCTGTGGAACAATAACCACATATCGTGCCCCTTCCATCGGAATTCGAAACTGCTGCAACTGCGTGGCGCTCTTTGCAAACCACTGGTCACTTTTTCAAGCTTACAAGTTGCCTAGAGAGTGAGATACTGCGACGGGTGTAGTGTCTCTGACGGTTTCCGGCTTCGTTATATGCTGTATCTGATTTCATATGTCAGGGACCGTCTTCGCTCCCGCCGAGCTTGTCTTCCATTGTGTGCAACGTAGTTGAACCATGTTCTCCCTCCTTTCTGGAAGGACCTCGGCGACACATTCCCATAGTGTAGCACGTCGCCTCGGACCAAAAGATATTTAAAAAAACAAAGAGACATGGAACAGGGCGAAACGCATAAACATCATATGCAACCCGGGCGCAGACAGGGCACAACATTGACAGCAAAGCGAACACGACGTAATGGGGACAGCCAGCCAGCAACCTAATAAGGCCAGTACTATCTACCTATATAGTTGATGGCCCGGCAAAGCCTGATATTGCTGGAAATGTTGCCAGATCCGTTCGCCCTGCCGTGCTCTTTGCCATGGTCCCTTGGTGTAGCGAAAGTGTGTGCTGTGCTGTGCTGGACGTGCTGGACCTTGCTGCTTGGTGCCCTGCCAGCTCATCTTGCAGCAGCTTTATGTGGAGAAGTGTCCGAGGTCACTGCAGACATTTAAAGACGCTCATGGGATTCCATGTTGTGGACCGCCATCGCTGTTTCTTCCAGAATTCTCATGGAAGCTTCACACTTTCCGACCAAGACGACGACGGCGACGGCGACAACTTCTCAGAAAGCACCATGGCCGATATCACTTTTCACTCTTTTTCATGAACCCGGACGATGCGGCTCTTATAAGGACGAACGCTTGACGTGTGCTCCTCAGCTCGTGTGATGGAACATGGCCGCGCAAACGCCCTCATTGGCGAGCCTTTTCAGCACAGCGTCCAATGGTCGCCGAAACAGGCCTTCCGACCTCTAGTCAGTGGGGACTCGAACTACCGACCGCAGAGATCAATGGGCCAATTGAACGAAATCCTGCGAAGACGTCGCAGCTCAGCTTCAACAAAAATTCCTCGTGCAACTTGATAGCAAGACGAGAACCGGAAGGCCAAGCGACCGAGAGGGAAAGAGGCTCAGCGTTTCCTCGACTGCGACAGGACCGTCATTTTCGCCGCCGCGATCGTGGCTCACCGACCGAGGGGCAGCACGATGAGGGACGGGAGTGTGGACAGAGGTGTCGCTGAAAATCTCGGACAGCGACGGCCGGAAGAAAAAGGGTCGGGGGTTGGTTGGACACGTTCGCACGAGTTGGGTTGGGTTCGCAAAAAAAAGGGTCGCCGCCAAATCTCGCTCACCAGAGTCCACCACCGTCCACCACCACTACGACCACCACCATATCCGTCTGCTGGCCACACTTCCCCAGAGCAGCCACACCCTATCATGGCGGCAGACCAGCAAATGGGGGGTCACATGTGCAGCTGCACACTGTTCTCGGATGCATATGGCTGTCCATTCATCATCAGGCCAATCTGCAAGCCTGCAGGCGACATGTTATGAAGGACATATCGAGCATCCCTTTGGGTGCTAGATGCGTATGAAAGAGAAGAGTTGAGCTGACGAGAGGTCGACAGCGGGAAAAAAAAAAAAGGTGATGGTCAACGGTGGACGGTGATGGTGGCCAGGACCTGATGTCTTTGAGTTTGGAGGGGTGGAGGGGATGGTGCTGCCATTTTGAAAGAGCCATGCTGAATCTGGATGGATGGATGAATGAATGGGGGACTCTGGTCAACACGGGCGGCGACGCGGCCATTGAAGCATGGCGAGCATGGGATCGGAGAGAGGTCGAAGTGGGAGTGGTGGTTTGAGTGGGAGTGGTGCATCCATCGTGGGGCCAAGCATCCCTCCGGCCATCATGTATGGCGGGACCCATAGCGGGACCCCATGTCCCCCATGTCAACCCTCCCCATCATAGGCATTCAGGCGCATCATCCCATTCCCATTGCAGCGCTGCCATGATGGATGGATCCGATGCGACTGCAACCGTTGGAGGCTTGACACTCTGACAGTCGACAGAATGGCAGTCGATTCGGATTTCATGGTCGCGACAGCAAGCACCCTCTTCCTAACCGGGAAAACGATACAGTCATTTCGTCGACCATGTCTCAGCTTCCCGGCTTTCGGTCGCAGTTCGCAGCAGCAGCAACACTCAACACTCTCGGCGGAACCGCGGAAGCCGTCCGTCTATGCGTCGTCGCCGTCTTTCTTCCCTCTTTCTCCTTCGTTTCTTTTTCCTTTTTTTTCTTCCTGCGGCCGGATATTTTTGTTTAGCTGCTTGAAGTAGCTCGTTCCCTTCGGCCCGCGCAGAAACGCGTTGCGACGTTCCAAGACACGAGGTGGATACTGGAAATGTTCGTGATCGGTCACGGATGACTTTTTTTTGCATCTGCTTGGTCGGTTGTCGTTGTTTCATCAACATTGGAGGTTTGGGTTGCGACGGGAGGAGGGGGAAGTTCCCGTCAGCCAAGGTCTCTCTGCCCGAGACAGTACTTCCGTACTGTATACCCTTTTTCCAGAGCGAGAGTTTGCTGGGCGAACTGGGTCGCGGCCAGGCCCTCTGAGGTGACCAGGTGGTCAACCTGGATGTTATCGACATGACGGGAATGACGGGCCCAATATTTGTCCTCCATGTCCTCCATTTCTCCAAGTTCTGGTCGAATCAAAGTTGAGGTGGAAAAGTACTCCGAAGTCGCAGTCAACTTTCGTTACCTGATACTGACTTTCATCGGCTGAGCAGCCTTCAAGGCTGGACTGGACGGCACTCAACACAACTTAAAGTCACGCGTCTATCATTCTTTGCCTTCAGATACATGGATCGGCCCCGGCCCGTCGTCCATTTCCTGCCTTCGGCTACCTCCCGTCAATACATGCTTGCTGCTGCTTGTCGGGTGTGTATTTCAATCTTTCCTTTTCGCGGCAAACTGCTTGGCTTGGGCGAATCCACACCACCATCAAGACACACACTGATATACACACTACACACACACTCACTCACTCACACATGATTATTACCTACATACTTGGCTACATCCATCGATACCACCGCGATCAAAAGGCAAGGCCCGAGGGAAGTGGCTAGTGGGCCGGCAGCACCCCTTTCACCACACGCGCAGTCACTTGATCTGCCCGCTTGCAGCTGCAACCGCAATCTTACGAGACACCCTTGTCTACCTGGCAACTCTCCCTCTTTGCGCTCTGCGTTGCGTAACTGGACGACACAAGTGGGAACCTGGACCTGGACAGACAGTTGCGCCAGTCGAGATCTCACCTTGTATCCGGTTATCTGACGGTACTCGCTGCATGGGATTATCTCAAAAAGGTGCGAGTGTTCAGTACGCGATCTCTCAGAAAAAAAGAAAGTCGAATCTGTTACAGAACCGTTGACCTTGACAGGCCACCCCTGCGAAACACGCCGACTGGACAAGGAGTGGAAAGCTGGACGGCGAGGTCAGCCAGGTGAACAAATCTGGGGTGTTGTTTGTTATTGTTGTTGTTCTCGTCGCTGTTCTGGTCCTTCCTTGTCGCTGTCGCCGATTTAACCTCAGTCAACCCAAGTCCCATCCCATCCACTGCGCCTGGACAGCCGGACCGGGGTCATTTCAACAGTGGAGCACTCACTAACACCAACATTGGAAACCGGGGCGCCCACCACCCCCCGTGCGACAGTGCAACAGTGGAACATTGACAGAGACAGCAACATCGTCTCGCCTCGCTGCCATCCAACTGGACAACATCTACTCGCCCGTCGTCGCTCTCCTCTACGGTAACTCGAAACTCCGCAGACCAACGGGAAGACGCGCGCTTCCCACTGTACTGCTCGCGTCTCTTTGCCGCCTGCCCTGCTCGATTCCAGGCTGCCGTCCTCCACTCATCTCCCGGTCTGGCGAGAGTGTCTTGGACTTGGAGTCGCAAGAGGGATCCGTTCGCTCGCTTCACCCACCCCCTGGTTTTCGTGACCCCACGGCCGTGGACATGACGGATTAACGCCTTCTGGCACTACTGACTGCAATCCGCACCTCATACATACAGTATCTCGACTCTGGCTGTCGACCTTCGTTTCATATCTCACCTAGTACACTGACCCCTGTCGTCCCCATTCCCGTCCGTCCATCCTTATCCTGGATGCCCTGCAGGCGGCGCGCGCGCAGTTGAGTGGGAGCAAGCAGGTTGTTGTTGCAACAAGCACCACTACCCACAAGCCTGCCTCCACTATCAAGCAGGACGGAAGCAGCAGCATAACATCAAGCACCACTGTCAAGCACCACCAGCTCCAAGCAACTTCTCAGCTTGACTGCCGCAAGCAACAAATCCCCTTACATATTCGTATATGAATGAGTGCGCTTCGCCACTGCGACTCTGCCCCGTCTTCTCCGATCACGAGCGTCACCCCCGGCCTGTTGCCCGCCCGACGAATAACAAGTCATACTTGGCCCTCGACAAATGACTAGATATCATTCGGCCATTTCTCTTTTTGTCCTTCGTTTTTTCCTCCCTCCTGTCGACGGCAGACTCCAGGAACCTAACCTCCATCATGGAGTCGTCGTTTGATGAGGAAGAAAAGGTATGAATGCTTCTTCTCAAGTTGGCTCCTTTCCCCCCTCCCCGCCCCCGCCTCTCGCTTACCCATGTCTTTTCTCGCACAGCGCTTCCTCTTAGGGGAAATCATCAAGGTTAGCGTCAATGTGGACGACATGATAGACTTCATCAAGCAGCATAACATCCATCAACCAGACTGGCACTCTATTCAGATTCCACGAGGTGAGTTAAGAATTCTTTTACGGCCGAAAAATATGTACTGCAGCCTCTAACTTGAAATGTGCAGGGAGGACCGTGAATCAATGCATTCAGGCTTACAACTCCATGGTGAGCAGGCCGCCGTTTCAGAGACCGATACTGTCGCCGCAAAAACGGAACTCGGTCGATGACTCGGAGGATCATTATGCAAAGAGGCGAGCAGTTGGCCCTGCCGACGAAAGGCCACTATATTCGCCCATGCGACCATACGGCCATCAACCATTTCCCACCCCAATAGCACAGCCTGTGAACATTCAACCACGGCCTAACGGTCTCCCCTCGCCAGGTGTTCCTCCTCCGACATCAGCTCTGAGCGCGGCTCCCACCGGTCGGAAACGGGGTCGTCCCAAGAAAGATGAGAGTCGAGCCCGTCAAAACATGCCACAACCCAACCAGCCGATTGCGCCGGCACCTATTGCTCCGTCGCCGAGGACTGCTGTTTCCACTTCTCAGCCGCTCAGTCCTCTCAGCGCTGGTTATCACGGTTACAACTCATCGTATCGGTACTCGCCAGTCGCCAGTCCGTATGATCCGGTAGCGGCAAGCAAGAGTGGACAGCATTCGTTACCACATCCCGAGAGTGTACCCCGAACTCTTCATATGACGTCCTCCTCATCAGAAATGGGTCCCCGGTTGGCAGGTGATTACAGTTCCAGCTGGCCGGGTACTGCATCAGGCAGGGAGCAACAACAGCATCAGCAACAGCAACAGCAGCAGCAGCAACAACAACAACAACAGCAACCACAAACTCCCACGTCTCTTCCCGCGCCGATGGAGCCTCCGATATCATCGCATCACTCCTCGTACCCTACTAATCGAAGCCCTCGTCTATCATCGGGATTTGGAGGAGGAGGAGGAGCATCACAACATGGTCAAACTAGGGACACGGCACCCACGGCGTCCGAGCAGGGAAGATCGTCTGTTCAAACGACATCGGTTTGATACCCATTTGACATTTCAACGCGGCCTTTTCTTTCGGTTTCTTTTTTTCTTTTTGTTCTCCGTGTCTCCAGGATTTTGTCGACTTTTCTATCCCACGAAACTTGAGAACGGGTTGGACAAGGCAGCCCATCTTCCCGGAAGGAAAAGAAGGAGTGCGTCGTCTAGTATTCTGAGTTTGTTATTTCGTTGCGCGGCCATCTCCACTTTCTTCAGCATTTGCTCGCGGGTTCCATCACAATCATCGCATCAGTGTTTGCGGGTTTTTGTCCTTTTGATTTGCTTTTTCACCCTTTCCTTTATCCTCAGTTTCTTCCATCCTTTGTTCGGCGTTCTGGGCATGGAATGGAATTAATACGCGTGCATGTCTGTGGCAAATGTCTTTACACTCTGCGACTTCATCATGATACCCACGCACACATACAGGCTATGGTCAGGTTCTTGAGAGAGGGGGGCTGTACGACTAGTCAAAGTCAAGTCGATGAGGCATGATGGATGGAGTGCCTCATGGTTGAGCAAACGAGCATACGGACGGCTATTCGTAGCGCAATGTAATTTCGACGGGCTGAGGGCTATGTTGGACTTAATGATACGGTTTTGGTTTGGTGTTCTTTCTTTGGGCGATACATCATCCCAGGTCCGCCCATGCAGTGGAGTGTTTGCATTGATGTTCGCGCCTTCTTACGCCAGCAATCAAACTCCCCACCTGGCGTACCTTCTTGTACGGAAGAACCCGGTGATCAAGATCACAGGAGCGGCGGGTTATGATCGAAACCTTCATCGCAACTACCTTATCCTCTCAACGATTGCAGCACCCAAAGATGAAGCAAGAACCATGAGGGTTCTCATCATGAACGGCAGTTGCACCCGATGTCTGGTCTGATCAGTGCGGGTCTTGCTGCCTTTCAGGCCAAAGAGGGAACGCACCTTCCTCTCAACACTGGTTTCTTCAAAAATTTCATCCAACGCCGAGGAAGGCGCTCACGATCTTAACAATGAACGTGGACGCTGACATCCACTTTGCGAAGGAGCAGCGCTTTCCTTCATGATGACCTTCCCACGTGAGGAAGCAAGTGAACAGAGGGTCGAATGAGGCACCAGTTGCATCCCGTCTTGTGTCATTGCCTTCCAAGTCCTCCATTTCCCCTCTCACAATCACTGCCGGAGATTTCCCCGTCACTTCAAGTTCAGAATCAATCCGTCCGTCATCTCTCTTCTCCCGCATCCCACACATCCTGACACACTCAGATCATTGACGTTCTTGTTCTCCCAGATCCTTGGTCTCCTTGGTTTCTTGCTCCTTGCAGCTTGCATCATCTACACCTCCCACCACAACATCGGTTGATTCATCAAACACGCCATCGGGACGCTTCAAGATGCTCACCACCATGGTTCCCGGCACCCTCATGCTGCTTGCTGCTGCTCCAGTCGCTGTCGTCCAAGCCCAAAACATCGCCCAGCAGCCGACCGTGTACAAGACTGTCACCGTCCCGGTCGACTTGGTCAATTCTCCCAATGCCCAGGCTGCCGTGACCACCGTTGCTCTTTCAACCGTCACTGTCTTTGGCAGCGAGCCCAACTCTGCACTTGCAACGATCGTGATCTCACAAGATGCTGAGGAGAGCGGCACTGCTGCAATTTCCAGCAGCGAAACTACCAACGGAGCGGCTACCAGCAGTGGCCTCACTTCCTCGGCTCCTTCTGCATTTCCCTCTCTTACTGCGAACGGAACCTCTTTCGGAAACTTCACCAACACGACATGGCCGCTAGACAATTCCACCTCTGTCACCTTGATCGACCCCACCGGCACAGATGTGGGTGCCCAGGAAAGCAACACTGCTCATGACGGCAAGCCTGTGGACACTGCTGGAAATGCCAAAAGCGCTGCAGTCTCCGAGACTCGTGGTCTTGTTAGTGGGTATGTGCTTAGCCAGGTCTCCACTGCACTCTGTTTCCTTTCTCTGAGCTTCTTTCGTTCAATCACGTAACTAACAAATTTCGACAGGGTTGTCGGAGGCATTGTTGTTGCTTTCCTCGTTGCTTTGGCCCTTTGATCCCACTGCAGAGCAACTACGGACACAGAAGGACGAACCAGCCTCCCCTGCTTTTGGGACAGCAAGAGCATCCTGAGGACACATGAGGAAGAAGACTGCGGAGGAGCTAGTACCGCGACAAGTAATGTTTATGTTGATGGCTCATGATCCATTCAAGGATCTGGTTCTCGAATATTCGGTAGATTAGCAGCACCATCTGCACACAGAGTCGAGATAATCTTCATAGGGCCCATATCTGTTATGTCACCAATACATTACTTCCTACCCTATCAAAGTTGCAGTGTCTCGGCAAGTCACGAAAGGATGGGCATAACGCATACCATGGTGATCTAGCGCTGACAGCATCTCCGGACCTATAACACATCCGGGCCCTTAGAAGTTCCTCACATGATGATAGGATCGATCCCAAGCCACGTCTACGGTAAGGAATTTCTCTTCATCATGTTCTCTTTTTTCCATTTGTCCGATCACTGCTTTCCCAGGTACCATCGAGCCAGTTGCCCAACCACATGGCCCCTTCACTCGCAATGGTCATGGACGGTACCCACAAGGAGACTACCCCGGGAGGCATGGACTCGCCTAGACTTTTCACTCCCGGTAAGTTCAGCCGAGGTCAAAGCCTCCACCCCCAACAAGCTTTGTCACAACCGAACGAGACCCCATGGTCGATGCTCTCGATTCGGTCCGGGCCGCACTCATGATTTCCCCGTCCTGGACATTTAACCAGGATCTGTTCGACAGTGAACTGCGCAATGTTGATTTAAGCTGCGAGTTCTTATTAACTCCTCAATAGTACGGTTTCACAATTACCTTCTTGGTGCCCTGACCATCTAAGCCTCATTTCCCAAGGAGCGATTTTCGCTGATCTCGATATCTCCTCGGTTTATTCCGTGCTTTGTTGCCCAATCGGGAACAAAAAGGAAGCCTGATTACGCATAGTCCAGGGCTGAGATTCCATAGGCCCCTCCACTTCGTCACGTTTATGCTGCCCTACAGCTGAACGAATATCAATCAGCTCACACCGCACCAGGATATTTCGTTGGTTAGGAGAGCGGGGCCATCCGTTAGCAAAGGTACGTATCTTTGGCTGTCCCGAGAGACCGGTCATTGGCTTGAATGCCGTCGTCGCATATAATGATCTGGTGATGCGCTCGGTGTTGTTCTCCGAAATCCTGCATTTCAATTGTCCATTTTTGTAAGGCTTGTGCAGCTCGGCTAGGTCAACCATTCTATCGGGTTTATTAGCGAAGATGATCTCCTCATCCATTAATGGCAATGTTAACCGACGGGAAAGGATCAAAAAGTCGTGCACTGAATGTCGGAGGAGGAAACAAAAGGCGAGTTCCAAGTCATCCTCCTGTTCCTGATCCAAGCTTGATGTTAACCCCAGGGGCAACAGTGTCAGCCACCAACATCACCAGGCCAACCATGTCCTAACTGCGCGAGACGATGGCCAAGAGCCGAGTGCATATTTCCCCTGGAACTGAGCACATGTGCCAGTCTTGCTGCTCTTGGACCGGGTGGCATAAAAGTCACGTCCGCTCAGGAATTGGTGATGCGAGTCAAGCGGCAGCCCGAAAAGCTTCATCATCCTAGCCAGTGGGCTGTCTATGTTGTTTCTGATTCTGACAGGAAATACAAAGCTGAGAAGCAACGCCATGATGAAACCCACGGCGACAGTCCAGCAAGCGATTCTTCGACGGAATATGGCGTAGCTGAATATCGAGGAGAGGTGATGACACATAGCAGGGGATGTAATGCCGAGTACGGGAAGGGAAAGAATCGCGCAGGAGTGTCACTGAAGATTGGTCTGGGACTGGGAGGTGTATTGACGTCTATCACAAGTTGTCTGGGAAGTTCTCACATCGACGACAGTCTGAGGAATACCGAATTGATGCATTACTGTAAGCCCACTTTTCTTACTCTCAACGCTCGGTTGACATGGTGCTGACATGTTCAAACTCACCATAGTCCTCGACTTTGTGGCTCCCAACCTTGTCTCAATCGAAGGAGACTACACCCCACCCCTCTTTCGTCAACAGGTGCTCCCGTGGATGATGCAATCGCAGCTATTTCCCAAGATTGGCATACTCATGGCTTCAGTTTTCCAAGCCTTTGAACGGGGTTATGATGCTGAAAGCTATCCAGAGCCGCTGGCTATCAAAGTGAACGTGCTGGGAATGATAAATCGAGCTATCGGGAGCGGAGTATATGAGTTGGATGACGTAGTGAGGTCGATCATGAACCTGGCTGTTATCGAGGTGTGTTCAAACGAGCTTCTCGACTACCCCATAACGTATATTAGTGTGTGCTGACATGTGGATAACCGGACAGTGGCTATGGGGTAAAGAAGAGAGCCTGGTTGCGCACTTGAGGGGGCTCAAGTATCTCGCTCAGCCAGCAGACGGCCGACCAGGCTCGAGTGACCCCATGTCTCTTGCCGTCCTTATGCTGTAAGCTCGACTTCCTCAGCACCCTTCGTTGCCATGCTACAATTACCGAAAGTCACAGCATGCTAATGACAACCCTACTATCAGTCTGGATCATGCAGTAGCCGTTACCTATGAACGAGATCTCCTCATACACGATCGAAATGACCCCCAGCCTCCACATATGCCAGTCCCTCACATACCGATTCCTTTCCTTTCCCCCCTACTACCCGATCTTCGCATCTCATTCCTACAGAGCATGCATGCTCTCGGCTTGACATCCGCTGCAGCTCACACACTGAGCCGTATTCTCCGTCTGACAGCAATGATCATTGAACCAGTCTCCGAATCATCTCCAGGATCAGAGCCAGTTGACCCCATCCCTACCACTACCATAAGAGCCATAGCATCACGTCTTCATGGACTCTTACCCTCAGCGCCTATCGAACCTGATATTGTCACGCAAACCATCCAGCTCTGTGCCCTGATATTCACCGCCTCCATCTCCACCATGCAGCCCATTTCCGTCGTCAAGACCGAAGCCCAGTCGCAAACTCTGTACGAGAATGTTCTTGCTGTCGGTCCGAAAAGGTGGAAAGAGATTCCTGGTATCTTTCTCTGGGTCTTGATGGTGGCTTCACCACATCCGAAGAACCCGCCTCGAGAGGTGCTTGAGTCTGGTGATGTGACGAGGTGGGAGCTCAAGAGGAAGTATTTGGTGCGGAAGATGTCGACGGCTTCGCAGGTTATTTCGCAGGAGGATCTTGGGTTGGGGATTGCGTATATGAGGGGGTTCTGGGCGGTGCAGAGGTTTGTGGTCGAACGGGCGAGGGAGGGGAGCGAGTGGAGCGAGTGGAGTGGAAGTGAGGGGAGTCCATGATTCAGGGTGTCGAGGAGTGAGAACGGGGGGGTGACAACGGGAAACATGGCGTTGGCGAATGAGTGAACTGGGTGGGAATAACAATGCCGTTCTTGTGTATGTGTGAGATTGAAGCTTTTAGAATTTGACCCGCTGGTCGGGTATTATACTCTTCTTCTACCCAGTATCCAGTAAACGAAAACAGTTTACGTTCCTTCTTTCCCGATCAGGACCAGACCTAAAACTCCCCCGAACTCCTTTTGGTTGAAACATAGAAAAGTCAAATCGTGAAATCATCCATCCATGCTCCTTCCTTCAATCAATACCCACCCTGACTCCCCGACGAATTCCTCCTGATCTTACTACTACTACTCCCACTCCCACTCCCATTCTCACTGCCGTGACTCCCCGAAGAATTCCTCCTGTTCTTACTACTGCTCCCATTCTCACTCCCATGAGGATGAGGATGATGTAAATGCAGCACATCCAACCCCGCCAAAACCGCACTCCTCAACCCCGACAAAAGCGGACTAGGTGGACGGTGTTCTGAAGTAGGCGAAGAAGCAGCAGAAGAAGAGATGGTTGTTGTCGTCCCCAGTCTTTGTGTTGTTGTCCTTGATGTGGTTGACTCGTGGAGGTTATCGAAATAAGAAGGGTCCCAGTGGTAGGGTTGTTGGCGGGGAGGATGTGATAGAGGAGGAATTTCTGGGTTGGCAGTATGATGGTGGATGCGCTCGAGACGCTCGAGGTCGGACATCATCATGTGGTAGTATTCTTCGTCTTCCATTGATGTTGTGGTGTGTGGGCTGGGATGGGAAGCTGGGGTGGGTGTTAGTGGTGTTGATCATAGATGGTTTGGCGATGGGTTTTACATACCAAGAATTTTGTTTTGCTCGGTTGGTGTTGATGCCCGTTTGTTTTGTTAGGTGCTTGATGCTTGGTGATTGATGCAACTGTCGTTGGTCTTGGCAACTGGTTGTGGTGTTGGCGGTTTGTGTTGTGATGGTGGTGATGGTGTTTAGCACAAATAACCACAGTAATGTATCACCGTATCGATGATTCTTTGTAGTAAACAATGCTTGCTGATGATAGAACAAGTAAGAATTCCAGAACAACGAAGCCCGGGGATTCAATCCCCTCAAATACATCTGTCACTTTCGTGTAAACATCGTCAATTCAAGTCATGGCCACCGCCGACGGGCGGTTACGCCATCGTTCGGTTAGCCCACATTCACAGGGAAGCAAATAATCCGGGGAAAGCGTAGTAGTCAGATTGTCAGAAACACAAGATCTGAACGATTCTAACGATTCTTTCAGATAACATCAGCCGTTTTTTTGTTCGATCGGTTCGATTGACCAGCATTCCCCATTCTTCGCGCAGTCGTATTCATTCATGGTTCATGATGCGGGCAATAACGGGTTGGCTAGATCCATTCGAAAGTCTCTGGAAGTGAACCGCTGACACTTGCTGCCCCCGACTGAGCCCGATGGTCGATGGACCATGAGTTCGCCAAGAGGTAGCAATCACACCACCACATGGTCCCCTATGGCGCGACCTGGGCACTGCTGGGCATGGTGATCGGGGGCATTAGACTGGTCCGTGCAGACCCCACTTTTCTCAAGCCAAAAGTACCAAGTGTACCCTGCATGTAATTACCGTAATTTACAGACATATGACTGACATATGTTCGATTTATAAGATAATATTCACACGCGGGGGGCTCTCACCGGCCCCCTGCACCCCCGGAGCTAACCCTAACCCTAACTAATAACTAACCCTAACTGACCCTAACTAACCCTAACACTAACTCGTAGTCTGCCAGCGAAAGACGTATTTCGGTAATTTACGGTCTGTGCGGAGAAGATACCAAAAGCGACTTTTCACGTGACAGAAACTATATTTTCTAATGCCCCTATTCTCGATGCCCGGCACTGCTGGGCAAGGAAAACGCACCACCGACTGGCGATTGCCGGCACACCACTCTTTGTGTCGGTCATCTGCGCTTCCCTTTGTTCTAGACCAGTTGGGATTGGAATCGAGATCAAGATGAATTGAGACGACGTCGCAACAGCAATTGCGGAAATACAACGGTGAATTGCTTCACTCAGAGCCAGGAATGTCGGGGCAGGCGCGCGAAGATGAACTTCAGTTGTTTTTTTCGACGTCGGGAAACATGATCATTGCGATGACCGACGAAGACGGTAGGCGCAAATATGATATGAGAGGAAAGAGTCTTCGCGATGGTCAATCGAGATTAGGAAAGAGGAAAGAAGCAAAGAGGGAAAATGAAGGCATTCTCGCCGATGAGAAGGCGAGAGAAGGTGAGGAAGTCAGGGGTCAGTGCGTTCATCGATAAGGCGGCATGTGCAGATCGTCATTTCAGTTTTGGAAGGGTTTGCCAAGGAATGCCAAGGTTTGGGGATGGCTTCTCTGACCGCAAGCCGACAAACTGAGGAACAACAAATTGGCAGGGTCGGCGATAAAGACTACCGTTGCTTCTTGTTATACTGTTAGTAGAATTCGCATATGACCAGAGTGGAAGGACCTGCTTTGTACTAACAGCACGTTAATGACAAGCTTCCTTGGCCAAGAGCATGATTTTTAGTGCTCCTATCGACGTATCTGTTGGTGCTTATCTTATTCCATCCGCGGGCATTGGCCAATAAAATGTCCCAGTTGATCTCAAGAGTACGTCTTGCTTAGCGGTTACTATCAGCAGAGCATGCGATAAGCGGCCAGGTAGAGTTTTATCTGTTAGAAGACGTTAGCTTCCAGGTGTCTATGCAATAATGCTCGCAGACAAAACTGCACGAAGGTCTTCACAACGGGAACCTCATAACAGAATGTTCAATGGGGAAATCGAAAGGTCATATGGAAGACTCTCATGTCTGGAAAAGGACAATGATCCGGTGCTTATATGGAAGGCGAACGAACGTAATGATGTGGGTTGAACAGCCACTCGTTGGAAGACATTTATAATGTTAATAATATGAAGAAGACAATGTTTTTTGAGCTCCAAGGTCAGTTTGAGTCGTTGAACTAGAACCGAGCACGGGAATCAAGCAAGAACATGGATGACAGTGAAGGTCATGGAGGCACTGGTATGGCAAGTTGGCCAGGACTTGGAGACTGTGTGAAATTTGTTTTATAAACTCAAAGTTCAGCGAAAGAAAAGAGAAACAAATTGACATTCTCAAAACTTCTGTTCATACGACGTTTTAGTTCACAAAGGAAGGAGCACTCGAAACATTGAACGGATTGATTGCCCATCAAAACTAACTACTGCTATGCATGAATGTCAATAACGTCTTCTATCATCGCAATGTCATAATGTCCAAAAAAAAAAAGGTTTCCAAAAAAAAAGAGAAAAAGTTATGCGCCAGCCGCGAATCGAACGCGGGGCCCATCGATGGCAACGATGGATTTTACCACTAAACCACTGGCGCTTGTGATATGATATCAGATTAGGTGCATACACCGAGCTTATGAGACGCAACCTTATTGTTAACGCCTCACATTTTTACATAACATTGACAGTGATCTGTGCAGCTTGTCCACTCCATCCCGATGCCAACAGCTTTCTCCAAACAACTGCTTCGCATCGTCGCATTGCCCTCTCCAACACCATCGTATCCAGTAACTCCTTTTCGACCACAGGACTCGAATTACTCTGCGTCACACCTGGCAGATTTGATTCCAATTACTGACAAGCAGGCTCGTACTCTCGAATGAAGCCATCGTGACATTTGGCGTCGGACAGACATGCTCTACGTCACAACACAAGCATGGGCCGACTTCACCACAGCACACGCAAACATGAAGACATCGATCTAGGACACCACGAACCATATCTCACGATCTGGACCGTGACCTCGACGCCTCGCGCCAGCACCTCGCAAGTCACTTCTAGGTACTTCATCAGCCAGCGCATTCAATGCCGGAATTGCACCCGGCAGCACTGGCGCGATTGTTCCTGCAAGATCTCGCCCCCGGAGGCCTCCTTTTCCCAGGACTGCTTGAACTTGTCTCCCAGACCATCGCCATCGTCGAGCTGAGTCTTGGCCGTCGAGCTAATTGGTGACCATGGCGTCTTTGTTTCCAAACTGGCGGAGAATCTTTGGAAGCTTGGTGTTCTTGGCTTGTTCTTGGCTTTTGAAGGAAAGTCGGGATACCGAAGCTAACGAAATGCGCGGTAGTGGGATTTTTATGATCCTCGTGATCCTCCCACATCTTCCCCGAATCGACGGTGTTTTCTCCATCACGGAACATTTCCACCGCCCGCCTGTTTATTTGGTTTGGCGAAGATCAACAGCCTTGAAACCGTCATCACTTCAGCTCTGCAAGTCTGTTCATGATATTGCTCTCTGAGACAGCAATAACTTGGTTTTTACATTGGCGTTGAGCCATTTTACCCTCTCATCTTACGAACAAACATACCAGCACCCACGATGCCTTCATGAGGATGTCGCGTAACGAACTTGGGAAACTCTCCCATCCTCTCTCACCATTGGCCCGCATTTCTCACCAAGGCCCGCCAGACCAAGTACCTCGATTTTCAACAGTCCAAGTCTATCTCGAGCAATATCCACGCTGAAAAAAAGGTAACGCATCCACGCAACTCAGCTGGCCCAAAATGGGGCTTTTTGCTCTGTTTTGCTTCATATCGGGTTGCGGATGGTGGAATGCGAGGGTTTGAAGCTTCAAAGTCGACCTCTGAACTTTGTCACTTGAAAAGTGGTGAAAAGTGGGTTTTTCCAAGTCCGATACAAAATCCCTTCATGAGAGGGGGAGATAAGAGACGATCTGCAACCTTGGCCAAAACTAAACAGTTGGGCAATTTGGGAAAGTCGCCATCATCTGGAGTTCTCCACAGACGCCTTGTCGCTTGCACACTGCGGAGAGATGAGGGAAAGAAAAAAAAAAAGCAACGGTCTTTGTTGAATGACCATAGCAGGCGTCCCTTGCCACTATTTATTCCGGTCATATTAAAAGAGTTGGAGCAATTCTCCGGCACCAACAAGCGAAAGAGGCTTTCAAAAAGCGGTAGAGTCGGGCAACAGGTACACGGCGGTGACAACGGTGAGTTGTGGCTAGAGTGGCGCAACGGGAAGTGATCGACAGCCGCGGAGCCGTGTGGTTGGATCAGCCCCTGAGTGGACGACGCGCGTCGACGGAATTTACCATTGGATCAGAAATGCCGTTGTTGTTTCTTCACCAAAACAACCCCTGTTGTGCATTTGCAACCCAACATCCCAATCTCACTGCTTCATCTTGCATTGGCTATTACGCTGTACCTGATCTGCACAAAATGGTACTGTTCTTGGTGTTGAATAAAACGTGCTGGGAATGATGTCGATTGCATCATCCCTGGGCCAAAGTCTATTGCGCGGATGAACAGAACACCATCACGATGGATTCTTCCCTCTCCTTGATACCGTCAAGACATCTTCAACTTATCGAGGACCTCTAAAATTACAGCGACCAATATCACCTTTGTCCACCGCTCTGTCTCAGACCCTGCCAAGCCATAAGTGCACTTACATGGCACCTTTGGATGAAGCTGTGATGGAGTTTCTCCTAGCCTCACCTTAGTCTCCAGACTAGCCTCACCTTAGTCTCCAGATTCGAGACCCTGCAGCTGTACCTTACACCGTCAATCATTTGCGGAGACCATCCGTCGTTGACAGGCCTTAGCATCAGGCTCATTGAGATCTGCGACACCAGTTGGCTGGTTCAAGCTTCGAAACCCTTGTTCCCAAGTGCCGTGGCCGTGGAGAATGCGTTCACCGTCCACCGTTTACGCCCCTCGCCCAAAAAACTCACCGTCGCTGCCACTTACAGCTTGCTCAACTTCGCCAAGCTAGCGCGAGAATTACCGAGAAAGGAGAGAAAGGAGAGACCGCCTATCACCATGACGCTAAAGTTGATGGCGGACAACTCACACAGACAACATCGTCGACATGGGGGCGCGATGAGGAGGTCAGAATCGACGACAAACTTGTATATAACTCGAGGTCATCTTCATCCATCAACCGGTTTCTTTTCTCTCATCATCACACACTCACAACACACACTCACTCACCAATACAACTAATACTTAATAATTACCAGTCATTCTTTAATAACAACATCCAACTACTCTCACATTCTTTAGATCCATTCTTTTCAATCAACAACCACCAACAACCGCAAATATGAAGTTCTTCAGCGCTGCCCTCTCTGCCGCCACCATTGGCTCCGCCCTTGCCTCTCCCATCCTCGGCTCTGCCTGCGGTGGCCACGCCGCTGCCCCCTCCGGCATCAACGGCCTTCCCTCCGGAGCCGCTGCCCCCACCGGCATCAACGGCCTTCCCTCCGTTCCCTCCGGAGCCGCTGCCCCCTCCGGTGCCGGCTTCAACGGCCTCAACGGCCTTCCCTCCGGCGCCGCTGCCCCCTCCGGCATTAACGGCGTTCCCTCCGGCGCCGCCTCCCCCATCGAGGGCGATGACTTGGTCCCCTCCCCCATCCAGACCTTGACCTCCGCCACCACCCTCTACCAGACCTGGGCCACCACCGTCTCCGACTTCAAGACCGAGTACTACACCTCCAACGTAGCCGTCCCCACCGGTGTTCCCACCGTCCCTTCCACCGGCTCCGGCGTTGACGCCGGCAAGATCGGCTCCGGCGCCATCTCCGGCAAGGCCCCCGTCGTCATCGTCAAGGAGGTCACCACCATCGTCCTCAACATCGACGTCCTCGTCAAGGCCGACATCACCCGCATCACCGAGCTGGTCGACTCCGAGACCGGCATCGACGCCCAGCTCCTGCTCGAGGCCCTCGTCAGCCTGTCCGGCCACCTCCACACCGTCGTCACCGGCGTCATCCCCCAGGTCACCACTCTCATCCGCCCCTCCGTCGGCCTCGTCGCCGCCGAGCTCCAGATCGTCCTCGACCTCGTTGCCGACATCGAGATCCTCCTCATCCAGGTCGAGGGCTGCCTCAAGCACCTCGTCGCCACCGCCACCCACGACGTCCTCAAGGTCATCTCCGCCGAGCTTAACCTCATCGCTGGCCTCGTCCTCCCCATTGCTACCCCCATTGTCAACTTTGCTCTCCGCGCTGTTGTCGGCCTTAACATCCAGGCTCCTCAGCTCGTTGCCCAGATCCAGGGCCACGCTCAGTCCATCAACAAGTGCGCTGGTGGCCTTCACGTCTTCCTTGGCGCTGCCCTCAAGATTGTCCTCTAAATTCTTTAACCTGCCCGGTTTCAGAATTTCCAGGAGTGCGATGCTCAGATACTACTAGGAGAGGAGGAGTAGGAGTTGGAGTGGAGAAGAAGAAGAGGAGGATGAGTGGAAGAGTAGGAGAAGGAGAAGGAGAAGGAGTAGGAGTAGGAAAAGGAGTGGAGTGGAGGATCGGGGAGTTAGAAAAATACCTAGATAGCAGTGGATTAAAAAAGAGGAGGAAGAGGAAGAGGATAGGAGTGGGGAGTGAGGGGATAGAGAGAAGGGGAAGAGGAGTGGAAGTTGAGGAGTAGGAGAAGGAGTGGTGAAGAGGGGATGAGGAGTTGAGGGGAAGAGGAAGAGGGGAGAGGAGTCGCATAGCCAAGGGGATAGATCGGAAGGGGTTCTTGCATATAAATATCGGGGGGTCCTTTGCTCTCCTGTACATAGAGGGTAGTCAATATTGTCTTTAATAGCTAGCTGAACAAAAGAACTTGGTTGTTTAAAATAACTTTCCTCTTGGTTTGCCTTTGACTTGATGCAGTGATCTTCTAGCTAATGAACTGGCTTACTGGCGATTCCTCTTATACGTCATCAGAGTAAGACTCGAACTTGAAACTAAACTTCAGAGACTCCGACACCAAAGAACTAGAGTTCGCTCAAGCCTTGTTTGTCTGATAGCCTAGCCTACCTATGTTTCGTTAACGAGTCAACTTGTTCGATCAGCCTTTCAATGCATTTGGTTGTATGTGACAGACCTAAGTTTATTTTAAACACACCGAACCAAACATTATTCAGAGATTTTTGGTTTCTGCCAATGCATCCTGATGTGTCCCTGTGGTCTTTGGAACCTCAGTAGAAAGGCCTAAAACTACAATGAACAAATCGAACGAACACTGGACGGCAAGAAATCGCCCGATGAAGGGCAACAGATGCAAGACCTGTCAATGATAGTGATTCCAGCCAAGGTTCACAACTTCGCACCACTGGAGCTAGACCTTTGCATGAAGGAACGTCGTCGCCCTATGAGAATTGCCTTTTGCTCAGAAGCTCAGCAAGACATATAGCAGATCGTTCCCCATGGTGTCTGACTCTTTTGGTGCTTGCCCGGTTCAAAACTTGACGGAAATCTGCCTCTGACCTGAAGTTCCCAAACCCAAACCCAAGCAATATCTATCAACACTTGCTCAGACGTAAACCACAACAGTTAAGAAGAACAACCCCCATGAAGGGTGGTCGGCGGAGAGATGTGAAGAGGTTGTGCAGAGAGTGGTAGATGTGGTCAGGGAGATCGGGATTATAGAACGGCGAACGTGGTGATCGAGAGGGAGACAGGAAAACCGTTCCTGTTCGACTTCCTGTTCTGTTCGACTTTGCCATGGCTGATTTTCGACCGAAGTCTGATGCCGAAGATAAAACTGAAACATAGAGGTACTATAGGGGGATCGAGGTTCAAGTGACACTTCCGAAATTCCCAGGCCAGGGCGAAGATACAATGATGTCACGGCACGTAGAATTATGGGCCGAGGCTCCAAAAGGTTCAGACGAATGTAATGAGATATTAAAGATGAGGAGGAAAGAGGAAGCTGGATATATCGGATGGAAGGGAATAGGTTCTTACATGCGGTGATAAGAGTATACCCAAGGTGTACTGTACTGACCGTGACGTGTTCGGTTTATTCTCACGACTATACGCCGTCTTCCTCTTTATATCAATCAGAAGACAAACTACAGTCCAATACCAGCTTGTATAGAATGGTCATTCACTCGGTGTATCCAGCAACCAAATGAACTAGTCTCAGTTCTCAAACCCACTTAACCTCCGAACCCCACCCTTCTGCGTTCGAGGAGGGGAGACCCACATTTTTGTGGGGCGGGTCCGCTGAAGGAAGTCGACGGGGGTCAATGTAATAGAGACTACAAATGAACCAGCATTGGACTGTACATACCTGCTACGATTATGAATCAAACTCTTCACCTTCTGCCGAGCTATTTATATATCGACAGAATGCTCTTTGATGAAGCTACATCGCATTGCCTTGCCCTCCATCGGACATTCGTTGTATCGGATACGTGCAATCGACTATGTGAAGGTAAGGATTGGGCCGAATTCATATCAATAGGCAAGATGGCCGAGCGGTCTAAGGCGCTACGTTAAGGTTAACCCTTAATCTGAGTTAAATCTCATATCCGTAGTCCGAAAGGGCGTGGGTTCGAATCCCACTCTTGTCAAAGATTTATTTTTTCAGTCCTTGCTCTGTCGAGGATGTCAGTCTTTTTTTCTCTTTTTGTTTGGGGTTGGGAGTCTAGACTGACCGAGCGGGGGTGACCCGGACAACCATTCTTTTACAGGGGACGTGATCCCCGGTCCGGGGCCGGTGATCGACTGGGGTACCATGGGCATCGAAATGGAGAATGCGGGACCGTCGAATTTGTCAAGAGAGATCGTGCAGGATCATGAATGGGCATGATGGCATTTTGGAGTTTCGCATCAGATGAGAGTTGGTCCCGGTGGTAGGGCAGTGTGGCCATTCAAGAGCTTTGGTGCGGTTGTTCATTGGGTATCGAGTGGTGTACATGGTAATAAAACAATTCATCCTTCTCTCTTCCTCTTCTGTTTCTCTCTTCAAGGCACGCTCGTCTTGATCTGGATGCCGTGCCACTGCTTGACCAGCTCGCCTAGGGCGGCGTTGACCAGACGTTGCTGCTTGAGCATGTTGAGGCCGCGGAACTTCTCGGAGCAGATGTCGACACCATACATGGAGCCACAGCCTCCCGAGATGTCTCGCACAACGAGGTTGGTGGGCGCAAACTCGCGGATCAGGATGTCCCAGACCTGAGCCTCTCCCTCGTCCAGGTCTGCTGGCTTTTCAAGGGCAATGCTGGCAGGCTGTTCTGAAGCCGCGGTAGAGTATGTCCTCGAGGCAAGGCGAGCAGGGGTCTGAAGGGCGCGCTGTTGAAGAAGAGCAGAGGTAGAGTAGGCGGCAGGAGCAGCGAAGCGTGTAGAAGCAAGCGAAGAGAGAGCCCTGCCTGGCTGCTGGAGAGAGGCGAGTCTTTGGGAAGCCTCGGAGCGGAGGCCAGCTCTGCTAGCACGAAGGCAGGCTCTGCAAATCATGGTGAAGCGGGTGTTGAGAGGGTGTGGTAGGCGGATAAACAGGGAGCAGTTGTTGACAGCTTGAGTCTATGACGGCAATGGTCAGTTGGGGTCTTCGCAAGCGGCTCGACGTGGTTGAGTGGAAGACTTACCTGAGCAGAGCTGATAGATGTTATGCTTGAAAGAATGGCTCGTTCGGATGACGATGCGATGCTGGGATGGGATGACGGGAATGTCAACTGAAGTCACTGCGGTGGTGTTCGTCTCGATCGTGAAGTTCATCCAACGACGGCAACGTGCGGAGAGCTTCTTGCTCCCGGCTCGGTCATCAATCTTTTGGACGCTTTGATTGGCTGCAATATCCAAAGCCGATAGATACCCCACTAACTTTGCCGGGTCGGCAAGCTCTAACTGCCGCCGGCAACTCGCTATCTGTAGGAACACAAGATGAGCCAAACTTCACACAGCGTCCATCAACCTGAGCCGAAGCTACCGCCATCCACTCCTTCCGCCAAGTACATCGTCAGCACACAGCTGAATGTTGATCATCATCTTGGCTTCTTTTCACTTCTCCAGCGATGATCCTTTGTTGGTTTAAGGTCAATGGTCGTGTTGAGCTCACCGCTTCGGTCACCAGACAGATCATATGGGGATTTCCACGATGTCTCATTTCTCTATATCCCACATACCGTATGGTCCTTCATCGTTGAAGCACACGCACCGTATTATCGGCTCCCCGGTTTCTTCACGCATATGCTTTTCCACGTTTAAGCCAGAGCACGTTGTTTCACCTTGTTGGACCACCACTCAACGGCCATCTTGAACGTCACTGCATACGCTTATCTCGGCTCCTGAGTTTGTGGCGGCTGCATTCATGCCGTTCGGGCATTCTGTGTAGCAGCTTTGATATCGAACCCAAGCCCGTTTCCGGGACTTTGCTGAGTTTGCTCAGTATTGCCTCTTTATTTTACGAGACAACATCTGAACATGTCTGGCGATGCCACATGACACAGCGTGAAGCATCCGAACGTCTCGCTTCTTCATGGTATCGTCTAATTTCCAACCTGCCGGCCAGCTGCCTTCTCCAGAAGAATGACCCCACGAAATCAAGTGTCCAGGATAACGCATTCGCCTTCGCTGTCCGGTTTTAGCAGGTCCTCTGGCCTTTTATTGACGCCTTTGACCTGTTCGTCCGGCCGTGGTCCTGGGCAGTTTCTTGGGTGGGTGTCATTGGCATCGGTCTCGTCCGCTGAAGGCCTTCTCATCGTTCTCAAGCAACCCGTCCACTGCAGAAATAGGGTTTCATTGCTGCTCTAGTGAGCCTAGTCAGTGGGACGCTGTGGCAGCGGGGCGACGCAGGAACGCTCAAATTTCAATAGCAGCACTTGATGGCATCTCAACTGCCTATTCGAGCCTACCATTGCACCCTTCACCCCTTCCAAGTACCACCCAAGGACGTGGTGGCTGTGCTTCTGGCCGAGGCTCTGCTTTGCTTTATACAAATTCCCCGATTCGCCTCCGATTCCTACTCTGCAAGAGGAACCCATCCAAACAACACACATCTCGTCTAGAAGAGCAGGAAAAAGAAATTCGCCATGTCTCGTCTGCTGGCGTCGGAGTCTTGAGGCAGTAACTGGAACCACTGCTTCACTCAGTGGCTCTGGACGACATGTGTGCAGTCAACTATCATCGCTGTACTTTGGCGGATCGATCGTGAAAAAGGCAGCTGCCGTGGCGCTAAATGAAGATCTAGCCGACTGATGACAACAAAAAGTCACCGAAAACTACAAAAGTCACAAGGCAAAAAGCCTCGGCAAGGTCAAGCAATTACTCAAGACGTTAGAAAAGAGGAAGGTAAGAAAGCTTCGCTTTGCCAAGTCCGTGTCCAAGATCTTGGGTGTTTGTTGTTGTTGACATGGGACTTCTCAGCTTCTCTTTGGTGTTGTTGCCATGCCCCTGTCCGCATGTCCTTACCAAAGTTTAATATACAACGCCCAGACATCGGATCACAGTAATTGACGGGAACATGGTCGGACTCGGACATGTCAAAAGACACAAGGCAACCTGCATTGCAGAGGGATCTTCGCAAACGAGATCATCCTTCCCCATGCGAGCACAGCAGCGTCCCATTGCCTAGTGCAATGTGCTCACTCATTGTGCTATTCCCATATTCAAGCCAAAGAGCCAAGACATGCCTCAGTGGTACCGTTGCTCTGCAGTAGCATTTCACGCCGCCGTCCCGTGCAAGAAGACGAGCAGAACGAACAAAAGTCGCCCTCCGGTAAATTAAAATTACGGATGTCTTCTTGGCCACCGCAGTCGGCCACTTTGGAGTTGTATCGACCATCGTGGAGAGACCGACCTGCCTCGTCGAGAAAGGTGCCAGAAGCACGCCTTCATAGCGGGTGAACCCACCCCTTTCTCGACTTTACACCCGTCTCGCCCGGCCCGGTGCAGATGGTCCAATAAGCTTAATCAATTCTGCCCAGATAAGGCCATGGTCGAATGCCTGGGTAAATTCGGTCGCCATTCGCTCGCCATGCCCTGGTCGACCTTCTGTCGTCCTTCCTGACCTGGCATCGCTTCCCGTAGCGCCCCCCGCATACCACCCCGGTCGCCTCTCTTCCTCCCCGTCTAAGCTGGGCTCTGATCTCCGGGTCCTGAACATCGTCAATTTGGACGGAGGATACCATGCCATCCACTATGTGATGGACAAAGTGCATATATAACATGGCACCGCCTCGTCATCCGCCTGCTCAAGACCTACGAGTGTAGCGCCGAGACGATCCCGCAGCCGTCAGTCTACTTCGCAGCTGCTTCGTTCTCAGACGGTGGTCTCCCCTCTCAATCCTTGACTTTCTTTCTCTGCCACAAGTGAGAAAGCCATCATTCATCATGGTTCGTCTTGGTTTGGCCACGACGCTCCTTGCGGCTGCGTCTTTCGCCCAAGCCGCCCACCACAAGGCCCCCAAGGTCGTCCCTGGTGCCTATATCGTCGAGTACGAGGATAGCCATGTAAGTTTGGAGATACTCTCAAGGGAGAGGGATGCCTTATGCTAACCACATGTGCTTAACAGGATCCCACCTCTATCCTCAACTCCATCAAGGGCGATGCCACCATCCGCAAGGATATTCGCCATGAGCTCTTCAATGGTGCTTCCTTCCAGTTCAAGGACCTCGACAAGGCCGAGGACCTCGCCAGCAAGGTTGCTGCCATGTCTGGCGTCAAGGCCATGTACCCTGTCAGACGCTACTCCGTCCCCGAGCACACCGTTCACTACACTGGCAGCGCCGTCCAGGAGGTTGTCGCCAAGCGTGACACTGGCAAGGACACCTTTACCCCTCATCTCATGACCCAGGTCAACAAGTTCAGGGATTCCGGTATTACTGGCAAGGGCATCAAGGTCGCTGTCATCGACACTGGTATCGACTACCTTCACCCTGCCCTTGGCGGCTGCTTCGGCCCCGGCTGCTTGGTCTCCTACGGTACTGACTTGGTCGGTGATGACTTCAACGGCGCCAACACTCCCGTCCCCGATTCCGATCCCATCGACAATTGCCAAGGTCATGGTGAGCTATGGAGTCACATTGCGCCTGGAGTAGCACAAATCCTCAGTGCTGTTCTCCTGTTGAGAGTTCGGGATTGCTGATGTTGAAAATTTAAATTAGGCTCGCACGTCGCTGGTATCATTGCTGCCCAGACCAACAACCCCTATGGCATCATTGGTGCTGCTTCCGATGTGACCCTCGGTGCTTACCGTGTGTTCGGTTGCGCTGGTGATGTCGGTAACGATATCCTCATTGAGGCTTACCTCAAGGCCTACGATGATGGCAGTGACATTATCACTGCTTCCATCGGTGGTGCCTCCGGTTGGCCCGAGGACTCTTGGGCTGCCGTCGTCAGCAGGATCGTCGAGAAGGGTGTTCCCTGCCTTGTCTCTGCTGGTAACGATGGTGATATGGGTATCTTTTACGCTTCTACTGCCGCCAACGGCAAGAAGGTTACCGCTGTCGCCTCTGTCGATAACATCATTGCCCCTGCTCTTCTGAGCGAGGCCACTTACTCTGTCGCCGGCAGCTCGCTTTCGACCTTCGGCTTCACCGCCGGTAGCCCCAGCGCCTGGGCCAATGTCAGCCTTCCTGTCTGGTCTGTCAACTTCAACACTGCGGATGCTGCCAACGGCTGCGAGGCTTTCCCCGAGGATACCCCTGACCTCTCCAAGTACATCGTTCTCATCCGCCGTGGTACCTGCACCTTCGTCCAGAAGGCTCAGAATGCTGCCGCTAAGGGAGCCAAGTATATCATCTACTACAACAACGCCGCTGGATCTACCAAGGTCGATGTCAGTGCTGTTGCCGGTGTCCAGGCTGCTGCTATGGTCACTTCCGAGACCGGTGCCGCTTGGATCAAGGCCCTCCAGGCTGGCTCTGAGGTCATTGTCAACATGGCTGACCCTGAGACCGCCCCCAAGAACCTCAACAACTTCCCCAACACCGCTACCCCTGGCTTCCTCAGCACCTACACCTCGTGGGGCCCTACCTATGAGGTTGATGTCAAGCCCCAGATCTCTGCTCCCGGCGGTATGATCCTTGCCACCTACCCCCGTGCTCTCGGCTCCTACGCTGTCCTTTCCGGTACTTCCATGGCCTGCCCTCTTGCTGCTGCCACCTGGGCCCTTGTCATGCAGAAGCGTGGCACCAAGGATCCCAAGGTCCTTGAGAACCTCTTCGCTGCCACTGCCCACCCTAACCTCTTCAACGATGGTGCCAAGACCTACTCCATGCTTGCCCCCGTTGCCCAGCAGGGTGCTGGTCTGATCCAGGCCTGGGACGCTGCCAACGCCAACGCCCTTCTCAGCGTCTCCAGCATCTCCTTCAACGACACCGAGCACATCAAGCCCCTCCAGAGCTTCGAGGTTACCAACACTGGCAAGAAGGCCGTCACCTACCAGCTCGGCCACACCAGCGCTGCTACCGCCTACACTTTCGCCGATGCCACCTCGATCAACCCCGCCGCCTTCCCCAACGAGCTGACTGACGCCAAGGCCACTCTTGTCCTCACCCCCGCCAAGCTCATTCTCAACCCCGGCCAGAAGAAGACCGTCACCGTCCTCGCCATTCCCCCCAAGGGTCTCGATGCCAAGCGCCTGCCCGTCTACTCCGGCTACATCACTCTTAACGGCACCGACTCCACCGGCTACTCCCTCCCCTACCAGGGCGTCGTCGGCAGCATGCGCTCCGTCACCGTCCTCGACAAGCAGTACAGCTACCTCAGCCAGTCCAGCGACGCCACCTTCGCTCCCGTCGCCGCCGGCACCACCTTCACCCTCCCTCCCGCCGGCAAGGCCAACGAGACCCAGTACGCCAACACCGTGTACCCGACCGTTGTGCTTACCCTCGCCATGGGCTCCGCCGAGGTCCGCGCCGACGTCGTCAACGCCAAGGGCAAGACCATCGGCCAGGTCCTCACCTTCCCGGCCTACTGGAACGCCCGCGGCACTTTCGAGTGGAACTGGGACGGTGCCCTCTCTGATGGCTCCTACGCCCCTGCTGACACTTATAAGATCACGCTTAAGGCGCTCAAGATCTATGGTAACAGCAAGAAGCCTCAGGACTGGGAGACTCAGACTACGGAGTCGTTCACTATTAAGTATGCTGCTAAGAGCAAGAGGGCTTTTACTGCTTAATTTGAGGCAGGAATATGATACCCCGGAGCCGAGGGGAGGAAAGAAATTGGATTGGATAAGAAATGATGGAATGCATGTGGATGTTTTTATGAAGTTACAATTTCTTGTATGATATTATGTAATACCTACAATGGACATAATAATGAACGGGCTTTGGCCTGATGCAAAGTTGGTTCCTGCTGTTGGTGTGATGGTTGTGGCTCGAGACTTTCTTGTCATTGACTTTTCGCATGTTCTGAAGAGTCTTTGTTAACGACCTTTCCTTTACTAATCTCATCTCTTCCATCTCTTCACCTCTTCATCTCATTGTCTTATCATCAATCTCTCAGACCGTTGCCTGTCGTCCGATGCCGTCATCCCAACATCGGCATCCCTCCAGACAAAACAACGGACCCATGTCCATGTCCAAAGGGATGGGATGAGATGGACCCGATCTGCCGAACAATTGCGGGACGCCCCGCAAAATGCGCAGATGCGGTGCGGTGCAGCGGGACGACCCACTGAGCTGACAGCGAGTTTGACAGCGCCCGACATGGCATGGCATTTGATTGCTGCGCCTGTCATCCCGTGTTTTCTCCTGAATGAACCTGGGATGTCATCCCTTTTCCCGTCCTGGACTGCCTGTGATCCGGTGATCCTTTCAGCTCCTTGAGGTTGCGACTGCACAGATACGGCACGACGCGGGATGGGAATCTGACACCCCCTTCATATGATCTCGAGATGGCGGGACAACAAACCTACCTGTGGTTTCTTTTGGAAAAGGCCTCCTTCGTCCAAACCGTCAAATACAATTGGCGAGGTGACAGTTGGGGCAGAAAGACAGCTGAAACCAATGAGCCCATCACTTAAGTGTAGTTTCGCGACTTTCAGCTGCCATGATGTCATCACTAAGGTTACTCACATTCCCCAGAAGTCCCCTAAAACCCCCAAGAACGTCATCCAGTGGATGAGAATCGGGTCTTGGCCGTCCGCCTTGAACCCTTCTTGTTTAAACGTGTTTCGTAACTGGAAATTGCTTCTGATCACCCATTCGGCATTCTGCTATTCCGCCATTGCTTGGTGTGCTTTGGTGACTCGAGATCGATCATCATCAAGTGTTAACTGCCGTGCCTTGCCAAGTATCCTCCCCAGCTCCAATACAAGGGTTCCCTCCCCAGCCTTCGTCGCTTTTGTATCGAACGAATGCCTGCCTGAAAAGGGATCTGAATACATTAAAAGGAGCAACGCATTCGCAAAAGCCATCAGCTCACTTTGTAACTCGGTTAACATAGCCGGTTATAAGCCTCCCCCTGATCGATCATTTGCTTACGACAGAAAACAAAGAAGACTTAAAGGAAGCTTCCACCTCCCCACTTTACACTTTACACTTTCCCCTTTACAAACCTCTTTGTCGGACTCCACGATCCGATCCAGCATCGACTCGCTTAACCTTACCTCGCTACCACTGAAACAAAAGAAAAGGGATTGCACACCCGTCCAAGCGGCCATTCAACATGACCGCCTCAACCGACTACCCGAGAGGTGCTGTTCACCACGAGGTCAACCCTCAACACAATCACAGCCATCACAATCACAACAACACCAACACCAACACCGACGATACCACCACCCAACATGACGAAAACCAACCAACCAAAATCCCCCTCCGAATCGCCATCCTCCTCAACTCCTACCGCTCCCCACACATCTCCTCCATCCGCGACTCCTACACGCGCTGCTTCACCTCCTTGACGCAATCACCGACCTGCCGCTTCCAGCCTCTTCTTTCTTTCTTCTACCCCGCCGACAACTTTTACTGCTGTCCCCAGGGGCCGCACAACGACCGAGAAGGGTGCAACGGGTCTGAATCAGATGCTTCGTTATCATCAGATTGTTCAAATGAAACTTTGGGTTCCGACTCGGAATCTGATGGCCCTGGGGCGGGAGCTAGGCCTAAGGCTAGGGCCAGCAGTACTAGGATGAAAGAGTTCCTCCCTGATCCGGCGGAATTTGACCTGATTGTTATCGGAGGGGGAAATGCCGACCCGAGGAAGAGACATGCGTGGATATTGAGGGTGCATGAGTTTATACGGCAGACGAGGAAGGAATGGCCGAGGAAAAAGATGGTGGGGGTGTGTTGGGGACATCAGACGCTGGGGATGGTGGTGGGGGAGGGGGAGGTGGGGGAGATGGGGAGGCCTGAGGTTTGTTTACTCTTCCCGTCTTTTTACCAGGTGTGAAATAAGGGAGAAGAGAGAAGACTGACGTGTGATTGGATAACAGCTAGGAGTAACAAACTCAAAACTCACCCCCGCTGGGATACGATTTTTCAACGACAGAGGACCACCATCAACAGCAGGAGGAGGAAAAGCAGAGGAAAAGAAGAGCTCGCTAAGACTTCATCAACACCACCGTCGACAGCTGGTCTCTACTCCCTCGAATTTCCACCAGTTACTCGCCAACAATGAATGTCTCCTGTCGGACGATAACAGCGTCTTGACGTTTCAAGGACATCCGGAGAAGGACGCAAAGGCGGCAAAGCTAAAGATTAGAGATGCGGCGAGGTGGTGGGGGCGGGATTTGAATGATCAAAAAGTGGTGGAAGAGGTGAAGGAGTTGATGGAGAGGGAACATGATGGGAATTGGGTGTGGGAGAGGGTTTTGGAATGGGTTTGGGAGGGTGTTAAGGAAGATGGGGAGGGGGATGATAGAAGGGAGTTGGAGTGGAAGTTGTGATTTATGATATGGGTTGATCATGGCGGTTGGTGTGCTGGATGCATCGGTCGCGAGCGATTGTTTTGATGATGAATTTGCATTTGTGCACTGCAGGCGTCAATCATTGGGAGGAGATACCAAATTGAATTGTTTGAGATACGGCGTGAGGGAATTGAATTGAAGTCATGGATTTCCACTCTGAGATAAGCATGTGAAGATTTGAGAAGTGGTGATGTGACAGTAGCGACGGGATGACTGTTCGCCGAATGTAACGGGAGGGCCCGGCGACAACCGGTCGGGTCGGGGACGGAATATGCACCGCTGTACACCGCTGTGACCCCACATCGCCGGTGCCTGGATCGTCGCTCGGACAATTCAAAATCCGTCTGTGTGTCCGGGCAGGCCCCGGCCTTTTTCGGGACTGGACCTGAGACCGGGTGGCCGCTGCCTGGACCGCTGCCTGATGGGTGCCTGTATTGTTCCAGGCCTGTTCTCGATCCGAGACGTTCGCAGCCAGGTTGATCGATGGAGTGAGTGCACCGGGATTGTTCAGGCAGTGAAGGGCATCAGCGTCGCCCACCCATCCGTCGGGTTTGCGCCCGTGAAAGTCTGGGCGTGGCAGGTCGCTGCCCGCAATAGTGGTCTGTGCACGGCGCCAGGGAGCACCTTATCGGTCGCCGCTGGAGCCCCTCCATTCTCCATTCCCAATTTTTTTTTCTTCCCGCTGCAACACGCGGGCGACAGCGACACCAAACTTTGAGTGACTTGACGACATACCTTTTTCTATCCGTTGCCTGTCCATACTCTTTACTCTCTTCATTTCCTTATTCCAGTATCGATCCCATCGAGTGGCCCGTCAATCCACCCAAGTCCCTCCTTTTGTCGTCATTAACGCATTCCCCTCATCGCCCAAGATGAAGTTCGTTCTGGTGTCAGGAGGTATGTAAACATAGACAATAAACAAATAATAATTTTATATGACCACATCTCTAACTTGTCTTCGTCTCCAGGTGTTGTGAGTGGAGTTGGCAAGGGAATTATTGGTAGGCAGTCTTTCTCTTTTCAATATCTGATGATGAACCACCACCACAACAATCCTCAATCTCACTCATACGTATGGAGTCAATCAATATGGATGCATGCCAAGTAAAAAATCATGAAAACTGGCCTGTGTCTGTGACACCATCTCAACATCCTCTCAATGATGCACACTATGAAGAAGCCTGTATATCACATTCCAGTTCTGGGCTTGATTCACTAACACAAATCATTAGCCTCGTCATGCGGTCTCCTTCTCAAGACGAACGGCCTCAAGGTCACTGCCATCAAGATTGACCCCTACATCAACGTTGATGCCGGTACCATGAACCCCAAGGAGCACGGCGAGTGCTTCGTCCTTCATGATGGTGGCGAGACCGATCTGGATCTCGGCAACTACGAGCGTTATCTCGGTGTCGACCTTGCCCGCGACAACAACATCACCACCGGCAAGGTCTACCAGCAGGTTATCGAGAACGAGCGCAAGGGCAAGTACCTCGGCCGCACTGTCCAGGTTGTACCCCACGTTATCGACGCGATCATCGACACCATCAACCGTGTCTCCAAGGTACCTGTCGACAAGTCTGGCGAGGAGCCCGATGTCTGCATCATCGAGTTGGTATGTTGATCCACTGTCATCGTCAGTCATGGCGTGCGTCTGCTAACGTTCATAGGGTGGTACTGTTGGTGATATTGAGAGCATGCCTTTCGTCGAGGCTCTCACTCAGCTCCGTCACAGGGCTGGCAAGAACAACTTCATCAACATCCACGTCTCCTATGTCCCCGTCGTCAACGGCGAGCAGAAGACGAAGCCTACCCAACACGCTGTCAAGAGCGTCAGGAGTGCTGGTCTCATTCCCGACTTGGTCAGTCTCATTCCTAATCATCAAGTGATCTCCCTTGCTAACTCATTGTACAGATTGCGTGCCGTTGTGAGAAGCCCCTTGAGCAGGGCACCATCAACAAGGTCGCTTCCAGCTGCCAGGTCGAGGTCAACCAGGTCCTTGCCGTCCGCGATATGCCCACCATCTACCAGGTTCCTCTTCTCCTTGAGGAGCAGGGCCTGCTCAGAGAACTTAAGGAGACCCTGAAGCTCGACGACGTCAAGCTCTCCCCCACCCGTGTCAGCCAGGGCCAGGAGGTCTGGACCAAGTGGCAGAAGGTTGTCCCCCTCGGTTACGCCGAGACCGTCGACATCGTCTTGGTCGGCAAGTACATCGAGCTTCACGATGCTTACCTTTCCGTCATCAAGGCTCTTGAGCACTCTGCCATGCGCTGCGGCCGCAAGCTCAACCTCATCTGGGTCGACTCTGAGCACCTTGAGGAGAAGACTCAGAAGGAGGATCCCACCAAGTACCACAAGGCTTGGCACGACGTTTGCGTCGCCAAGGGCATTCTCGTCCCTGGCGGCTTCGGCCACCGTGGTACTGAGGGTATGATCCGCGCCGCCCAGTGGGCCCGTGAGCAGAAGACCCCCTTCCTCGGTGTCTGCCTTGGTATGCAGGTTGCCGTCATCGAGGCTGCCCGCAACCTCTGCGACCTCAAGGATGCCACTTCTGAGGAGTTCGACGCCAACGCCGAGCACCGCGTCATCATTTTCATGCCCGAGGGTTCCAAGGATAAGCTTGGCGGTACCATGCGTCTCGGAACCCGTTCCACTCACTTCCAGCCCGGCTCTGAGTTCAGCAAGCTCCGCGCTCTCTACGGCGAGGCCACCACCATCGAGGAGCGTCACCGTCACCGTTACGAGGTCAACCCCGACTACATTGAGAAGCTCGAGCAGTCTGGCCTCATCTTCATTGGCAAGGACGACACCGGCGAGCGCATGGAAGTTGTCGAGATCAAGGACCACCCTTACTTCGTCGGTGTTCAGTACCACCCCGAGTACACCAGCCGTGTCCTCGACCCCTCTCGCCCCTTCCTCGGCTTCGTTGCCGCCGCCATCGGCTGCCTCGACCAGATCACCAACGAGATCCTCAAGGATGCCGGTGTTGTCAACGGGAGTACCAACGGCGCCCACTTCTAAACAACTTTCGAAGAAAGAAAGCGAGGGTCGCACGATGACGATGCATAGGAGTCGCCCGCAGGGAAGGGCACGGATCCAATTCAAGAGGAGGACTAATGTGACAGCCGCCGTTTCCGAGGCCAGTCACAACACCCAGGGTCAGCAGCAATGGGCGGCCCTTCGGTTCGACAACAACATCGACAACTTTGGTTACCGCTCAAGACCGTCCCCTCTGATGACATGAACATGAGCATTGGACACAGCAGCAGCAGCAGCAGCGCAGTGCAAATTCGGAAAAAGGAAAAGCTTTCAAAAAGGGCATGAATGACTGGCTTACGGAAAAGATATTTTTGGGGGGTGGTTGCATTTCAAATCAGCTTTGGGAACGTGGCGTTATTTGCTTCATCGTTTTACAGTAACTGCTAGATAGTAGATGGTGTCTTTTTACTACTACACTACACACACATACCTTATATACCCCCTTGTTAATAGTTACTTGGTGAGCATCAACTCCTTCATCTTTCTATCACCGTCTATAGGGAATCTCTCGCTAATTTTTTTTTCTAGGCTTCTTCGCTCTGCGAACTGCGAACGTCTCGCGGCTCCCCTGGTTCAAGGGTTGAGGTGGAACCGTGGAGTTGAGTGGCGACCTTGGAGTTTTGGAACAGTGGTGAAGGTGGACACTCCACAAGAACCCATGGTTCAAAGTGCTGTTGCCGGGGAGACTTCGTTTGCCTGCTTTCTGGATTCTGCTCTCCTGGGCATGGTAAACAGTTGTCTGCGTGGAAGGTTTTAGACTTTGGGTTACGCAACCATTGCATAGAGAGGAGTTCTGGCGTTTTCGGTTTCTAGACAAGACACGCCCTCAGCGAGACACATGATAGAGTATGATTAAGACAATAGTTCTTGAACAGGTATCAATACCCGACTGGTGCTATGTGAAAGGGTGCATGAGGCGACACTTTAGGCTTCACAGCGTGGTACCTTATCGTGACAGTTGACTATTTTTGACCTCATGAATAAAGAGCAAGCCTCACATTTTTAACGCCTCGATAAGCGATCTACCCACATGGTATGAAATGGGGAAAAAAATTCATGAAGCGTTTTTAGGGATCAAGTGTCTCCATACCACATCAAGCGACGTCCAAGAAAGTTCAACAAAGTCACGACAAAAACATCCACCGAACACTCCAGTTCAACAAAGTCACGACAAAAACATCCACCGAACACTCCAGCCCAGGAAGTGATCTCAAGTACTTTGTTCACAATGTTATAACTCTATACTCTCTTAACTTTAATCCCTTTCCCCACCCCAAATTCACCCTCATCTATCCCCCCCAACCTCCCAACCTACGCCCCAAAAGCCTCCTCATACCCCGTCAAACAAAACCGATACCTCCCCCCAGCGCCCTTCATCTTCTCCATAACCCCCTTCAAATTCCCCTCATTAATCTTAACCTCCTCCACCCACGTCTTAACCCCCTTCTCGGCAGCCAACTCCAACATCTCCAACGTCTCCTTCCTACTTCCCAAATGGCTACTCCCAAAAAAGCACCCATTCTTCAAGAAAGTCTGATTCCTCACCCTAATTCCCTCCTCATCTTCGGGTAGTCCCACACTAATCCACTTCCCATGTACATCCAACAGCGACAAATAAGCATCCACATCGAACCCCTCAAAGGAGTTGGCGGTGTTGATGATCAGGTCAAAAGTCATGATGTGCTCTTCGTTCCAGTTGGGGTCGGAAGTAGCGAGGAAGCCGTCGGCGCCCATTTTCAGGGCGTCGGCTTCTTTGGAGTGGGTGCGCGAGATTACGTAGGTTGTGGCTCCCAAGGCTTTGGCGAATAAGAGACCCAGGTGCCCGATGCCGCCGAGGCCGACGATGCCGACTTTCTTGCCGGGCGCGCAGCCATTGCGGACGAGAGGGGAGTAGGCGGTTAGACCGGCGCAGAGCATGGGGGCGGCGACGGTGGAGGGGAGGGACTCGGGGATTGGGAAGACCCTGGATTGGGAGGAGTTAGTGGGGGTTGATGGATGGGAAGAAGGGGGAGAGGAGGGAGAGAGGAAGAAGAGGGGAAAGGGGACGGATGGAAAAGGGGGTAAAGGGGAAAAAAGAAAAGACGAACCAGTGCTCGTGGGTGCGAATATGGGAGGAGTAACCGCCCTGGAGGACGATGCCGGTATCAGGCCACACGGCGCCGTACGTGTCTAGTTGCTTGCGGCAGTAGGTCTCGTTGTCGTTCTTGCACTGGCGGCAGTCAAGGCAGGAGTAGGACTGGGCGCCGACGCCGACGCGCTGGCCGGGCTTGATGAGAGTCACCTTGGGACCGACGCGGAGGGCGGTTCCGACAATTTCTACACGGGGGATTGTCAGTCAGCCAGTCAGTTAGTCAGTCAGTCAGACAATGGGTTCACTGGCTAGGCTAGCTGAAGAAGAGAGGCATGAAGGTAGGTATGTAAGGCAAGGCAAGGCCATACCGTGTCCAACAGCAAGAGGGAACTTTTGCTCGCCCCAACCGCCGCTGATGGTGTGGACATCGCTACCGCAGACACCACAGCACTCGATCTTGACATCGACGTCGTAGTCACCGAAGGGCTTGGGTTGGAACTCGTTCTTGTGGAACTCGGTCCAGGTCTCGGGGCCGTTGACCTGGAAGCCGGTGAACTTTTCGGGGACAGACATGTTGGAGGTAGATGTATATGAAGCAAGAAACGACAAGTGACGAACGACGTATGAAGGGAAAAAGCAAACACAACCAGGAGAACTACACGACGGAGGGTCCTCGAGATATAAGTACTGACGAAACACGCGGAAGATCAACACACGACAACGGTCAAACGGAACGAGCACGTCGGACTGTTCCCCCACTGCCTGCTTATAACAATTCAGCCGGAGGGCATGCCGTTCGGGAATCTTTTGCCCATGAGGAGGGGCAGTCAATCACTTACCCATTTCCTGGGTGGTATCGCGGGATTCCTACCCACTCTGGCGGGTCCATGACCGTCCATCACACTTCTTTGGTAATGCAGCGCTGGAGACAAGCTCAATCGTATCAAAGGAGAAACATCGTGAATGCCTCCTCCCCCCGCCATGTCCCGCGATAGGTACGGGTAAAAGTGTCGTTTCTGGGGAAAGGGTTCATGGGGGGTTGAGTGATAGCCCCACGGGGAGAGGAAGCTAAGGCCTAATAAGGGGTTCAGGGTGTAACTCTATTTATCCACGAATCATATCGTCGCATTGCGGGTGCTGATGGCTCGGCGAAGCAACAACCTCTTTGCTGACCTCGACGACCATTGAGGCGCGCCTTTTCAGCAACAGAAGGGCTCTCTAAGCCTACGGAAGCCTCATCAATATTGGTTCGTGGCATATATGTACAATCTAGTGCTGGTTCGTTTGTTAGCTTGGTACCTAGGTACTCCTAGTACACTGGACGAGATGTCTTCCGAATTGTCCTAAACCTCTTAAGGACTAAATGAATAGCTAGGTACGGATCCGAAAGGCATCAACAAAATCTAATACGGTGTATTTTATTTTGGAAAAAGCATATTCACAGCATGAAAACGCCTAGGGAAGTTGGACCGAGGTCTCGAGCCAATAATCAAACCAGTATTGGACTGTATGTCGATCCGACTCTTCGATATCCAAAATCTCTGAAGCTTTATTTGGGAGTCGCTCAGCCCGTTCCCACGCCTTTTATCTGATCACAAACCCTATCATCCGCTGATCAAGCCGTCCGCTTCTTCTGCAACCTCTTCCCCGACTTATACAAGCCCACATCGGCCAAAAAGGCAATCCTCATCGACGCCCCGAGATAGACAAACGGGATATTGCCCCAGTCGATCGCATTCCACGTTGACGGACTCCAGTATATGTTCAATCCCAACTCGCGAACCGTATAGAGATGTCCGATGTCGCCAATCAACAGACAGAAGAGCACAGTCTTCCAGACGCGGATGTCCGAGGTTGACCGCAGCACGAGAGCTTCGTTTATGGCGAAGAAGAGGTACAGGTTGGCGAGTTGGGAGAGCACGATGGATGTCCCTAGGGGAATTGTCCCAGGAGCGGAGGCAGCATGGGTGAGCTCGAGGTAGGCCTTCTTGTCGAAGTAGGCGTAGTATGCGCCTAGGAAGGCGAAGAGCGGCTCGATCAAAAGGAAGAAGAGTCGGTAGAGGAGCGGGAGGGAGAAGGCGGATGCTTGGGGTTGGGTTGTCGCTGCTGCTCCCGTAGGAGATTGCTTGTCTGAAGCCATTGCCAGTGGAAGTAACTGTGTGAGCTCGTAACGCCGTTAGGTGCTGGTCGCGTGTGTTGGGCGCGTTGGAGGAGAAGTTGCCCTGATGACTGACGCAACGATGAACCTTGTCTTGGTTTTGGTGCAATGAATTGACCTCGCTCTGTCTTTGGCCCGAAACTTGCGAATTGGAGCTTGGGCCACTCAATTGCGGTGGGGTCAAGTGGAAATCATTCTGCCGCTTTGAAAACTGACACCGCCTGCCCTTTTGATCAAACCATGAAATGGCCCGGGCACTCTTATCAGCGTATCAACCACAGCACACTGATAAGCAGAGGGCTTGCGAGCCCTAGTCTTGGCGCTCTCCGCAAATTGGGACCCATCCAACTTTTCTTACCCGCAGTCCATCACGACGGCCGCTCTTCGAGACTCTTGCAATCGACGACGACCGACCGATCGACCCGATATCGACAATCGCCAAAATGTCTGCCCCTCAGCTCAACAAGATCGCGGCCAACAGCCCCTCTCGCCAGAACCCTTCTGAGCTTGAGACCGCCGTTGCTGGCGCCCTCTACGACCTTGAGTCCAACACTGCCGACCTCAAGGGCGCTCTCCGCCCTCTGCAGTTCGTCTCTGCCCGCGAGGTATGAAATCTCGACACCGAAAAAAAAAACACACGCAAACCGAAGACTCTCCGAGTTCCTGTTCCGGCGTCGGCGCACACCACGAGAGCGAGAAAGACACACCACTTTTTTCGCCTCGAGCCGAAGAGTCGCTTCTGGGAAATATGATATGAGCATATTGGAAAGGGGCCGGGGGCCGGCAGCCAGCACACAGCGAGCGGCGGTGCCCAGAGGGTGCATGATGATTGATTCCTGGAAAATGGACACAATATCACCATGGGCACTCGCAGGCGTGTGTCTGTTGCTTGCTCGCGCCCAGAGACCATATACACATCAGAAATACCATACAGCGCGCCGCGGAATAGGACGGGAGCGGTCCAAGGATTGATATCCCCATGTCATCCTGGAGCTCGCATGCTGACTTTTGGTCTGGAATAGATCGAGGTTGGCCACGGCAAGAAGGCTATTGTCATCTTTGTCCCCGTCCCTTCCCTGCAGGGCTTCCACCGCGTCCAGCAGCGGTAAGTTTATCTCTTGATATCAAGGCTCGCAGTGATACTAACTCGTCCGCCCAGTCTCACCCGTGAGCTCGAGAAGAAGTTCTCTGACCGCCACGTCCTGATCGTCGCTTCTCGCCGCATCCTCCCCCGCCCCAAGCGCTCCAGCCGCTCCCGCAACACCCTCAAGCAGAAGCGTCCCCGTTCGCGCACCCTCACTGCCGTCCACGACGCCATCCTCACCGACCTCGTCTACCCCGTCGAGATCGTTGGCAAGCGTCTCCGCACCAAGGAGGACGGCTCCAAGACCCTCAAGGTCATCCTTGACGAGAAGGAGCGCGGCTCCGTCGACTACCGCCTCGACACCTACTCCGAGGTCTACCGCCGCCTCACCGGCAAGGTTGTCCTTTTCGAGTTCCCCGTGGTCAGCTCTGAGCTCTAAACGGTGGACGCAATGGGCGTTTGAGTGTCTGGGCTGGAGCACTCAAAGGGTGATTATCGGGTTAGGGCTCAGATGATATTCGGGTTCGGTTCTCTTGCAATGCATGCATGGCAATACAAAAGGAACGGCGTCTAGCTAGCTTGTCTCGAAAAAGGGCAGGCATGGGTTTCCCCCTACTACCTGTTATCCCTTGTGTTGTGCACTATTAAGGCCAACATTCAAATACTACTGCGTTATGGATTGTGGGATAAATCTTGTTCATCTGTGTCTTCATGTGCTCGTTTTGTATGTGCTATGCCTTGATGTCTGTCCTACCATCTCTATGGTCGTTACATGCTTTTAAACGCCGCCATCATACAAACCTTGTGAACCGTATCTTCAGTCGTAAACATCATTACCCTTTTACCCCTGAATCTCATCATCCACACATGTACTCTCATCATGACCACTCACAGACCCCATCTCACAACGTCCTCGCAACCCTCCCCAACCCCAGCACACACCAATACGCCAACTCCCTCTTCTCCTTCCCACCATCCTTATTCCCCTTCGCGCTGCTCAACCCAGGCATGATCTCATCCTCGGGCGCCTCCGCCTCCCACTCGATCCTCACAAACATGGGTATCTCCAACACATCCTCATCCTCCTTTATCGGCCCCCTTCCATCCCTCTTGGCCGTCTGCACCAAACTAGCCGGGATAACCTCAATCACGATACTCGTCCAGTTCCTTCCCCTCTCCCACACTTTGCCCACTTCCGGACCCAGTTCCTCCCCGGCTAAACTCGCGCCCCCCGCCGTTCCGGGCCGTAGCGTGCCAGCGCGTTTACGACCACCTGGGCCTGAGCCTTCCGGCCCTGTGGAGCTGGAGAGGTTTTGTGAAGTAGAAGAGGAAGATGTGGCGTTGTTATCCTTGAGAGCTTCCTCCCAGACGTCGGTGTTGGAGTCTATTTCGAATTGAGGACACATGATCGTCACTCTGGAAGGGAACCTGCCGGGTGTGGTGGCTGGTGTGGCGAGGGTTACCCGCACCGATTCGAAAATGGGGTTCTTGAAGGTTAACACGAACTGAGCGGGCTTCAACGGTTCGATGGTGTCAGGCGGTAGGTTCGGCATCGGGGGCGGGGTCAGACCGGGGATGATCAGCTGCTTGATGGTGATGGTGGGGATGTAGTTGCCGGCTATCAGACGGATGCGGAAGCGCGTGGTCGTTACTTTGCTCTCGGGCTTGCTGATGATGTGGCGGCACTGCGGGCAGCGCTTGGAGCGCTTAGTGCGCAGGAGGTAGGGGATCGGACGCAGGGAGGAGGTGAAGCGGGTGAGGCCGTGGAGGGGCGAGGCGCCGAGGTAAGGGGCTTGGGATTGGAGTTGTGTGGTGGAGGCTGTGGAGGAGTAGGCGTCGAGACCGCTGGTGGATTCAAAGTCTTGGAGGGCGGTGATGGCGCTGGATTCGTCGAGGGAGGCCAGTTGGAGACCTTCGGAGGGAGCGAGCGCTTCGCGCATGGTGCCCGGTCGAGACTTGGATTTCTTGTCGTGCAAAGAGGAGGAGCCGGTGTAGAGAGACATGATCCGCGAGAGAGAGGCGGGTGCGTCGAAGCCTAGGTTGCCCAGGGCGGCGGAGGCGTCGCCGCCTGCTTTGCCGGTGCCGTTGGCGTCGGAGAGCTGGTTCTGGTAGAAGGCTTTGAGGTTGGCGAACTGGGTCTCCATGTCCAGGAGTGTGTCTAGATCCTCTTCTTCTCCTTGGGCGGTGCTGCTGCCGCCGCCGCCGCCGCCCTGGGAGGTTTGTTCCTTCCGTCGCTCCTTCCGCTCCTTCGCTGTCAACCTCGTCTCGCCGCCGTTTCGTAGCTTGGCTAGTTGCATGTGGATGCTGTTTGGCTTGTCGAACTTGATTCCTATCTCGGTAGAGCTCCAGTTGCAGTAAGAGCATGACAGGATGTAAGAGCCCGAGTGGGAGGACCCATGGTCTGGGCTAAGCAGCTGGTTCGGGTCTGGTGGTGTCTCGACGTGGTTCACAGCGAGAGGCCCGATGCATATTGGGCACTGGAAGCAACTTCGTGTACATCTGAGAAAGAGAACTTGTATGTTAGTAAATTGTGCTGATGTAGACGACGCCCATGGTATAACTGACCTGTTCCCCTCGCTCCTGATGTTGCTACTCGGTACCTCAAACAGACAGTTGGGGCAGTAGTAGCAAACGATCTCCTCGGCTACACATCGTGGACAGCGGATCTGGTGGCAGTCCTCGCAGAAGGAGAGATACTCTAGCGGATAGAGGCTGTAGTTGGACCGGGCAGCACGGGGGTCAAAGGTATGGTCGTCGTCATCCTGAGCGGCGCGAGACAGGCCTTGGGCGGTGACATCGGGAGTCCTCTTTGCGTAGGGGTTGAGCTCTGAGCAGGGACACCGGATGTAGGTGTAGGGATTGAAGGGCGCCATGGGAGTATCGTAGAGGTCCTCTGGTGTTATTGGTAACGGTAGCTGGTCATTGGCGGGATCGGAATCGGAGGGTGAGGACTCGGAGGGCGGTGCTGATCGCAGCCCGGGGAACCACAAGCGATTGCCGGTAGTGGTATCTCTAATTCGGCTTTGGGTGAGGCCTGGGTGGAAAGCGGGGAGTCTGTTGTTTCCAAACATGCATGCAGAGTCTCTTGGGTTCGGCTGGGAGGGGGGCCTGAGTTGTCAGTTCGTTTGCGCCAGTCCAGTCCGGATGCTTCAATCGATGTCCATCGTTGAAGAAGGGGTGGGACGGCAGCGGGTAAGGTGGGGGGAGGGGGCGGGAGCGGGAGAGGGATGTCCGATGGAGGGATGGAGGCCGGAGGGGAGCTTGACGCGCCTGACGCGTTTGGACCTGGAGTTCCTGCTCCCGGTCTCTCTTCACCACCTGAAAGTGTCCCGTGGTTGAGGTCCAGTGGGCAGCTTCAGGGCCCAGAGGCAGCGGTTACAGGGGAGAGTAGGGAATCACATACATATCCCTAACCCGCAGTAAGGTGATACGTCTGATAACCACGGGGAATGTGTGTCCCGTCCATGTCCCTCAAGCTCCTGCTGTCCTCTTTACCTCTTTCAACTCCCGTCACTTCAATCTCTTTCCTCATCACGAAAAGTGAGACTTTGCAGAAAGAGTTCAACCTTTCAATAATCAATGACTTTTCTTCTCACCGTACCATCTATCCGTCAAACCATTTCTTGCAAACCTTATAGTCGTTGACTTTCTTCTCTGCCGCCCGCAATGTCCATCATGAACAAAGAGACGTTCCCATCGCCAGAGCTGGCTTTCTGCTCCTCTTGACCTTCCTGCCTCCCCGTCCTGTCGGCGTCTTCTTATTACCCGGTATCCGAGACACGACCCAGACGACGGGATGTCACTCCAAGAGATTGGCTAAGCTGGACCAGAACCCGCCCAAAGGCAAAGAAACCAAGACAAAAAGAGGCACCAGTGGCAGGATCCACGACATCCCTTCATCTGCATCATGGTTTGTGGCGTCTATATTGACTGGCGTGATACGGCGCCAAAAGAAGGCGATCAACTTCACAATAGCCAATACTCCTCCGTCATCCAACTCTGACCATTCCGTGGACCTCCCCACGTCGACCCCCGACCTGGTCTCTATTGGCACCACATCGTTTGTATTGATGCAGCCCTGTCATCTTTCTCACTACATATCAGTATCAGCCCCTCCTCTACCACCCAATCCTCAGCTCTAGGTCCTGAGTCTGGATGCGGTTCCAGAAAGGCCGAGTGGTCCTGGGACGGGCCAGAGACAGGTAGTTCTGGTTGTTGGTCAGCCGCATGCGCACTCAAGAGGAGAGCTGAACATGTAAACTCCAGGGTCTCTGGTTCGTCTGGACGGGAAAGAGTGCATACGTCGACTGCCTTTTCGAGCCGTTGCACAAGCGGAAGACGCTTCATCTTTTTCCTCCTTTGCCAGGAGCCCGTCATGCTAATCGCAAAGATGATCGACCACTGAGCCCAAGTCAGCCACACAAGCCGTACGTAAAGCCTATTGACGTCGAGCCAAGCCCTCGGGTTAGGTTGTCGTGCGTCTGAGTCCATCAACCAAGGTCGAGGCCGTGGAACACAACATGCACTTTGGTGCTTCGGCAGACGTGCATAGTCTCTGGTCTTGACGGCTGGGGTTACCTGGGTCTCCCCGCTATGACTTAAGGAGGCGGACTCCCTGGCCTCCCGCGACAACTCTCTGCCTTTATGAGAGGGAAAACGCAAACCTTCATGTCAGCCAGATCTCCGAATCCGGTGTTCACGCCAACTGAGAGCGACTCTCACAGGTTTACCATGGCACAATGTGGTATACCAAGATCCTGGTCCGATGGAGGCCGATTTCACCAGACTCGCTCCCAGCCGCAGATTGGGAAGAGCATTAGGTTTGGCAGTTTCAATGACAGACGACGAGCAAGACTTCCGAATCTTAAGCGGTGGGACGGTGCCTCTAGGACTTCCCAACCGTGGGACTGCTTAGGGAAAAGAGTACGTCCGAGCAGAGAATGTCAAGTAAATGAGAGAAACAAAGGCTAACTCGTAGCCAGGACCCGGAGCTATGGCATCGAAAGGGCAATTGCTTGGTATATCTATATGGTCGGGGCCAGTCAAGTCGAAGCCCTTCGTTCAAAGTGCCGTTCAACACCCTGCTCGCAACGAAATGCCAGCCCCTGATCGCAAGATGTATCAGACGGGATATCCCAGAAACCTTAGACACCGAAACCAGCCAGATCGAGCTCTACATTCCTGCTCCGCCTACGGCAACTGAAGAAGAGGCCATTCGTCATTACCTGGACATTCGCAATTTCTTTGCCTGGATTTTCCGGAGATCGATGGTAGGGGAACATCTCGGAGCAACCCTTATTAGTCTTTTACACACCATGACTGAGCTCCGATGTCTCGGGGTAAACAATGCGGACGATCTGTTGAGTTACGCCGACGAAGAAGGCTATCTGGAAATGTGCAACCAACCAGCACACGCCTTAGGTGTGCTTCACTTTGCGGAGTACTGTCAACATCGCAGGCTCTACATCGAGGCATTCACCCACTGTACCGGAATGTTCGAAGAGCTATACATTGTCCCTGAATATCAGGCAAGCGACCCTTCCATCCATTTCGACTTCCTTTGGGCATAAGCTGACTAGTCGTTTAGGTTATTACTGCCGCAACTCGAAGGCTGCTCCGTCAAGCAAAAGCCGAAATGGATGAGAGACTTGGGCAAGCTACTTTAATGCTGCAAAACTTTCTGGAGGAGGATCTATCCCAGGCTCATCTAGGACTGACAGCCGGGGGACGGTCCCATCTTGAGCGTTTCAGAACCTTCCTCCATGCTTACTTCGCCACCAAGATCGGATACTACCCGCCAACATCAATCGACCAGCGATACTTGATATTCCCTCCCGCGATATACCGAACAATGCGAGATGACATCGAAGCTTTGTACGAACTCTTGGTAGACAACACATATACACCGTCAGAAAGCATACCAGCCTCTGCTCAAGGGGGACTGTGTACTCTCCAGTGTGTCCATGGCTTTGACGCACGGAATAAATACTCTCCGCTTCCTCATCCCCTGCCTTTACTGCCGGAATTACCTACCACCAGCGCATCTCGAAGAACCTCCTGGCTCCATAAATCCGACAAACTGAAGCCAGACCAACGGGTAGTTGCACATGCAGCACTGGCGAAAGCATCTAACAGAACTAAGGCCGCCATATCCAGGAATCCACTTGTCATTGCATATCAAAGATATGAAGAAGATTGCGTGTTCTCGCCTCTCAAGATTGATAGACAAGAGAAAATTTCGCAAGTTGACGCGCGGAAGGTTCGATGGATACTCGTCTATGCAATCTATCAAGTATTACGAGCCTGCACGCAGGCTCCTCTGGAATGCCAGGACGTTGGAAATGCTTACTACAACATGGCCGTTAGTGCCGAAAATTTACCGCCTTGGGATGGGGACGACTATGAGTCAAGCTTCAGCACTCGATTCCCGAGGGGAACAAGACAAGATGGTCATGCGGTTTCCAAGTCGCTGCCAAACTTCTCACTTCCCACGCCCCTCATTCTGTCATCATTTCCGGCGGTGTTTACCTACGGCGAAGACAGAAAGATCAGGCCGGATATCGACCACTTCGCATTAATACATGCTAGGACGCCTAGTGGGATCGCAACCGACCCAAGACCAACGTCTCCGCCCATTGTTCCAACCCGAGTTCACAGTCTTACCAGGACTATCAGTCATTCTTTTAATGCCTTCACTGGGACCCGACCAGTAGAGCAAGAGTCCACTTCACCCACCCGCAGCAGGCGTGCTTCGTACCACGAAATTGTAATCCAAGGATATGGGAATGGGACCAACGATGTCCACCCCGGTAATAGTGAGCCAACACTAGACAACATGCCGCCTCGGTCCCTTGCCGACTTCACGAAGGCATCCGATACCCGAATCCCAGAACAGGGTATCAGGACGCAAGGTATTACGCTCCGCTCACCATCGACCGCATCCACATCATCCAATAACACTACCGGATCTAGTACGACAAGCAGTGAGACGGCTGTTTCTGCGTCTTCGACAGCGCCGAGCTTCTGCAGCTCACCAACATCACCAAAAGCCCTAGTAACTGGAGAAGAACGTGTGCGCGGTATGCCACTAGGAAGCAATGATCTGGCGCCTCCGCTCCCTCGCAGAAGCAGTCGACGAAGACCGAGCGAGTGTCAGCCCGATCCTCTGAGAATCCGGAAAACTCAGTCGACAACCTCCCTCGATATTTCTGGAAGCGACGACAATGAGGCCAAGTGCATGTCTACACATGAGACGAGTAACGATCCATGGGCACAGTATGCAGATGTGGGTGGGCTGAGGGACTTGGAGGTGAAAGTTCCAGTTTGACACCTCATGGGTAAGGCTCGTTTCACGGGTTCTGGTCGACGTTTCCTTTGTACACTGCGTGGCGTTTCATTTTTCGAGGAAAGCCGATCCTATCCCCCTTACAATTTTGCTTCTTCTGTCCACATTCTCTTGGATTCACGGAGTTGGTCTTGATACCCAGCATTCGATTTCGTTTGTTCTTTGGTTTTCAATCTGGCAGTCAAGTTTGAATAATACACATGCGGAAATACAAATATCCCCTTCTCGACATTAACCTGCTCGAAAACAATCTGCGAAGAGCCCCTCATGCCAGCCCACACCGTCAAGATGCCCTGCTGACTTCTAAGCGGAGTTCTGAGAAGTCTCAATCCGCCAGAAAAGCAATCGGGTTTGCTGTGTCTCCCCAGTTTCCTAGACATGCGGCCAGAACTCTGTCCAGCCTGGAACCTCGTAAATACCCGCTGGTGCACTTCGGAAGGACGAAAGCGCAACGCCTAGCATTGCTAGGCGGCTCACGACATACACACCTGTGCATACGTAAGGAAACAACCATGAGACCATCCTTTTGCGGTCATCCTTCTTTTTGAAGAGTTTTCCCGTGACACCAGGGCCACTGACGAACATTGTGAACGCACAGATTCTCCAAATCCACCCTTCTACCCCGGTAACAAATTGATATTTCCAAGCGACCATATGAATGACGGAAAAGATGGCGAACGTGAAAAACATTACGATCTTCCACAGATTCGGTCGCTTTCCCTGTTGCGAACCTTTGACGTAAAGCGACTCTCCGAACCCTTCTCCCCCGAACGTAATTTTCCTTCCGGTGTCCTCGTCTATGACTTGCACCTCTGACGAAACTTGAACTTCTTTCAATTTTTCGGATGATAGTGACTTCTCAGTTGCTGGCACCTTTTCGTCTTTAATTCCTTCGCCCACCGTCTTCTCCTCGTTGTTTTCGCGTCTGCTGTACCATTCTATCATGGCGGCCAACGCGCCCAACCCCAGGATATAAAACCCGCCAACGTGTCTCCTCCTGAACCCTATATTTTTATGGGCCTGTTTCATGTCGGCATCAGTGCAAAATAGCTCGATTCTCTGTGGCTTGTTTGCTGAGGCTTGATCCTCCCCTGACGTGGTTGTGTCTTCATTCGCCGCAAAAGTTGATGTTACGAGGTCTTTCATGGATTGAAACCAGCCAACCGGTGCCTGCTGTGCTGTGATCTCCTCGACTGTCGACTGAGCTCTGCCTTTCCCAGACAGTTTGGAGTCTTCCACAGGGATGACTCTCTTGCCGGGATCAGGCTTGATGATGAAAGGCTGCTCGATGTTGTGTGGGCAACAGAACCAAGCACAGAAGGCGATGATACCGCAAAAGACATGTGCTGCAGCCAGATCCTCCAGCAAGGTCACAGGGTAATGAAGCACGAGCCGGGCGATAATGTTGACCACAAAGTACAGCGTCTGCACAATCGAGATGAATTTCATGGTCGAATCCGATTTGGACTTGTCGTCAATCTCGTCTCCCGAAGGATACTCCGAGTACTCCAGTTGCCGGGTATACGCGAGCCACAGGAGGTCCTCAGGGTCAGCCTTTTTCAGCACATCGGAGTCGGGAAGCTTCATGTAGACACCATCCATGATGCAGAGAAAGGCCTGCTTCATGGTGAAGTGGTGCCATCCGGGAAGTTGTCTCTGATAGAGCATGAAGCGACCGCAGAGCCAGGTGGCCTCGAGGAAATTCTTGACGCTCCATACCGCCGCCACCTCGGGCAGAAAGAAGGTGTAGAGAACCCGTCTACCCCTGTTGAGCCATTTGGTTTTCCTGGAACGATCGCCCGGCTTGCGGCACCTGTTGTGAAAGGAGGTCCATGAGGCGAGGAAGATGGCGGTCCAGCAGGTGTAGATGATCTTGAGAGTGCCTCGGCCGGCCGTGTCGGAATCGAGGCGAAATCCGGTGAGTGTCTGAAACTCGGCTGGGGGTCTGTGAATGGGCGCCATTCTCCAGGAATACCAGAGAGGTCAAGTTGGTGTTGGTTTGTGATGGGAAGAGGATGGATGAGTCGAGTTGTCCGTAGAGCCAAGAAAGGACGGGCACAGCACGACCAAATCCCCGGGATCAATCATCCTTTTGAGTTCCCGGATAACTTTGTTTCCTCTCAAGTATACGGTCAAACAGGGGGGTAGTATCAAGCATCAAGCAAAACTTCGAAACCCCCAGCACGCACGTTGGTGGCGCAAGTTCGCAACGGCCGCAAGGCATCCAGACGGGTTGTTTGCCTATCACCCCTTGGCAATCTCATCCATGCAGGTGTTCATACAACAACTCATGCAGTTAATTCCGATAGACATTCCTTTCAGCTGTGCCTGCGGTGTTCTAGACATCATCACCTCATTCTCCACGGACCGAATGAGTTGCAAGGAGCTGAGTGTCTTTGTATAGTTAGGGTGGGGGGACGAACTCAGAAGGAGCGATGCAGGGAGAGAACTCAAAACTCCGAGTGTTCTGCGCCTTCCCGCGGAGGTTGTGAGGAGTTGCGAGGAGCGTGAGGAGATATCCACATACCATGATCCTACACAGTTCGGAACGGGAAGGCACATAGTATTGATGTTGACAACCGCGGAAGGATCAACTGCTCGCGCGGGGCTTGAAAGAAAGAGGCGAAAAAAGAAGAAGCTGCGATGGGTAGGAGAATAACAGACAGAAAGTGAGTCGTCGATAACCACCTTCCCTCCGATCCTACTGTGTTTCTCCCAAAACCGGAAACCGCTAAACCTTGGTTGCCTCAAATCGCAAGCAGCCTGTTTGTTCCTCTATGCTGGCTTTTGTTTCATAATTGCAAGATTCGCTTTCAGCTCTCGTTTTGATGGCATGGATATGCACCGATTAGTTTGTCCAGGCTCACGACGAAATGAAAGGATCCCAGGATTTTTAGAGTGGTGAGATGGAGCAGATGCAGGTTTGCTACTATATGACGGGATCAAGACTTGATAGTGTTCTTGGGAAGGCAGATATTATGGAGGGATTCATACGGTCATGCTGTGCGAGGGGTAATATATGTGATGGGCAGGTACGTGGGAGGTTTGCTTTGTTGTTGGTTGTGTGCTCGACGGGGTTGTTCAGCAGATGTGGAAAAAGGGAATGAGATGGGAAGCTAACATGGGGAATGGGAATTCTGGAGGGATGGTGATAGTTCGATAACGGGTGACTTTCCGTGGTCATGATCGAGACTTTACCCTCCTGCCTTGCTTCCTTCACAACTTCCTTTCGTCTGAATTTACTTGATTCCTCACCCCCAACGTAACTTCCCTCCCTTTTTCATGCTATCAACAGCTTTGATCAAAATTAACATTCTACAGTTAGCATCAGCCTGTTCGAACATCTCACCTCCCCCCTCATTAGAAGTCATTACCACCACAGCAAGTCGGTTATTTACTCTGTTATTCCTCGCGCTACTTCGATCATCGACCTTTGAAACAAGAACATGGCCCACAAATTCCACGCTGCAATACTGAGTCCTGTTTCTAGCCACACCACCACGATGTCATAAAGAAATCGAAACCATTCCCAACCGAAACGAAGGCAAGATATGAACCCGACCCCTTTCCACACCGCGATTGAACACCAACCCAAAAGCACCTGCTCTCAACATGCCATACGCCCAAACCATGAGCAAACGCACTCAGGGTTATGACGGAAGCAACCAGGAACCATTCCTTACGCCGACGGTAAGGGGAAAGGACGCCTGTGGGAAGTCCATGTCCCGCCCATTCACTCGGCTTCCCTTTTACCGGCACTCCCTCCCAGTATCTCTAGGCTGCCCTGGTGTTCCTTTTCCCTCTTCTGTTACAAGTTACCAGTTCAGAATCAAGTCCATTTTCTGTCGTCGCCTTCCACCTCCGTCGAAATTGCATCTCCTCCCAGCTACCCACTTTCCTCCTCCTCGCTCTCCAACCCCATTTTCCGTTGACATTTTCCGTTGACATTTTCCGATCAAGTGATCATTGCCCATGAGCCGTCATTTCGAGTACCACCACTCCAAATGGCTCGAATACCTCTGGCAGTTTCTCCCTTAATCCATCAGATATGTGGCCAATATTGTGTCCACGACGGAGTCTCATACAGACGCGCGGGTGCCTTCCGGAAAGACATAAGGGCTACAACCAGCATCATGAGGCGGGCTAAGGGGTATAGAAAGGCACTGATGACGGTAATCCAGTCCCATAACGACCCTTTATCAAACTCATTATCATCGAATTTGGGCCAAAAGATAGAAATAAAAACACTCAACACTGCGACCGTAAGTGAGCTGCCTCGCCAAATCCACGCCTCTGCAAAGGATAGGAAACTGTAGTTCCACGCAGCTATGTGAATGCCGGAAAATAAGACAGAGAAGACCAAAAAGATGACTGTTAACAATTTGTCTGATGCCTCCGAGAATTCGACAGTTTCAGTTGCAGATAAATCTAGATGCTTTGTCATCTTTCGAACAAGGGACGGCTGTTCGCTGATTGACAATCCCCTATTCCGCCTATCCGTTCTCGTGTCCTCGATTACAGGCACCTGAGGTCCAGAGAAGGCTTCACCGTTGGTCGCATCCTCGGAAACAAGTAAAGCCTCGACCGTCGCTTCTTCTTCGGGTCCTTCGCTTTCAACTGAAGATGGAGATTTTGACGTTTTGGGTACATCTGCCTTGAGAATAAAAGCTAGACGAATATCCTGGGGGCAGTGGAACCAACAAGCAAATTCAATAACGCCACAAAAGGCATTTGCCACAGTGATGTCCTCATATAGAGAGACGGGGTATCCTCGGGACAGCCGAGCAATCACACTGACAATGAACCACAGTGTCTGAATGATTGAGAGTGCTTTGAGCGTCCAGTCACGCTTGGACTTGTCGGCTATTTCGTCGTCTGTGGGCAAGTCCGAGAATGACAAGCTCCCGTTCCTCACGAGCTTTGTAAGACTCTTCCCACCTACGAGCTCCATCTTTCCCGAGCCCGGGAGCCTCTGATATATACCATCCCTGATACAAATGAAGGCTTGTGATAAGCTGAAGTTGGCGAACTCTGGTCCTCCGAGTTGTCTTATTGTTTTCCGAAGTTGCAAGGCATTACAGAGATCTTCGAAGCTCACAACTGCTCCGCCCTCAGGGAAGAGAAATGCAAAAATAAATTTTGCGCCGTAGAATTTTCGACCCTCCCTCTTGGAAGAGTTGTTCGGATCATAGGCCTCGCCGTGATATGAACTCCAGGATGAAAGCAGAATGGTGCTGAGGCAGGTCCAGATGATTCCCTTTGTCCCTCGTCCAGCAGGTTCTGGTTGGAAGCCGATGAAGGCTGGGGTATCTCTCGTGTAGTAGAGCGTCGGCGCCATTGGGCTTTGAGGTGTCACACTCGAATCAGAGGTGATTGTGACTGTTCGTTAGATTTGGTGATGTGAAAAAGTGCGGGAGGGGTTGTGCGAGGTTTGGGTCCCGGAATAATGGGGACAACAGAAAGACGGAGCAACAACGACAAGAAGTAGAAACGAGGAGAGAAAGGGACAGAAGGAGAGAAGGAAAGAAAGCGAGAAGGAGAGCAAATGTAATTTGAGGCCTCACCTGCTTGGGCTGGGCACCAATGTCTGTAAGGGGCACTCTGCACGGCAGCTGAGCTGAAAGTTCATGTCGACCAATCATGAGGTCATCTTAAGAAGCCAGAAGAGCGCCTTACGCTTGAAATCACCTTTCACGGCGCTAGCGACTAACATGTATAAGTACAGTGGGTCACCAAAAAAATGCCCAACTTTTCTTTTACCCGCAAAAAAGGCCTAAACTCAACTTTTTCAACTCCTAGTTGCTTATATTCCCTTATTGCAAGTGTCACTCCAAAATTTAGTCAAAGACATCTTACCAAACCACAACGAGACATGCCGAATTTGTAGTCATTGACTGAGGGCTGACATAACCTCAAAGGCGCTCGTTTCCCATGTCGGACACTTACCAAAAGGGAAATAAGCATCCGATGCCGTGCCGAATGACATGCAGACGGGAGCTGCCTCACACACGCCGGCACCGAGTACCGAATCTCCGCTTTTGCCGGTGCTACCATCCGGAACCTTATCCAACAGCATGGGCTTGGCGGACTTTGGTGATACATATCTCCAAATGCTTCTTCTTTTACCGACAACTGTGTTCGGCGGTTGGGTTGGCCATGAAATTGGTTGTGTTTCCAGGGGTTCTCACCGCCGACCTTGCTCAGCGTCTTGGAGGAGTGCCGGACCTGGGGGTTGGACGTCGACGAGATTGTTGAGCGGGTGCTGGAATCATTTGATTACTTGAAGCAACTGCCACAGGAAGTGGTCATCGTGGGAAAAGGATACAGTTCAATGTATAGGGCTTCTATGCTGAGCTGTATGAGTTTGGGACTTTTCGCCATTGTCCTTCAAGTTGATATGCCTCACCGTCCTGTTCTTCGAAACCCTCGTCCTCCAAATAAGGAATTCCCGTGTAGCCCCGCCCATGTCCCATCCCTTTGCCCAACTCCCTGTCCCAGTGACATGCCTTGACCTCCAATCACATTCGTACCGGCTGTCCTCCAATTTGCCCACAAAATTCATCACTAATTGGTTATCCCCTGACTGTTTGTTGCCCCCCATATCCTCCGTCATCATGTTCCAGCATCACCAGATATAGCCCCTGGTCAAAGAGCCGTTCGAAGGTTGACGAACTGACAGGCAGCTGGCTGATGGTGATCCGACTCGTCCAACAGACTGCTGGGGCCTAGGATGGGGACAACAGCAAAGAGTCAAGAGTGTCCCTGGATCATTACTAGATCTAGGCATGACGATCTAGTCGTCTATGATCCTCCAGCCCTCCCAAATTGTATTGTAATAGTATTTGTGCTGCTCATCTGACTTGCTGTAGTGGTTTTTACAGATTGCTTTTTCCATTTTTATGGCGCTCCTTTTCGGCTTGATCTGGATCATGGATGGCGATTTCCGTCTCGCACATGCAAGTTGAATCCGCAGACGGTGGTCCACATCGTTGCATGTTCTCAGAATATTTTATCTCGTTTATGCAATTGCAGAGCATGTACCTGACGTGTACTACCGGCACTCTCCAACACATCTTGGATCTTTGAGTGATGGGAAATTGGCTGCTGGAATGATTGCTGTATGGTGGTTGGAGTGCTAAAATGGGCTTGTCTTTGGGCAATGACTGCTGAACAAGATGAGAAGACGATGATGATAGAAGATTGTGGTCCAGGGAATTCACCCTGGCTCGGCGGACTGGATTATATACAGGAATGGAGTGTAGCCATCGTAGCTTCCCTGTGCAGAGCCTGTGCAGAGCCTGTGCTGTGCACCTCGATATCCGTGGCAGGCGTGCCTGACACCCTACTTCTGATAGCGGTGATCCGAAATGTAGAAAGTTCCTTTCGCTGGTAACAAACACCTGAGCAGGAAAGCCTCGAAGAAATGTTGCATCAAACAACGGGATATATGTATTCCGTGAGACTCGCCCCCTCCCTATCACCCAGTCTACCGTCTTGTGGCTCTCATTGCGCGATGAACTGACGAGATCGGAAAATGTCTGTCACAGCCCACACAGAAGCTTCATCAAGTGGAAGTCTAGTTCCAGCTCGTGCCCGCAAGCTGTTCATTCCATCTTGATAGAACGATCTTCCGAACTCGATGGACCAGCCAAGCCATCAATGATCTCAGAGCCCAACGTATAGATCATGACAGATGGGAAGACCAGCCAGGCGCCGCTAGTGATGGGAATCAGTCTTAAGTTCGTCAACAACAGAGGTAGTAAAGAAACCTACTTGGGAATAATCCACAACAAGATCAGATCAAACGTAGAGTTATGACCAATATTGTCAAACCCAGAGTAATACTCATTAAGCCCTGTATGTCACACTCTTCGTCAACACCTGATTCCCTCCACCTCAAAACTCCCACAAGACTCAGAACGTAGAAAACTCACAATAAAGCACAGTCTTACTCAACGTCATCACCGCCGCCGAAAACCCCACCAACAACACCGTCGCCCCCCTTCGCCCCTCCCCCTTTCCACTTCCCAACACCCCCCAAGCATAAACCAAATACATCCCCGTCTCCAGAGCATTCATCATCCCCTGCGCGGCCGTGAACCCATTCCGCTCGTTCCACGCCTTCCATCCGTACACGTAATCGACACGCCCGTACAGCTCGTAGGGCGCCCAGAGCGGGTAGTGCAGAGCGCCGCCGGGCATGGTGTGGGGGCGAAGCAGGACGTAGAGGGTGTCCCAGATTACGAGGGGGAGGGAGATGAGCAGCCAGAGGAGGGTGAGGCGGGAGGGGGAGGTGGTGAATGTAGAGTTTGAGGTTGGGGAGGTGGGAGAGGCGGTGGTGGTGGTGGGCTTTCGTGCCATTTTGAGGGATTGTGCAGTGGGATGGTTCGATGGAGGGGATGAGGTTGGTGATGAATGAGGAAGGAAGTGAGAAAGTTGTGAGACAGTTGAAGGGGGGAGTTTGGGGTCTGTGGTGAGGATGTAAGTCTAGAGAATGAACGGACGAAGGTGGTGTTTCAGGAACAACCCCTCTTTTTTTATGGTTCCTTGCGCTTGTAACTTGGGACGGAAGGACGGAGGTTGAATGCTACGATGGTTCTAGCTTAACTAGAGAAGATAGTGTGTTAACTGAAATGGCATGGTGACTGCATGGAATATCGTTAGTCTCGTATCGGACTGCAGTTTGTTGCTTGCGGGTGTTCCTGCGTTGCCGAGAACCGAACTGCGGCACGCTGTGACACGGCGTGAAGGCACGCCAAATCGGCCAATCGACACGGCGGGTAAATGTGGGGATGTTGAATGGCTTTCAGCAACAATGAGTCCTAACAGAAAACACCTCTGCTTTGCCTTAGATGTTGATTAAAAACCTTAGCTTCGAAAGATTTAAGAAAAATAAAGAGCTGAGGAGCATATAGAAGTGTGGGCGTAGTTTGTTACGGCAAATAAAGAATGTTAAATGGTTGCCGACGATGAGGCTATGCCAGTTAGCATATAAAAGCTGGGTATAAGTGATAGCAAGCCGAGTATCCGCTAACAACTCGCTAACAAATAACAGAGCGACGTCGCGACGTCACGACCTTCCCCAAACTTCAACATCGCGACACAAATACAACCTCTGTTCTGAGCCAAGGCTCCGAATAGCGTAGGGCAGCGCAACTTTGACCCCGAACTGAATTGCGTTGAGGTATCATCGTACGCGCGGGACAACTTCACTGCGTTGAACTGAAGCCCCCCCCCCCCCCCCCCGGCGCTGAGTTGTGGCGCTGCGTTATTCGGAACTTCAACTTGCTCTGAGCTCATTTGAATGAAGCAGCCTCAAGAGCTTCTTTCTGTTTGTGATCAAGAAAGCAACAAACATAACCGGGAACACGACGTTGAATCTAGTGCACGCCCTTACAGGTATCTCCTCACATAGCTTTCTCAAGCTCCGATAGGGTGAATTGAGCCCCAACCCTTGGTCTCGCGAGACACGCCTTTCCTTCATGATGGCTTCCATTCCAGGAGGGAGTGCCTGGTCCCCGGACTGCCGCTCCATGAAGAAATTCGTCAACAATCCTGACCTACTAATGTGTTTGGGTGATGTGGTAAGTACAACATATCTTTTCGCTGCATTTTGTCGCTACACTACTTTCCTCACCTCTACACTTTCCCCTCTCTGTGTGTTCTCCTTTCCTCTTCCCCGATTATTTTCCCCTTGATGACACTTTGTGCATCTAGTCAAAAATTCCTTATGTTAATTTGTGTGTTCTTAGATTGGAGACCGCCACCTCCTCAAAGCGCTTCGGCTCACCAGCCGGGCCTTTGCCGCCGCCTTCGAGCGCGCTCTCTTCCGTGTCCTCAACCTCTGGTACGGCACGCAGTGTTTGCTCAAATTTCTCGAACCATCACAGGGGCAAGATATTGCGCCGTTTTTGAGACACGTCCGCCATCTTTCTTTTCACCCTCACACGAGGGCCGTATTCCACGGCTCGCAGCCCAGTTATTTCCTAACGAAAGAAGGTGAGGACTGGTACCGATTATGGGATCTGTGGGAAGATGACGAGGTAAAGTGTTATATTGAGAGTTTTCGAGCTGGGCTGGTGAGCTGTTCGTAAGTATAACTGCTCTGTGGAACCGCCTTCCGAAGGTGGTGTGAAGAACAACGTTCATTGTGGGAAAGGCTGACTGGTCGCTATTCTCAGGATGGATTTATCCCCTCCTCTCCTCTTAACCCTAGCCGAACATGCTCACCGTCTCACCGTTCTCGACATCCATTGCCGTACCACTCATTACTATAAGGACGTGGTACCTTCTGTGCTCTGTAAATTTAAGGGGCTCAAGGAGCTCAGCTTGCGGGACATACCGAGGGAATGGGACGACTACGCCAAAGCCATCACCACCGTTCTGATTAACTCGCCCAACATAGAGGCGTTGCGCGTGGCCACCTGGACGCACGATCGAAACGTTGAGAATTGGAATCCATGCTGTAATTCGTCAGACCCTTGTCCGCATGCTCTTCTTCCTGCCATTTGCGAGGAATTTGTACGCCAGCAAAGAAAAGGAGAGGGCCGACCAGTGAACGGCGTCGAAAGGACAAATATACCACGTCTCAAGCTCCGAGAAGTAACGGTCGACCATCACTCGATGAACCGGTTCATCCTCGATATCCCGGATCCGGATGGCGATCGCCAAAACCCACTCTACCTGGAGAAGCTCACCGATCTTCAATACCTTGAACGTTTACACATCGAGATACCCCCCATAAGCCAAGAAGAAGTAGGCCCTGGTATCGTCCGCCTCCCGAAGCTCACTCCGGCCATCGCCCCACGACTGCGATCATTGACCATATCACCGGCCTGTCCCCGAGAGTCCCGCAGATGGCATAAGTGGGTTCTCGAAAACAACTTTCTTGACTACGCTCGCCAGGTCTCACTAGGTAGGCTGGAAGATTTCGATTTCCTCGACAACTCGCGGTTCGAGAACCTCATACTCGATTGGTCCGACCGCGTTAATCCCCATGAGAGTATTTACACACTGCTTTACCTCCTAAAGCTACCGGCCACCAGGAAATCTCTCCGACGACTTGAACTCAATACGCCGGGCGATTGGACGAAGCTGGTCCCCTCCCTCAAAGACACCGTGTCGCGCCTGGGGGAGCTCAAGTATTTCAATATCCACCTGGCAGAGTATTATCCTCCTCTCTGTCTCTCGTGGGAGGCCTTAAAGCACGATAAACATTTCAAAAAGATGGTGGCCCTTGCAGAAGACTTCTTTGAGGTGCAACCGAGCCTTCACTTTGTAGAAGTCAACTACTTTCTGTACCAGGTTGTTCGGTGGGGCCCCGGCGCCCGTGACTTTCACATGGTCGAGGTCTTGGATCGGGAACTGGAGTGGGTTACTCCAGAAGACACCCCGTGGCAAGGGCCACAGAAGGACGCCGTGCCTTTCAGAGTGTTGTTATGAATGACATTTGAGGTAATGATATGCTTGCGTCCATGAAGGAGCAATTTCAGTTGGTCTTTGGGGTTGCTGCCTGCTCAGGACTCGTGAAAGGGTTCAGTATCCGGCGACCGGGAAGGAACACAAATAAGTCAGCTTATAGAAACGGTAGAAGGGAAAGAAGCATCAAATCATATTACGAAAGCCGTGATCGTTTACAGAATGTATGAACGTGTGACATCTGGTACGTGCGGGGCTGTGTGTCGCTGAGATCATCGACGCATGAACGTTGTGATGCAAGAATAAGGGGCAAGGCTTGGCAGAGTAGCAGCCCGAGCATGTCACTAACAGTTCTGTGTGCCAAACTCGGACTACTTGTGTTGAAACTATCTCCGGTACCAGAGGCAAGCCGAGAATCACGGAGGAGGCACACCGTCGGACCGGTCGGGAAGACCCACCGGTGGCGATCTGTGAAATGAGGGCGTTCGGCGGTGTGGCACGGAAGGCGATGACTAGTCGTTCATGAACGGAAAGCATACGAGAATGTTCGGGAACCGACGTTGTTGCCCTATCATAGCCCATGCGGCTGAGCGATCAGACACGATGCGCGTCCATCTGGCCCCGAGCGTTCACTACAAAGGGCTGAAAGGGAACTGAAACTGGCACCAACCGGGTGTATGTAGGTATTTTTTGGTTTAGCCGGACAGGTTGGCTTACTGGGTGTTGATCTGTAAATGCACTTGCAACCATCCAAAGGCCCATTATTGCCAATGCATGGCATCAACAGTCGTCAACTTAAGCCTGGCCATTTTGTGTCTTGTTACCTTACATAACCTCTCTGGTTACACAGCAGCTCTGATTGTATTGGGGGAGATGTTACGGTCCCGTCTGCTGTACAGCAAGCTCGTCGTACTCGGGGTATTGTAGATCGCCGTATGACTGATCCTCGCTTGAGAACATGTGAATCTGGAAAAAGGGAATGATAGCGACGGACGAGGGCATTCCATGTATACTAGACCGTACTGCGGAGACAGGATGCTTGGCGACTTTTGGTGAGGCTAATGGGTAGAATGGTTAGATATGAGAGAGGCACAGAGGTATACACAGGATGGGAAGTGTTGTTGGGTATGATTAGATGCGGGGCAGCAGTCATGGCACAAAATGCTGTGTGGCATGTCAATGTGCCTATTTGGGACCCAGCCTCCCTCTGTTGGACCCTTCAAAGACCCTGATCATCGCTTTGTTTCGCAAGTACACCCACACTCCCCCAGGACAGGACAAAGGAGGGTGTCATTGGGAGGACCGGCAACTCTTTCTTTTTAGTTAACGAGCCAATCAAGCGGCATGGGGGAGTATCAAAGGTGACTTTGGATCATCATCAACAACTGTTGAACTCCCACTGGAGGATAAGGGTCGTGGAGAAGCCGGCTTCGGCGTCCACATTATTATCACTGTTGGTGTGACAAGCGAGGAAGGATGTTGGGTACGGTGCCATCGCTTGGGTAACAACATGAAGATAGGCTCGATGCCTCGACCTGGCCTTGTCCTGTGATGTTGCACAAAGCGCAATGTGAAGACGTCTGACAGAAAACATTGAGCAGTGTGATACGGAGGCAGCTTTATTGGCCAAGCTAGGCTCCAGCCTTGGAAGAGCAAAGATGCCGATAAGACGGCAATGAAGGCAGGATGGGAAGGGGTAAGCAGTGCAGTGATGCATAACACGAGTTGGGAGTTGGAGAGACAGGGTTGTTGACGACATGCTAGCCCGACCAAGACATCGGCGTGGACGTGGGTACGGTTTGTATGTTGATGACTGGAGTCGAGACAGACCATAAATGTTGGGGTCGTTATCGTATGCGGTTCGTATTTCGCGATGTTGTGGGAACGGGTGTTAGGAGGTCGAGATCAAAATTGAAGGCATGTCTTGCGTCAGCGAGGCTTAGACCTGAGTCAGCAAAAAACTGCAGATTTGAGGATATCGTGATCTTTCGAGGTGGCGAGTAACTTGCAGGCGGGACTGGAATATTGTAGAGGATTCCGCGTTCATGACCAGGCATGGAATTTCCCATCGGGTACCGACCTACCAGACACCGAGTTGGAGGATTTCCATGGAATTTTTGGGGTTGTTGTCAAGGCGAAAGTCGAGGGAGAACGGGACAGCACGAAAGAGGACGGAGAGGAAAGCGATGTCAACTTCCTTGTCAAGGCAAAGAGGTAGAGGTTTATTGATATCGCCAGTCGGTACTTCGTCTCAACTCTCGAGTTCCTTCCCCGCCAAAAGCCCAGCCACCTGAATCGTGGGAGTGGCTGCCTCGCTCTTGCCTCTTTCCTAGGTGTAGCCTTCCTTCCGTTTGGTCAGCCTGACTGCCTGAATGGAAATTAATGCAGTTTTTGTTCCTGGAAGCCTAGAATGCTTTTTCGGGCGCATTTGCAAGTTGTTTGCCTGAAACCCAGGGGCACCGAGTGTCGGGAAGTCGGCGTGATATCTCGATTGGATCGCTCCAGTCTGTTCTCAACGGGAGGATGAGCTGAATGGATGAACCTTGATCAACTGTCGAGCCAGATCCCCGTTCTCGCCTCTTTGACTCCACCAGGAGAAACATGCATTTCTCCTACGAGACGGTCAGACGGTCATGTTTCGAAGTTGCTTCTTGGCTTGGCTGATGGCGAAGGAGGCGAACATCCCTCTGGATTATTCCAGTTTCCACCGGCACCCAGCCCGTCACCGAAGTGAGTTCCGCAACTTCCGGGACGACAACGACGGTCGAGTGACCCAAGCAACCAATCAATATCATGTGCAGATTGGATCGGCTTTGGGGTTACGCAAAGAATAAAATATCAGATGCCTCGGATGCGAACTGCAGCTCAAAACAGAAAGACAAGTCGGGGAGGTGGAGATGAAGCGGACGGGGAAGTTTGTGACCCGCAAATCCGCTCCGTCCATGTCGCCGCCGGTCCTTGCTCCGGTGTCCCTGTTTTGGCAGTATCAAGAAAAGGTCGTTATTGCTGCAAAATCTGTTAGTACAATAGCAGGTAACTTGGGACGTTGTACCTCTGTCCACCGTCCAACCTCTCCCCAACTCATTGTGGTCTTGGAACCGGCAAAGAAGAAGCTTTGTGTAATGCAAACATTTCCAAAACTCAAGCAGTTCTCTGTCTTTTCCCTCTCTCCTATGCTGGTGCCCTTTGAACTAGAGGTACTGCAGTGTCAGGAATGTCTTCGGATGCTTACATGAAGTGGTACTCCTTCCACTTCCCTGGTGGTGATGTTCTAGGTGATGTTCAGTGCGGGTCTCGATGTCTCCATGGCCTCCATCAAAACCCCACTGAAACGGCGGGGCCATTGGGGCTCTGGGAATGCCCGGGCCCCCGCTCGTCCCGTCAGTGCCACGCCGAAACTCCACTCTCCCCGATTTTCCATCTCGTCCAGGTCGTCCCTTGTCCCAGTCTCACCTCCAACCAGTCCCACCGCTCGCATCGCCTTTCGTCAACCGCACCGACCGAAATCATTACCCTTTGCCATCACCATCCAGGCAGATCCGGGATCCGCCATCCCCCTCACGATACGCGAGCGGCATGTCGTGGTACAAGCACTGGACGGTACGGAGAAGTGGAAAGGTACAGCATGAAGCACAGCAAATGATGGCCGGCGACGAGGACGACGACATCAGCCAGTCAACATGTTCACCGGCCGGCTAGGCGCTTCTCTCAGCATCTGTTGACTCGGCCATGGACAGCTTGATAGGTGATACTGCTTACAGTATGCAATCTCAACATGGCGCGGTTTGCCCAATATCGCGAGGCCTCGACTTTGGTCCAGCTCTATCAGCCCTTGAAGCCAGCAAGCGCACCAGACCACAAGAGGATGCCGTGCGCCTTCACACCGTCCAGGGCCCTCCATTGTCCTCCAATCTTCGCAGCCAATCATGGCCAGTCACCAAAGGCCCAAGCACCGAAAAGGATCAACCACCACCCCCCGACCACCTCCTGCTCGCAGCCCGTCATCTTCGATACCTCCGAATGGCGCCTTTTTCCATGGCCTGGTCGGCCTTGACTGGCCCTTGACGGGTCTTGTCCCTGCACCTCTGTGGTGCTTGCGTTGATGGCTTCTGCCTGCGAGAGCTGTCATGCAGTGCTGGGTTGTCAGGTTGTATAGGTGATGGCCCAGCGGCTAGTCTGTGGTCAGAAAGTTCCCGTCCTGCTCGAGGACGCGACGTGGTCAACCTCTTTTATACCTTCAGCCAGTTGCGGTTCCGCGGGAATCGCGACAAGTATATTATTACATGGAGGACCGGAGCCCATCGTCGTCTTGGTTGCCCAACCCACAAGACTCTCACTAGACTCGTGTCTTCTAGACTCTTTTGTGTTTCCAACTAGGGGCACGCAGCTCCGGCGTATGGCTGATAAGTAAGCTTCAGCACGCGAGCAAGAGGGTACGTGGACAGTCTTTGTTGTCTGTGTGTTTCCCATTGTTACGGCGAGGTATCCCGCCGGCACTCCAGCTGGCCCCCTCTGGGACCCCCCTCGAGGACCCCTTATCGCAGCCAAGTGATCGACAAGAGTCAATCGATCGCTTCTAGAACGCCAACCCCTACCTATCATCCGCCACCGACTATCGGCTCTTCGGACCCTTGGACCCCAGCTCGAGCCCAGGACCCCAACATACCGGGGGCTCGTGCCCCCTGCTGGTCGCGTCTCGGTCGCCTGCCGCTCTTCGGACGCTCGTGGACCCTTCCACATCTGGGGCTCACCTTGGGGTTATAAGTTCCCCTTGTCCCATCTCCTGTTTCTTTGTTGGGACGAGGAACCCTTTACTGTGCCGGGTCTTCCAAGCTGTCACTTACTCGCTGACCCAACATTTATCATACCTTCGTTTCGTCGTTGGCTCTGTTTCGGTCCAACCATAAAACCTTCTGCCACACCGACACGCTCCGGCGGCTTTTCCTCCTTTTACCCTCGCTTGTCTTCATCTAAACCTCCATCCGGATACGATACCCCCCATTCGATCGAATTCCAGCCAGACTTAGTTGCCCATCATGCACGGCTACTCGTCGTCCTCCGAGTCGGACGACGAATACAGCTATCGTCGGAACAAGGGGAAGATCCCGGTCCCCGCCAACTCCAACGATGCCAACAAGAAAAAGAAGAAGCTTAAGCTGCCGCCTCAACAGTCCATAAACCGCATCTGGAAACGTTTCAGCACCAAGAGGTTCAACAAGGCTTTGGCAATCTTGCCATTCGACCCTGTCCCTCCGCCCACCATCTCCGACCGGTCTAATGAACTGCTCAGTGAGGGATACGAGCGAGCTGCTGAGGAATGCCGAAGAAAAGTCAGAAAGATTATTCAAGAATGCAAGAGGGTGAACACGCGGTACCGGGATCCCGGCTGGGACTTGGTGAGTAACTCCGGTCGAATACCTCCCCCTTGAACTGTGACTGACATGCGGCTTTCCTACAGGACTGGGATCTTAAGATGGAAAAGGGCCACTGCCTAAACAGCTTGGGCCGAACCAAGTTCGATTTGAGCGCGTCTACAATGCAAAATCCCAGCGCTACCGTGCCCAAAGCGGTGAAGCGTGTACACGAGATTTACGAGAAGCCTACATTCATGGCCAAGATCCTGGGCTCGGACGTCAAGCAGGGAAGCTTGGGAGACTGCTGGTTGATGGCTACTTTGTCTGGCCTTGCCAATGTCAAGGACGGTATTAAGCGGATATGCGTCGAATACGACACTCGGATCGGCATTTACGGGTTTGTCTTTTACAGAGGTATGTTTCTACCACCACGTCTGGCACCGAAGCGAGTTGCGCTAACACTTCTGCAGATGGCGAGTGGATCTACTCAATCATTGACGACAAGTTGTACCTCAAGTCACCTTGCTGGGATTCGCCAAGCATGCAGCGTAACTTGCTACAACAAATCGATCGTGAAGATGTCGAACGGGTATATCGTCAAACCTATCAGACCGGCTCCAAGGCCCTCTTCTTTGCCCAATGCAAGGATCAGAACGAGACCTGGGTGCCTCTGATCGAGAAGGCATACGCCAAAGCTCACGGCGACTATGCTGCCCTGTCGGGAGGATGGATTGGCGAGGGCCTGGAAGATCTTTCTGGCGGTGTCACAACCGAGCTGCTCGCTTCCGACATACTCGACCTTGACGCGTTCTGGGAAAACGAACTCAGCAGGGTCAATGAAGAGTTCCTGTTCGGTTGCAGCACAGGTTTGCTTGACGGCGGTTATGGCGAGCGTGAAGGCATTTCCGAAGGGCATGCCTACGTCGTCATGGAAGCAAGGACATTGAAAGACGGCACACGCCTCGTCAAGCTTAGGAATCCCTGGGGCAAGACCAAGAAGGGAATCTGGGAGGGCGCGTGGTCGGACGGTTCCAAGGAGTGGACCACCGATGTCCAGGAAGAGCTCGGTCACCAGTTCGGCAGTGACAGCGTCTTCTGGATTTCCTACGAAGACCTGTTGCGCAAGTATCAACACTTTGACCGCACTCGTCTGTTCCGCGATCCTGATTGGCGCTGCTGCCAAAGATGGCTCGGTGTCGAGGTGCCATGGAAGCCTCAGTACAACGAGAAGTTCCACATTAAGCTGACCCGCGAGTCGCCCTTGGTATTGGTCCTCAGTCAGCTGGACAACCGGTACTTCAAGGGTCTCCATGGTCAATACTCCTTCCGCCTACACTTCCGTATCCACGAACATCACAGACCCAACCCTGAAGACTACATTGTCCGTAGCCATGGCAACTACTTGATGGACCGGTCAGTATCCATTGAGCTGCCCTCCATGTTACCTGGCAACTATAGTGTCTTCATCAGCGTCGTCGGCGAGCGTAACACCAGCCAGCCCAGCATCGAGGATGTGGTGAAGCGGGAATGCAAGAAGCGTGTCGAGAACGAGAAGCTCGTCCAAGTCGGATATGCCTATGATCTTGCCCACAGCAAGGCTGCCGCCCATCTGGAAGCTGTGAAGGCCCTTCGGAAGAAGGCCGATCAGAAGAAGGCTAGCGATGCTCGTCAGACGGAGCGTCATCGGTTGTGGGAGAAGCGTCACCTCAACCGCCAGATCACCAAGAAGCAGGGTCGTAAGAATAACCAGAAGCTTGAGGCCAGGCAAGCCGCGCGCGAGGAGAAGAAGCGTCAGGAGGAAGAGCTCAAGCCGAAGGATGTCGGTGTTCAGACCGAGGAACCCAAGGAAGAGGAGAAGAAGGCCGAGGATACCAAGCCCGAGGAGCAAGCCAAGAAGGCCGAGTCGGGTTCTGATACCGAGAAGCAAGAAGGCAAGGATGCAGAGGCTGACGAAAGTCCTGAAGGCACACCTCTTGCCACGCCTGCCGAGACACCAGCGGTCGAGAAGACCGAGAGCCAAGCTTCCGGCGGTATGAGCGCTGAGACCGAGAAGAAGGCCGACCAAGAAGGCGAGGTTCCTTCATCGGGCAGCTCCGAAGCCTCCAGCGGTCCTCCCTACACTCCCAAGACCGATGCCTCCGTAGCCGATGCTGCAGATGAGAAGGACAAGGAGAAGGTCCCTGTCCCTCCTGCTACCGACTCCAAGCCCGCCGCCGACTCCAAGGTGTCTGGTGGACCTCCTGCTGCTGAAGAAAAGAAGGAAGAGAAGTCCGAGGATAAGCCCGCCGCCAAGAGCAGTCCACCCAAGAAGAAGTCGCCCAACATGTACGTCACTTCCGACGGCGAGTCGAGCGCCTCCCCCATCGAAGACTGGGAAGAGCTCTACAGCTCCGACGACATGACCCGCAAGCCGCGCATGAGCGCCCCTCCTCCTGCCGGAACCGTCATGGTCAGCAAGTACAAGGACGAGACCGAGGACGAGAACGAGCCGGATCCGTGGAACGCCATCTGCGTCGTTGGGCTGCGGGTGTACTCCAAGGACGAGGACCTCGAGGTGCGCATCGTCATGGAGGGCGGCGAGCTTGAGGAAGGCGGTATGGGTGAGAAGGGTGGAGTTGATCTCGACAATGCTCAGGCCAACGCTGGTGGCGCGAGAATCAAGGATAGGAGGGAGGGTGAAGGAGAGGATGCGTATGAGGGCGATAGTGAGGAGGAGAGGAAGAAGGAGAAGCATAAGCAGAGGAGGTATTCGGTTATTGTGCAGAAGGGTAAGGGTGAGGAGGAGTATGAGAGTGCGGTGGAGAGTCAGAAGGAGCTTCTGTAGAGGGTGGTGGGATGAAGGGATGGGCATAGAATGCATTTGAGTGCGCGCGTGCATTAGAAGAGAGCGATTGCGATTGTTTTGGTTATTTTTTGGTTTATCTTTAGGCACATGGATGGGTTCTTGGATATGATCCCCATTCTGTCGATTCGGGCACTTCAAGGGGAGTAAACACACACACACACACACACACGGACCCACGGTACTGGTATGGATGGATGGCGTTCTGGCTTAGTTTTGGATGGGTGAAGGAAGGGAACGGAATGCTTGTTGGTAATACCTCGTGTTTCGGTTAGCATGGCAGTTTAGTGAGCTCGAAGTCCACTTAATCAGGTTGCCCATATCAATGTTCCTTCATTACAGTCACGCATGTGAAATTCGGTGAACCTCGAGTGAAATGGTGATAAAAGTCATGGTATCATTCTTGCAAAGCAACACTTGAGCAAACTCGTAACTCCTTCCCAAATATCCAGTCCGAATAACCATTCGTAAACCATTCCAAACATATCCGGGGGTATCCATCCTTCATCATATCGCTCTTACGCATTCGTGCGCATCCTTCCCCTTTGCACCTCAACTCAATATATCATTCTCTCTTCACAACGCAAGCCATCGGGACCTCTCCTCGCAGTCCCGAAGTAACTCTCGAAACCCGCCCATATCAAACCTCAACAATAGTCGGCAAACTAGGCTCAAACTTTCTTCCCTTAATTGACCTTCTTCCTCCCCACACTCGCCGCCTTTTGTCCCTGAGTCGCTCCTTGGCTGGTGTAGCGAACGTAGGCATATCCGGCAGCAGAAATAAGAGCAATAATGAGGAAGTTGCCTGTTTTTGCATGCGTTAGCATTTTTTGTCTCCTCAATGCGCTCGATTCCCTTGTGGCCCCCGTCGCAGCCTCGTCGGCTATCACAGACAGTGGCAGGAACGTAAGGTTGTAAAAGGGAGAAGAGGAAGGGATAAGAGGAAGGAATAAAAGACTTACTAGCAACAAAACTCCCCACACCCCCCAACGTGTTGGCAACCCCTTTGAACAAGTCTCCGACAAAGTTGAACAGGCCGAAGAATAAGCCGAAAAAGGCGGAGAAGATGGTGTGGAAGATGGAGTAGATGCCGTTGAAGAGGGACTGGATGAGTTCGGTGATGGAGGTTAGGAGGGAGGTTAGGGCTGTTGAGATGGCCATTTTTGGAAATTTGGTGGTTTTCAGGTAATTTGTTGGTGGGTTTAGTGGTGTTTGATATTGTTCAGTTGGGTGTTGGTATCGTGATGGTTTTTGTGGTGTTGCGGTGTTAGTGCAAGAGTTTCAGTGCAAAGTGTGTTCAAGACAAAATGAGTGCAACCACACGAGGGGATCACCGAAAGTTAAATACTCATATTCCTACGAGCTCACAATGACGATATTCTACCTCCACAAGTTCTACCTGTTTTCTCAAGGTGCTCTCCCGTGCCGTGTCACATACACGTATGGTCCCCAACCCGGACCACCCAAAAACCCACTACACAAAGTGACGATGTCCCCAATGACGTCAGAGGCTTTGTCCTACACAACCCAGCCAAGACACCAACATACCGAACCCAAAACAAACCAAACCAACCAAACAATGAAATGGAGATCGACAACAACCATGGTCATGGACCCTACGCAAGTCATACCTTGCAGCAAAACGTATTTTTTTGGCTTGACCGTTCCGCCCTGAGCGGTTTCAGGAACTGGAGCATTCCATCTCATTTGTTTTGGACGAAAGGGGAGAATGAAAGACTGGCCAAGAAGTGGAAGTGATGCAAGAAGGGTCCAGGTGGGTCTACGGTGGATTAGGGGGAAAAGGCCCAGGACCAGATCTCAGACATTGACCACGTTGTTGAAGTAAATACACCAAGTAAGAAAGGCACTGGGAACAAGAGTTGAAGGGAGAAAATATTATGTGACTAAATGCAATCATTTACACAATGTAGCGCCTACTCAAGGCACACGCACCATGGATGCACAAAGAAACACCGTAGTGCAAACAATCAGGGTATCTTGATTACTTTTCTTTCTAATTATCCAAAAAAAAGCCGCCCATTAACTTCAATCATCACTCTTTCCTAATACCCTATTCACATGATCTACCAGAATCAAAATCTACCTCGCCTGCCCGATATCCTCAGCAACCGCCTTTCCCTTCCCCTTGGGTTCACTCGGGGGAGTACCCAGTCTCTCTGACACCGGCGAAGCAGCTTCCGCTCTCGCGCCGCCCATACCATCCTCCGAAAGCGGGCTCGGAGATCTCGGAGCATCCATCAAATTATCCGGCGCCGACAACCTCTGTTCGCGATTCGCATCCACCGGAGAAACCTGAGCGCGAGCCTGAGCCTGAGCCGGAGCTGATGCCTCATTCTCCCTGGCCGGCAAATAGGATTCAGCATCGTCCTCCCTTCCCTCACGAATCATGGGCAAAAGCCCAGGTCCGCTCGAGCTAGCACCAACACCACCATTACTAGCAGCACCAGCAGCACCAGCACCAGCAGCAGGAGTCATCATTGGCTGCGCGGCATCACCCTCCTCTCCCCCATCCATCAACCTCTTCTCCTCCGGCAACCCCATCGTCCTCCGATCCTTATTCAACACCCTCTTCCACAAAAGCCCAGCAACCACCAACCCAACCAGAATCAAAGTCCCAAAAATGACTCCCAGCGCAATAGAAACCGTCTTCCAATTCCTCATCCCATAATAATAAGAACCCTCGTCCGTTGACGACGAGCCTCCGTGCGTAGACCCTCCTCCAGAGCCCGAGTTGATTGACTCCTTGGGGCAGTAATACTCGTAATCGGAGCAGAAGTATTGAGATTCCGGGATGGGGGAGCCGTATTCGGTGAAGGTGATGATATTTGCTTGGTCGAGGGTGGTAGATTTTGCGGAGGAGGAAGCAGAGTTGAAGACGGCTGGGGCGACGGCGAGTTCTTGCCGGGCGAGGTCGAATACCATGTATGTCCGGCGCAGGAGGGAGTTACCTAGGTGGTAGTAGGGGGTGCTACTACCAGAGCTAGAAGAGCCGAGGCTGACGCCGTTGCGTGTGAAGACGTCATCCCAGGTTTGGATGCCGAAGACGCAAGTGCCTTCTGGGAGGTTGAGACCGGAGGAGGATGAGGACGAGTCCTCCGAGTCGGAGTACGAGACCTGGCCCGTGAAGACGCCCGGGTGGATGATCAGATCAGAAGTTGGCACTTGTAGAAGTGGGCCGCCCTCGCCGCCGAGCCGGAAGGCGAAGAGCGTTGTGTTGTCGAAGGTGCCGGCAGCGCAGGGGATGGTGTAAAAGCCCGCGGTGGTGTCGTGCGTGGCGCCCGTAAGGGAGGCGATATTGCTGACGAGGTCGCTGGGGAGGAAGGAGATGAACTCGCCCATGCTGATGGTGACGTCGAGGGGCAGGTCGTTGGAAATTAGCGGCTGCTGGGAGCCATCTCCGCCGGTAACGAGCCTGGTGGCGTTGATGGAGTGGACGGACACGGAGAACTTGCCGGAAAGGGCGTGCGGGTTGTTGGCGCTGAGGCGGAGGAGGTCGCCTTCGTAGCGGGACTTGTCGACGGCGCCGAAGAGAAGACTGCCGGAGGTGCCCTCTTCATTGTCGAGCCAGATGCTGTAAGCCGGGGTGGAGATCTGGCCGGAGGAGACCATGCGGTCAAGAATGGTCGGGTAGTAGCCCTGGGTGCCGTCGCCGTAGTAGGAGGCGGTGTTGGAGTAGTTGTACCCGAGTCCCAGCACACCCATCCACGAGTTGGCATTGTCGACTAGGCCCATCGGGTAGTTGTCGACGGTGAGGCCGCCGATGACGAGCTTGTCGGTGAAGTTGGTGCCCCTTACATAGCCGGAGAAGGTGAAGGCGTCAAAATCGGTGTATCGTGAGTTCGCGGTTCGGTACGTGGATGACTCAGACTTGTTGAAGCTTCCCCAGACACATTTTTGGACATCATCGCTTTGAACGTCTTCATTCCACAAGTGCGCATAGTACTGAGTGTCGCAATACTCGGTGGTGGCGTCAACAACCCAGGTGTCGGTCGAGGTTGGCGATATGAGGAGCGAGAAGTTCTGAGGAGGAGTGCCGACCTGGGCTTGGACGAGGTATGGGACGACGAAGTCGGATAGTGTCCTCGAACCGTTCTGCCCTAGGTCGAGGTCCTTCAGCTGGGGGCGCGAGAAGGGGAGATGAACATAGCCATCGGCGGCACTGGCGACCTCAACAAGGCAGAGCGCGGCTGGCCACAATTGGCGAAAAAGAGTGTAAGGTGCCATTACTTCGGTGAGTATGGCGGGTGAGTGAAGAAGTTGATGAAAGAATGTCGTTGATTCAGTTCATGTTATGTCGCTATCGTTGATTCCGCTGTCGGTGCAAATGCCGAGTTGTGAGAGTATCGTAGAACTTGAACACAAGACAGCAACAGCAACAAAGAACAAACAGACTATTAATGAGAGGAGGTGAACAAAAGAATGTCAGCCAGCTACCCGTACAGTGAAGTATTGAAAAGGGGAAACAAAGAGAGAGAAAGCCGAGAAGCGGAACGGTGAGAATTTTCCAAGACGGGCCCGACTTGTGTGGCTTCGGACAATTGAGATTTGAGGGTACCATTTCGTCTTCTAGCGTAGGCTGCAGCAGGCAGATGTTCCAAAGAGGTTAGATCCATCTGGGCATTCCCGTGTTGGTCGGCTACCTTACAGTTCGCCTTCGAGAACCTGGAAGTCCAAAACCAGCATCACGGTTGAGCACATGGTCTGTGCTTGATTCAGGAACCAGACGCCCGTCCTCTCGTACATGACCAATCCAACGCTGGACAGACTCCCTTGAGGTCGCGCTTGACATTGTGGCTTAGGTCTTTTAGCAAGTTCACTCTTCGTATCGATGGATGGGTTGGATGCATGGTTCAAAGTTGATGATGGGAGTCGTTGACGACGGGAGTGATCAAGATGCATTGACTCAGGTGGAGGAGGAAGATTTTCAAGTCGGCGCCAATGGGGATCTCGGCCCTGAAAACTCCCCTAACCGTCAGCCGTGTAGGATTGCCCTGCTGCTGCCGGACCCGCCTCGGGCACTTCAAGACGGCAAACTGAACCACCCACCTCACCACCTAAGAAGCCAGACAAACGCTTAGTTCGATAGAGGTACCAGGGAGTATCTCTTAGGGTATCTGTCTATACTAAGCATTACAACTAAAAACATTACTTTATCCAAATGTTTGCTTCATGAAATCCATCAATCCCGTCCGTCTCGAACAGCGGGCGAGTGGGTCACATCTCCATGACCAAGTCCACCCGACCCGACCTGCCGAGAGCCGACATCCATCCATCTCGTAGTCCCATCATCATCATCATCGCCATTCAATCCCCTCAAAGCATTCAACCATACTTCTACCATATAGTTCCCCGAGCACCAAAGAACGCCTGGTAAAAAAAAACCAAAAGAGAAAACACAACACAACTTAACCACATGATCCCTACTTACCTCTATGACGCATACCTCGGCGCCATCTCCCCCCTCCTCACCAGCGGCCCTGCACCCCTCTGATAAGTAGGCGGCGGCGGTGTATCCTCGTACATTGGCGGCGGTACCAGAGGTGGAAGACCGCCTTCTGGAACACGCCAGGTTGTAGTAGTAGTAGGTTGTACGGGCTCGCTCGTTGCTACCGCTCCTGCCGCTGCCCCGATGGCCCCGGTCCCCCCCGCTCCGATAACTCCACCCGCACCCGTTGGACCCGCTCCTAACGTCGGTGCCGGTACCCGGACCGCATGAGGAGCAGTGTTCGGATCCAAACCCGACGATAGCCAATTCCACCTGGTCGGACTTTGTTTCTGGCGCCGGCATAACCTCAAGCTGCAGCATAAGATGGCGATGACGATGAGGCCGACGATGACGGCGACGGAGATGATGAGGGGGAGCTTGTCTTTGGGGACAGCGCTGGAGCCGCAGCCGTGGCGGTTGTAGCATACAGTGCGGGGGAGGATTGCGAGTCCCAAGGGGGAGGGGGAGGTGATGGTGGTCGGGGTTGGTGCCATTTTGGCTTGGTGGTGAAGTTGAGGTGAGGTTGAGGTTGAGGTTGAGATTGAGGTTGAGGTTTGGTTGTGTGAATGAGAGTGTCACCACCTGGGAGTGTGACGTGGTGGTGATAGTTCTTGTGGGTGAATGTGTTGTTGTTGTTAGCTTGGTGGGTTCCCCGATTGACGCGTTATTGACTTGTTTTATCGAGGGCGGGTGTTATTGAACTCCGAATTCTCGGTCCATGAGTCCTCCTTAGCAGGCAGAGACTCAAAAGTAAAAACCAATTGATATTTCTCAAATCGAAACGACGATTCAGAAGGGGGGGCATCACATCCTTTTATGCTTGGCACACACATGTTGTCAGTTGCCCCTTTCGACTGCGTCCCATCGCCAGGAACGGTCACGAAGCATGCATGTGGTGTTGTTGGGTGGTAGCGCGTCTGCGCATTCAGGAACGAAAAGAACACTAATATTGGGTTCTAGCCCGTACTCACTTGCAAGTCATTGGGCCGACATCTGGACATCAAATGACTCTCTTTGGGGGGGCTGAGACATTTGAAGGGCCGGGACCAGACCGTGAACGGCTAAGAGGGAAAAGCGGGAATAACGGCATTGACTTAGACCTGGGGTTCGTTCGGGGCGATCCGGAAGGCGGATTGGATGAGGGATATAAAGGTCGAATGAACCAGAAGGACTTAGGAACGATGCCACGTCCTAAGTGGTATTATTGATCGGGTTATCGACAAGATCTTGCAAAATCAAGTTGATAGAAAGAAGGATGGATGGCTTCGGTCGCGGAAATGCGCTGCTGGGCGTTTAATCCGCTAGCCTCGTTAGGTATTGCCCAGCGATGCGCAAGGTCTTCTCCACCCTACCCTGCCAATGCGAAGTACCTTGCATATCATGGCTTGGTCTACCTCATAGTGCAGGCATGTGAGGAAAACAAAAGTCTTGGTCTTGTTGGTCTTGTTAACAACTTGGGCCTTTTGCGATCACTTGACTCGGAAAAGATAATGCATTCGTACGGAAAGGTCTCATCAAATGGAGGTTTTGGTGTCAGAGGTAGACCGTTGAATCCGTGAGGTTATCTCTGAATGCCCTCATTGTAAGCGCTATCACTTACACGATCAAGGGTTAGGGTTTAACGCAGACTATGAGCATGACTGAGATGAGTGACAACGAGTGGACGATGGCATTAGGATATGTCGAAATAAAGTACATTTAAAATATTATACAAGACTTTCTTTGTTGAAAGACATAAGTGAAGGAAAAGAAATGTTATGGCCCAAGTCCCAATAGCTCGTTGCTCATATTTCGCCCATTCCAATCATTTGTTGGCACCGATATCTTATCGTGAATCATAATCCCAACTCCAATAATCAAAAGCGCCCTGTACCAGAAAATAACACCCAAAAACAACAATCCTAAAAGTATCCATCTGCAAATTACTGGTAGTTCCCACCCGGCTTATAAACCGGCTCCGGCTGGTACGGCGGCGGCTGATAAGTCCCCGGCTGGGCCCATCCTCCACCAGGGGCATTAAGTCCATTCGGGTTTTGCGGTGGTGCTGGTGGTTGATTGTGAGATGAGTGAGCCCATCCTCCAGGGGCAGCCGCCGTCTGTTGCATATTCTGGTGCATGTTTATGCGTGACCGACGGACTCTCCTCCTGCGAAAGAGGACGGAGAGGAAGACGAGGATGGTGCATACGACGACGATGGCGACGATTACGCCGATGAGAGCACCGCGCGAGAGACGACGCCGCCGGCGGTAGGTGGTGAAGCGGGGGAGGATGTTGGCGAGGGTTTCACCGCTGGAGAAGAGGGATTTGGCGATGAGGGTGGATGGTGTTGGTGCCATCTTGATGATGTTTGTCTCCTTGGTAGGAGTTCGGGTCGGTTGACTTTGATATTGTTTGTGATGGAGGATCGCCCAAGTTGGTTGATTGAGAGCGAGATTGATGTGAGTGGGATGGTTGAAACTAGACAAAACCCATCGATGTGAGTTGGATCGTGTCTCTTTATTCACGTCGTTCAAGTTGTGCTTGGTTTTCTTCTTTGACAACAATGACCGCATTCGGGCCCCATGACGTAGAGCGGGATAACTGGTTGTTGGTGGTACACACTGCCCTGTTGTGTCGCCACTCGCCAAGCCATAATGATGATAAAGTTGAACCCTTCGGTATCTGTCAGATATAAATCATTGGAATACCAAACCTGCACGAACACGGATGTTTGGGGCGATTTGCTTGGCTATATCTAGAAATTGGATATCGGCAATCTGGCTCAGGGAACCAAATTATCACAGTGTTAGTTGGTCTCTTGAGAAGGATGTCACCCTCACCAACACTGAGAGTCGACTATCGGAACTGATGACCCTTGAATCGCTATAAGAGAGCCGGTGCTATAACTCCGACTGGATTCAGTCCAAACGTCAACTGTACCAGAGTCGCGATCTCGAGCGTTGGTGATCGATCGATCGGATGGTGTTGAGCAGATCCCGGGGAAACTCCACTAACATTTAAGCTTAAAGTCAGTGGAGCTGCCATCGAATTCCCAAGTCAGCTCATCCCCCCCATCCTGATCATCCCATCGTTCTGATGAAGTTGATGCCGAAAACCGCAAGAATATTCCGGAGATGTTTAATCTGGAAGTATTGCGCCGACAACCTACACAGTAAGCTCCTTCGTCAGAAAGTCGGGGTTGCTAGGTCCGGTGACAAGGTTCGTGGGGGCTAGACGTACCCGCGCCTTACCGGGCTGAGTTGGGCTGTGCCCCAGTCGGCCGGGGCTGTGGTGGGCAAGAATTGTCCGGGACCGATGCCCGTCTTGATACCGGCTTCCGAACTCTTCGGCGATCGTACTTGGGCCCGGGGGGTTCGTGATTGAGTTCGAACTTGTCGCATCGGCTCCGGCTCAACACAGTCCCGTCGTTTCCCTGCATCCAGCCTGGATTGCTAGGTACCCTCTTCCTTCTCTTTGAAGAACATGTTGCCGTGTTAGCTGCATCAGATGTCGGTGTCTGATACTAGTCAAGCTTAGATGGGCGGTTGCGATGGGATAGACTGGTCGACTCGGGAAGTAACTGCCTGTTTGCAGATGACCCTGTCGTGCCTGCCTTTAATAAGATTCCAGGTTGATAGGAGCGATCGGGTGTTCTGCCTGGACTGCTCCCAGGCACAGCAGGCAACACTGCCCTAATTGTCCACTAACACGGCTCCACGGAAGGAGCTCCACATTACCTGACTTCAAACCGAGTCACCCCACCAACCTCTGCACCTTTTCACCTACCAAACAACAACTGTCACCATCTCGAAAGCCCGGTACCAACAAGCCTCCCGAGATCGAGTTACCCAGAAAAGGGCCACACTACGCCGCATAGACGACAGCGCCCTTTACGGGCACCAATCAATCGACATAGATGGCGAGTGTCTTAACCCTTCTCGTGGCGACGGTTATAAGCAGTCGATCCTCTCCTTCTCGTCCATGTTACCCCCTCCATGTTGACCCAAGAAAGCTGATGTTGCGTCGGATATCGGATTCTCTCTTCTTTCATTTCTCCAACTACATAATTCTTGCCCGGGTATAATTGAGAACTTCACCCCCTTCTATCTCTTCTATCCTTGTATGCTCTTGAACCACGTTTTCCCGTTCTCTTGAACCTTCTATACTGGACCAGTTTTGCTTCACGGGCTTCTCATCCTATTTTCTCGGAAACATAGAGCACGAGAATAGTACTGGATCCAGCTTTCTTCTGTTTCGAGATAATGGGCCTTAGACTTTTCTCCACCTCCGTTCTTGATCCTTCTGGGCAGTTCTCGCCAGCCCATATAACCAAGGATCCGGAGAGTCTGGGCCAGATATCAACCCTGGCACCAAAGTGTCTGGGCCATCTCTCAAACACTCACCCGAAATCATATAGTAAGTACCTGTTCTTCTCACAAAACGATGCTCTGAGTGCAGTACAGTATCTTACTCTCCATTCACAGCAGAGCCAACCCATCCTCGCCACTATCATAAGCAAACCTATCAAGATCTCGAAACAAACACCCCTCTCCCCTCGAGACATTCCAGTGGCTCTTCCGACCGACGAAGAAGATATGGACGAATAGCTGCGGCAGACGGATATGACGATGGAAGCCAAGACCGACAAAGTTCCCGGTCCATCCGGTCTCACCCATCAAGGTCCAGCCGCAGACCGCCGTCTCTAGAGCGACAAGATGCCTTTGCTGATGCAAGAACACGCAAGGATCGCCAGATCCAAATACGTGAACTGGTCAGTAGTGGAAGAACTTTCCGTGTGCGCCACCAGTTCAAGGGAACCTGCACGCATGGGCTCGTCATCATCAATGGCATCATGGTGCTTCAAGAGGAGGCAACGCTACCAAGATGGCTCAATGTCGGGGCTACGCAGCCCCTGGGGAAACGAAGAAGGGGTGGAATACCGAAAGACTATACCAAAGAGTGCGATGTGAAGAGAAGGAAGAGGAGTGATGTCAGGAACCGCAGAAATTCCGAGCAACCGTCCAATTTCTGGTCTGCGTGCGACACCGCCGAAGACAGCAATTAAAGACGACAGACGTCCGCAAGCAAGTCAAACGACAGCTTCCGAGGCCCGCGGGTGGGGTAGAACTATATGTGGTTGTGCATAGCAAGCGGCGTTTCCATGGTTTCGGTTCAGACGAACTCTATTTCTTTTTCTGGCTTTTCCCCCTGCACTTTGCACTTGAGCATTTTCACGGACCATGATACCCCTGAGAGGCTGCTAGGCAGTTCCAGCCCTTTGCACTACGGCGTTTGGTGTGGCAACATCTCCTTGTCATGAAATCAGTATCTAATATCATCACTTGGGATACCTTTGCTTCCGTTTGCCTTGCCTTTCGCAACACTGGTGTCTTTGTTTTCTCAACGCAACGGAGCTCTTAAACATTGAAAAACTGACAAGAATTTATAGGGCCAGGCAGAGTACTACCTGCTCAACTTCTATCAACGCTAAAGCTTTGCGTTACGGTAATGGTGTTGAGACTCCGCGGGTTACTGTTCACCATACCCTGCTCTTCATCTCCCAATACCCTCCGCGTGCTATCAGTACTGCTCTCCAGTTGGCTACGGCCGTAATCGTCAAGTGTGTCCATATCTGAATCCTCGTCAAGCCTTCGCTGCTGAGCTACCACTGTCGTCTTAGAAGGTTCGCTGACCCCTATCCGGACTTGCATGTGAAGAAAGTCATCATCGTTATTGTTCATGACGCTTATTGCTTTTGTACTGTTCACTCGCTTCAAGTTGCTCTGCCCTATACCAAGGGGCCCGCCGCCAATTGTATGCAGTGCATACCCTGGTTGCTCCCTTGAACGGTCTGATTGTTTGAGATATCCTGACGAGTGTGCGGATTGCGTTCGAAAGCGCAAGTAGATGCGCTTGTATAGCGGTCTCAAAACGGGGATGCCGATGCAGATCAGGGTAATAGCGATCTCTGCCGCTGACCACACAATAAGAGGAACGGTGGTTTCTGTAAGTGGAAGTGAACTGTTAGCATTATGCTGATGGTTCGCTACAGGGTTTCTCTTACTCAGATAATCCGATGTATACAGGCCTTCCACTTCCGTCATTCGCTTGATCCCGGCGGCAGCGGTACTAAACCATCATCAGTTTTGGCTCGAAGTGGGCGTGTTGGTACATCAAGAATACTGACATTAGTCCGAGGCTCATACTGCAGCCGATAGTGATTTTCTCTTGTTTGGGCATCTGAAGATTCCAGATGATGATCCATGGAAATATTGCAAAGAAGAAGTCGGTGATGATAGTCGAAGCTACAAAAGGTCAGTCTTTACCCGGATTTTCATGTTCGCTCTACCACTCACCACAGAGAAGATAGGAAGTAGGCCGTGTATCAACTGGGCAGACTCCCTGGATATTCTTGTCGTACACATAGCTGAAAGGACGACAAGACAGCCAGAAACATAGCAGCTGTGCTGTTGGACAGAACATTGTTAGCATCGTCTGGGACCCTAGCACATTGTTCGCGGATGATCTTGTCCTACTCGAACAAGGGAGCTTACATACCAACGGATGCGAAGGACATCAATGTCATTGCTCCCCAGACAGCAACTCGATGCCATGTCACAGTGACCAGTCGAAGAAGAAACGCTCCAAGTGAAGCTTTAGCGAGAGGCATGCCGACAAACGACGTGGTTTGTCCGAGGCATTCGAAGAGTCGAGCTTTTGTCGCCCTTGCAGCGTTTCCTATTTCTTCTTCGGTTTTGCCGAAGCCAAAGAAGCCAGCATGTTGGATGAGGACGGTATAAATTAAAAGGACGATCTGGGTCAAATGTAGAGGTAAGGTTAGCACTGCCACATCCAACTTTGTATCAGATTGAACTCACAAATGCGGCAACGTATATCCAGTCATCAATACCATAGGCGGCCATGCAGACCACACGGGTATAGACACGGAGGATCACCAAGACAAAGACCAACCCAACCATCATCCACATGATGGCCAAGGCCGTTGAGGCATCCTCGCCCATAGCCATGTTGTACCGATAGTCTGGGACCTAGGGTAGTGAAGAATGCCAGTGGAGGTGGCACAAGTCAGCGGTTGATACCACGGAAAGGTTGCTTCATGGGCCAGGATTCCCCGGGACGAGAAGACCCAGAGTTGAGGTTCCATCCTCGGCTTCAAATAATCCTTACAAACAGGCAAGGAAATGAGATCTGCGCTAGAATGGTGCCTAGGATCTGGCCAACACCCAACTGTCAAGGGGGAAATGAGATCGAACTGTCACGGGTAAGATTTGGGACCGACATACGATTCCTGGAGAGATGATCGGCTATCAACCCAACTGAAACTCCGTCAGGTTTGTTCATGGCTGCGAATAGCAGCTCTGCCCGCGTCTGTCTCTCCGCGTTTGCTGCTCAAGCACACGCATTGTTGGAGTGTGGGATCTCGAGGCTTTCTTGCACAACCACACCTCGACACTGCGTCATGAGCAACTCGGAAATTGCCGTCATCGTTATCGACGACAGAGGTCAAAGTAAGGTTGCCTGACCCACGAGGATCGACTGCCGGCGCATGGAAACTTACCTTATTTCATCCCAAGCGACAGCCACAGACGGACCCGATGGAATGTTTGCTAAAATATTTCGTCTACGAGTTGGGACGCCATCGGCAGTCAGACGAAAGAATATCCCCGAGGGATTGAACAATCGACCCATGCGAGGGTCCAGAACCACCGATGACTTGCAGGCACATTGTGATCTGAATCCGACGGGTGAGTGTCTGAGGAATGTTTCCATGAGCCATGAGTCTCGTGACATTTTCACCCGTTGCTAATAAGAGCGAGATGAGAGAGTTCTTGTACTGTTGACAAAGCAGTCATCTCGAAGCACACATGTGCCAAATAACACGAGCAACAACATTAAATCGTCTAACAGGGGCTCTGACAGTAAGCTTGGAACTATACGATTGGTTTGCTCGCAAATACTGTGCCAAACGCACCGATCAACTGGCCATCTAGACAGCGCTACATCTCGCTACTGTGTTAGTGGGTTCAGTTCAGAGCTTCGAGCCCTATGGGGAGACGTTACACTCCCGTTCCTACGCCAATCTAGCAAGCTGTAGCAGCTTAGGGTGATGCATGGCACCCCGTACAAAACTCCGTACGGACACTGACTGGCGTCTCCGCGACCAGTAGCGAGCTGGTGAAAGTTTCGTTTCGTTGAAGATCTGTGTCCAGTGTCCACCTCTGGTCTGATTGCGAAGACTCTTCCCCGGATTCATCACGACGTTGAAGCGCAAAGGTTGCTCTAAACTGAGGGGATGTGTAACGTCAAGATGAACAAGGGTTGAGGGTTAGGTGGTGATGGCGAGAAGGAAAGGACAGATCTCCGAATGCTGCTGTCGTCTTCGGAGAGATTTTTTGCATTGCAGACCAGACCAGGAAGCTCTTCTCAAAAATTGCTGGTTTCATGCGAACGTCGAGGAGGGGAAGCGAATCCAGCGTGGAGGCTCGGCGCGGGATATCACCAATACACCAAGTGAGGAGATGATGAACTGAACGAACAGGTGAATGCGGGTGGATGTCAAGAAATGTAGGGTTCTAATATTTGGATGTCCAGAGTGCGTTCAGTCTCGGCACTTCTGATATTGGAACTGGATATGCGAGGCCGTTATTGGGTACCACTCAAGGAACGGAAGCAAGTCGTCGATCTTAACACCATTCAGCCCCGAAGCCAAGATGTTCTGTTAGACTCAACCAGAAATCCCCGCCGGCAACTTTGCCAGAGGGAGACTGAAAGTTCCGAAGGGACACGGAGATACGGGTCGTGATACTCGTCCAGAAGAACTATCTTTTGAACCATCGCCGGCCCTAGGTTCGGCCCGCATGACTCCACGTCCTTCAAAGTCTTCCATCACGGTGCAATGCAACGGGAAGGATTTCATATACACCATGCCATAACATAACAGGAAGTGTGAGCCGGCCGGGATGTTCTTTGTGCATGGCTACGACACTACCATACAACCATCCTCCGTAACGATGATAGCAGATCATGTCTTTGACTGGAAGAGGTGTTTTAACGGGCCTTCTATATGTAGATGCTCTGTTCCCATACTCGGTCGTTTCCTTTCACAAAGTTTCTACCGTTGACTTTGTTGCTGGCCTTCGACTTGATACTCCCAGTTCAGTGTCGAAAATGGGTGCAAACACAACATATCACGATGGAACCTCCCTGGGAAGAGACTCGAGCATCCCTTGGCTCACCCTGGCAATGATTGCCGCCCAAGAGAACATCGCCAGCACGCTCGGAGCTGTTTCGTTGGTAACCTTGTTCTTTTGGTTCTTCATCTCTTATCAGACATCGCCACTGAAGAAGTATCCTGGGCCCGCTCTGGCAGGTCAGTAGTACTCTCTCTCACACAAAAGTCTTGTCTGACTCCAGAATCCTAACAACATGTAGGATGGACCAACTTGTGGCGTCTTCATCAAGTACTGTCGGGTGAATATGCTCCACGCATGAAGAAGCTCCATGAGAAATATGGTCCAATTGTCCGGATCGGCCCTAATCTTCTGGACCTCGATTATCCTGAGCTCACTCGTACCATCTATGGCACTGATGGGAAGTGGAAGAAGGTTGGCACATCCAGAAATAAAGCATTTGGCAGCAGGGCTAACGAAAAATGGCAGACCAACTTTTACCAGAACAGCAGCAGCATCATCGACGGCAAGATCACCTACCACATGTTCAGCGAAGTCAACAACGCCGAGCACGCCCGCATGAAACGCCCCGTAGTCCGCCACTACTCCGTCCCCAGCGTTCTAGCCATGGAACCACTCATGGATAAGGTCATCAACGATTTCCTCGGTCACCTCCAGACACGCTACGTCGATACCCAGAAAGAGTGCGAGTTCGGCGAGTGGCTCGGCTACTACGCCTGGGACTTCCTCGGCGTCGTTACTTTCAGCACCAAGTTCGGCTTCATGGAAAAAGGCTGTGACTTTGACGGCACGCTCGCTATCGCGGATAAGTCTATTGACTATCTCGGTATCTGCGGCCAGATGCCCTGGATGGACTACTGGTTGGACAAGAACCCTGTTGTCCACCTGGGGCCTCCCAATATCTCCAACGTCACCAACGTCGCTATCGAGAAGATGACTGCCCGCTTAAAGGGCGAGGACAAGATCTTCCGGGAGGATAGGCCTGACTTTTTGCAGTATTTCATCGAGTCCATGTCTACGCATCCGGATATTGTTGATCCGAAGCAGATTATTGGATATCTCCTTTTGAACTGTTCGTTCCCCTTTTCCCTTTGCCTGGCAATCTCCATACCCCCAAAGACCACATATTGGATGCTAACAAACGACAGTAATCGCCGGCGCCGACACAACCGCCATCACCATGCGCGCCCTCTTCTACTACTCCCTCAAAGACCCCCGCGTCTGGTCTAAGCTACAATCCGCCGTCCGCGCCTCCGGCATCCAACCCGGCAAGCCCGCCCCTCACTCCATCGCCCGCGCTATCCCCTACCTCGAAGCCGTCATCCGCGAGACCATCCGCTACCACCCTGCCATCTCCATGATCATGGAACGCATCGTCCCCGGCTCTGGCCTCGCCCTGCCCGATGGCTCCGTAGTACCCGGTGGCTCCTTTGTGGGTATGAACCCGTACATCGTCGGTCGCAACAAGGGTATCTTTAGTGAGGATGCGGATGTGTTTAATCCCGATCGGTGGCTGCAAAAGCACCAGGAAGGGGAGACGGATGAGCAGTATAAGGAGCGAATGAGGTTGTTTGAGACGGCGTCGATTGCGTTTGGAGGCGGGTCCAGGATCTGTCTGGGTAGGAATCTGAGCCAGATGGAGCTGTATAAGGTTGTGCCGACGCTGATTGCGACGTTTGATATCGAGTTGGTCGATAAGCAGGAGGAGTGGTGGACTTGTTCGAGGTGGTTTTATCGGTGTAAGGGCGTGGTTTGTCGGTTGAAGGGGAGGAGTGATTTGTGAGAGGGTTGAATCGCGCTGCTTGAATCGAGAGGGTTGAATCGAACTGGGAGTCGTCGTAGGTTGTAGTACCTTGCCATCTTTGGATACCGCAAATCGAACCATCTGATACCACTCTCTCCAGTCTCCCCCTGGGAGAGATTCTCCAACTCATTTCTCACAATGTAGCTATCCTCTTCCTCACCACCCTCCTCCCCACCACCTTCCCACTCACCTCCTTCACCACATTCCCCTCATCCACCGACACCGGCACCGACACGGCCCCAAGCGTCGGGTCCGTAGCAGCTCTACTCCTCCTCCCCCTTTCCTCCTCCTCCCCCTTCCCCATCCCCTTCCCCACGCCCTTCTCCTTGCCCCCTTCCTTTCCCTTCTCCTCATCCCTCCCATCCCCATCTTCAGCAGAAGGACCATCCATCCCATGCATCCCCCTACACTCCCCACACAACCCACTTTTAACCTCCCACCGTCTCCGGAATTTTGTTTCCGTCGCTTTGTATTCTGCGCACTGCGTTTCCTTCCCCACAAGTACCTCACCCGTTTTACTTCCCGCAGATGCTACTGCCAGCGCCCTGCTTTTGGCAAGGTAACCAGGACAATGCTCCCACCGCTGATTCTCTTTCCCGGGAAGGGGTGTCCAGGCTTTGTGACCTTGTAGGGCGGAGGGGAGGCGGGGTTGGAAATCTTTTTGGAAGTCGTCATCGTCGCTTATGCTGCTGGTGTTGTTTTCTGGGGATTCTGAGGATCCCGAGGAAGTACTTGGTCGGGATGGTGTTTTGAGGTCGGCTGTTGAAGAAGGTTCGCGCACGTGAATGTGGTGTGGACAGACGAGGGTGTTGCGGTGGGGGCAGGCGCATTTGAAGATTGTTAGGACGCGGATGCACATTTTGCTGTAGCTTTTGGGCCTTTTCAGGCCGGGGCGAGGTGGATTTTTGGTGGTTTGGGGTTGGAAGTTGAAGGAAGGTGGGTTTTGGTGATTTCTTTGGAGTGGATAGGTAATGGATGGGTTGTGTCAAGTCAAGGGGAGGAGCTTTTTGGTTCTAAATGGAGAGAAAATAAGTTGGGTAGAAAGGTAGAGAAAGGAAAAGGTGAGAGAGGTGAGGCGAGCCAACACATGTCAGCTGAAAGTGGTGTTTCGGTGTTTCGAGAAAACCTTGGATATCGAGACCCGAACGAATGGGGCCGTGAAACTTGTTCGTGCATACGAGGTGGATACTTTTGGTTGGAGCGAATCAGAAGGTCCAGAGAAGGAGTCGAGGGCGCTTGTTTGCTTGTTTTCTTTTGTGACCTCTTCAATTTGTATTGAAGTTGTAAACAGCTCGAGCCTCAAACAATCATTCAGATCCAACCGTTGTGCAACATGGGCGTCAAAGAGATCGGATGATGAAGACAGGTTTGGATGAAAGGAAGCAAAAACACCATGATCGACAAGGGTTAGGGTCCACGATCTTCAAAAAGTAAACAAACCCCCTTAACCGATGTGGAGCTCGAAATATTGCCAATCACCTTGCAACTCCTCCCCTAATGCTGCCTTCCACCACGGCCACCCTTCAATCTCCTTTCAACACAAGCACCAGTTACCCCAGGCACTCTCCACACTTTGACCAGCTCAAGACCAGCAGCCTCAAAGATCTTGCGAAACCCTTCCTCGGTACGTTCCTTCCCTCCTATCGACATGACACACTGGTCTAACACCGCGGCGCCCAAATCCGCCTCTCCGACCCGCTGCGGCAGCACCAGCTCGCAAACCAGGACTCGTGAATCGTGTGACATGCCTTCAGCCAACCGGGAGAGGATCTGAGTAGCCACGGCGTCGCAGTGATCGTGGAGGATCATTCGCATGAAATATGCTTTCGCGCCTGGTGTTGATGAAGCAAGTCAGTTAACAACTTCCGCAACCAAAATGGTGCGTTCAAGAATTTGGGTGTGTAACGTACCTCTAACAGGCTGCCTCCCCATAAAGTCATGAACCATAACCCTCACCCCCCGCGGCAACCCCGTCCCATTCCTCTGCCCAGCCCTCGCCAGCTCGACCATATCTTCTTTATCCTGTAACACTATTCTCTCTGGGTTGAGCTGAGGGTGAACATCCAAAATTTGCTTCAACACCGCTCCATGACCACCACCTACATTCACTAGCTCAATGACATCCTTTTCCTCGCTCGCAGCCAAAACTCCAAAATCAAAATGTCCCACACACGGAACCATAACATCCAACCCCTTCATTCCCCTCTGAAACGTCTCCAACCTCTCCGGATCCTGTCCCATAATTTCCCAGGCCGTCGTCCTGCCGTATTGCCCGTAAGCAAAGGTGAACGGGTTATGCAGCGGGTCTTGGGGTTCGCGGGCGCCGATGCCGATGCCGGATGAGCCTGGTGGAGAGGAGGAGGAGGAGAAGGAGGAGGTGGAGGTGGAGGAGGAGAAGGAGTGAGAGAAGGAGTAGGAGGAGGCGTGAGAGGAGGCGTGAGAGGAGGAGTGAGAGGAGGAGGGCTAGTTCTGGTTCTGGTTACGGGCTAAGGCGGCCACGAAGGGGAGGTAAGAATCGGCGAAGTTAAGCATGAGTTTTAGGTATTGGTTGTAGAGGACTGTGAAGAGGTGGCCTGGTTTGGTCTCCTGTTGTTGTTGGTTGGAAGGGATGGTGTAGGCGAGGGAGAACTTGGTGTGTTTATACTTTAGTTCGCTGCTGTTGGGATGTGAGGGTTGGACTTCTACTTGGTCGAGAAAGCCGGTTGCTACGAGGGGGCGGGCCATTCGTTCTTTTTGGGAGTGGAAGGGATTAGTAAGGTGGTCAGGTTAGAGGTATGGAGAACATGGAGGGCGTACCCAGGAGTGAGTCCTGTGCCCCTGTGGCTTTTGATAAGTCCTTGAGGGAGATTGAGCCGGTTAAGGGAATGGATTCCAGGACTTTGAGCTTCATGAAGGTGTGGATTGCTACTAGTTCGGCCATCTATCCGTTGAGTTCTTGTGAGTTAGTGGACCTTTGGATGATTTTAGAAGCATTGTGCCTACATACGTTTATCCCATGCTGGATTGGCATCTACTCAGGCATAATCAGTGCCCGCACGAGCTTCTTGACTTGAGCAGATATCTCCATGCGCCGGAGGTGGCTATCGAGATCATTCGAATCACTGTAATCCTTGGCGGCATTGTTTAAGCTGCTTAGGAGCGCTTCAAATTCTTGTTTGGACGGTAGGGCCATGATTCGTTGACTGCGGTTATGCTGACTGTTAATTGTGAGTGAGCGAGGTGAGATTATGAAAAGGTATCTGGGGCATCGATGACGATAATGAGAAGTTTCAAGATGCTTTTACCCCTCCTCTCTTGTTCAACTAGGAAGTGACGATGGTAGGCCAGGCGGCCGCCTCACAGGCTTGGCAGCGAAAGATGAATAGGGGCACGGATAAGAAGACTGCAACGTGCTACAAGTCCTGTGCGATGAAAACGCATGAATGAGCATCATCGAAATCCTATTTCCTCGTCGTTCACACCCCTCATAAAAGCATCCAAGCCAATGCGCATTCCCGTAACGTGCCTCTGCGAGTAAGACGTCGCGTTCCCCATCGAAGCCTCCAAGTGTGCTTCCTTGGTATTCATAAGCCAAAAATACCACCAGCCCAAGCTAAGCCATCTCCTATGATCCCTTTTGAACCATATACCCAATGCCTTTTTCTCGCCTTTCCTTCGCCTTTCCCTAAAACTCTTTCTAAGCTCAACCATCGATACCTTCCAGTCACTCACACTCACTCCTGCGCAACAACCGGCCTCACCACACTCTCAAACAACCTCCTCTTCTCCTCACCCGCCTCAACTCCCGTCCACTCCCTCTCCACCTCCCCCCACGCCTCCCACCACAACCGATGCGTCGACTCAGCCTTATCCTCCCCATCAAACTCGCGGCTCTCCCACGGCTTGTTAAGGATATAATGCAACACTTTGACATCCTCGTCCCTCCACAGATTCGAGTGACAGTCCCGCATCGGTTTGAGGGCGTTGTAGACGTACGGCAAAGGCTTCCACTTGCCGCGGTAGACGATGGCGAGGATGTCCTGGTCGGGGAAGACCATGTGGGGAACGTCCGGGTGGGTGTTGATGGCGTCGATCAGGGCGTCGAATTGCGGTTTTGAGGGCGTGAGGATCACGGTGCCGCTGTTGAGGAGGTGGTGCGTGCGAGGGGAGGAGGGGGTGATGGGTGCTGGGGAGCCGGTGTGGTGGTTGGCGGAGGTGAAGGGGCAGTTTTGGGGGATCCTATTTGGGGGAGGAGGTTAGTTGAAGTTCTTCTTTCTTATGGAGATGATCGACAGGAAAGGTTTGATGGATTGAACAGGAGAACCAAGTTAAGGCTAACATACCAATCTTTGGGATAGTGGGCAATCTTGCGGGGGTTGCAAGTGCATGCGTGTGAGCATGCAATGTAGCCCTCTGGAAGATCTAGGGTCATCAAGTCGTCAATGTTTTGGAGAATGACTTGGTCGCTGTCGAGGAGGACGATTCTCTGGAGGTGGTGTTAGTGGTTTGGTACCTTTCTCTAGTGTAAGATTGCAGCCTTTGTGCATATCTGATTTGATAAGAACGTCAAGGTACCTACCTCATATTCGGTCATCGCCCATGGGGCCAGCTTCTGCCAAAACGCCTTGTTGACTTTGCCTTTTCGTGTAGGCTCGATACTCTCAATGAGAATGGTGGGAATACCGGCAGCAGCAAAGGCAGCCATGAATTCCTTGTCAGCCTCGGCTTCACGGGTGACCATGATCTTGAGCTGGTACCTCGACCCCACCTTTTTTAAGGTGTGGTTGAGGACCAGAGCCCCGCCAAAGTACGCCCTCTTGGTTACGAGGGTACTCCAGATCTTGTTGGTAGGGTAATCAACCGTCATGGTGAGGATGAGATCGGCCGATGTGTAAGTGGATTTTCAAGGCTAGATGCACTTTGGTGTTCACTGTGTTGGTCCGAGTTGGAATTCCGCAAAAAAGATGTGGAGAGGTCCAAGGGTCCTAGGAAAAAGGCGAGATGATCTTTTATCTATGTACCTATCTGTTCTGAAATCCGATGTCAGCAAGCTTGCACCATTACCCGAGATAGAGATAGGGAAATGTTGCAAAGTCGGTTCCACGACGTCCTTGGGAGACGGAACGACGGCACTGGGATGGCTTAGGGCGCTCGAATCGCTGATCACGTCAGAGCACGGGATGTGATGGAGTCTCTTGGTGGAGGGGTACCTTAGCCGGGATAGAGCTCGGCTTCAAAGACTTGTCACAGAGTGTTGTTTGTCAAAACGTGGAAAGATGTTGTTAGTTGACGCTCCTGCGTACGGGATACAGTTGAGTATTTGTACATATGCAGGACACCCGCACCCTGACTGTTACTAAGCACAAAGGCACAATGCAGTGGTGACCCGGTACGCTGGATAAAAAAGTCGCGATGAACAGGCGTCAGTCATGGTCGTCCGAACTCCGAAAGTCGACCGATTGCGGAAAGGTTCCATCGATTGCAAACGCTCGCTTGTCAAGCGCGCATCAAGGGTCTTCCCCTAACGCAGGACCTCCCGCGATCGCCATCTTCTTTGATCTTCCGAGGAGTCCACCGAAAAAAGAAGCCCACTGCCAAGCGCGGCAAACCCCGTCCCTTTTCTCGGCCAGAATGAAGGAATCCCGGGCATAAGAAACACCGCAGAAGACGGACCGAGCCGGACGACATGTTGTCGGAGGGTCCGGCGTTACGCCTAGCTTCCGATTAGAATTTACATGTGATGTCATGCTGAAAAAGAGTTGCCAAAGTGAAGTGAAGATGAACCGAAACTGTAAAAGAGCCTCTTGACTCACCCTCCCTCTGTCTGCCGACAGTAGCTGAGCACGAGTGTCAACCATTTCGTCTTTCCTCCGGTTGATGAAAAGTATAGCAAAAGCTGCTCAACTGTGAATACAATAGCCAGCAACCTCGTTGTATACACTAGGTCAGGATCACGAAAGGGCCTTCATCAGCTCCAAGAAACTTGACAAACCGAGTGACAGGGAATGTGGCCCATCTCGGTATTCTCAACCCCGACAGATTCGAACGGTTAACGAAATGATCAGTGACAGGGTGCGCCTTGCAAGGTCATCTTCCACACTGAGCGTCTTTAGAACCGTGAAAGTAACAAAAAGGGGCGCATCTTTGTGAGAAGTCTCGTAGCCATGGAGGTCAAAAGAAGGTGAAGTAAGGACAAGTCAATTATTGTATGAAGTCCGATGGTTGCATTTGGAGGGGAAGTTCAGAGGTCGATCAAGTCAACATTGATAAGATAAGAGCTACAGCTTACACGGTCACGTGCGAGTGAAAGCACAGACCATAAACAGCTCATCGAGGTCCACCACTTTCCAAAGGCCCCATCAGCCTGATTGCTGCTCCGAGGAATCGGGTTGTGATTGGCCCGCGCCCGACCTCTATTTCCATCAATTTGGCTGGCACTTGCTTTCTCTTGGCACTGCCCGTGTCAGAGGCAAGCAGTCCAGCAAGTGGGAGAAGACATCGACAGTCTGCAGCCACTGGACTGACAGCCTTCCAGTGAACTTCTCCATCAACAACACTTTTCCGCAACCACTCTCCCTTGTCGCCTTTTTCCAATCTTTGCCTGCCGCGCATTCAGCTGCTCTTCTTTTCTCACGACCGTCTGCTTTCCCAGCCAAACTTACATCTTTCCTCTCTACAACCGCGCCCACTTATTGTTTGCGAAATCCAGACTTGCCGGCCAAAATGGGTGAATCACGGTGTGTACTACACCACCCGAGTTGCTTGTCGCCCCGGCCACGCACCGCGCCGAGTCGGGGCCCAACAACAGCTCTCGAGACCTTCGACTGACCACGATTAATGTCTACAGTCAAGAGCTCCTTCAATGGATCAACAGCCTTCTCCAACTCAACCTGACCAAGGTTGAGCAGTGCGGCACTGGGTTAGTTTGCGATGCCCCTCCATCCGCCATCCGCCCCGCGCCCGACCGTGAACGAGAGCCCCTTTTGCTAACCGCCCCCGACCCGCCACAGCGCCGCCCTCTGCCAGATCTACGACAGCATTTTCGGCGATGTTCCCATGTCCCGCGTCAAGTTCAACGTGACCTCGGAATACGCCTACATCCAAAACTTCAAGATCCTCCAGAGTGAGTAACCGGTTCTCCTGCCAAGTTGCACAGCGAGTTACTGACGACGGCTACCTCCAGACACCTTCACCAAGCACCAGATCGACAAGTCCATCCCCATCGAGGCGCTCGTAAAATGCAAGATGCAGGACAACCTCGACTTCCTGCAGTGGACCAAGAGGTTCTGGGACCAATACTACCCCGGCGGTGATTACGATGCCGCTGCCCGTCGCAAGGGTGGCGCTCTCCCTGCTACCATGAGCGGCACCTCTCGCGCCTCTGCTGGTTCCGCTGCCGCGAGACGTCCCGGTGGTGCCACTCCCACCGGTGGTCCCCGTGTCGCTGCCAGAGCCCCCGCTGCTAGCTCCGCCGCCACCCAGGCTCTTCAGCAGGAGGTCGCGACTCTCAAGGAGGCCGTCGGCGGTCTGGAGCGCGAGCGCGACTTCTACTTCCACAAGTTGCGCGACATCGAGGTTCTTGTTCAGGGTGCTGTCGAGGAGGACCCCGAGCTCGAGAAGCAGGAGGACGGTCTCATCAAGGCCATCCAGGCCATCCTCTACTCGACCGAGGAGGGCTTCGAGATTCCCGAGGCCGACGCCGAGGCCGCCGACGATCAGGAGACCTTCTAAACGGATCACACATTGGTTTAACGACTATGGCGACAACTGCGACGCGACCTGCTCACTGAGATAGGCAGAGGGCAGCGCCGCGCAGTTTGGAGGTGGGTTACGCAGAGGCAGAAGTATTAATGGTGTTGTTATTTGGCTCGGGATCACGCATTGCGGACTACAAGGGTTGCTATTCTGTTGCTATTGTTGGTGGGCATATTGCGTGGTGTATCAGGGAAAGGGGGCGGGTCTGATACTAGTGGGCTCTCTTTAAGCATAACAAAGGGACCCTTTTTTATACATTTGGGACGGACAGCATGTGGTATGTATGGGATGGGGTTGATCATCTGCTCTATACCCTCTCTTTGCACGGATTTGCAATATTTACAATAGGGTCCTTTGCTCCATGGACACCAGCTGGGTCGGGCGTTTTCAGCATAGTCCTCACGCACTGCAACTCATACATACTACGAAGACTTGACGGTAGATAAAAGCTATCTGGGTATCTTTTTCCTTCATCATGAGCCTGACAGCTTGAGTGGTAGTGGTGAGGTTCTAGGCAGAATAATTGTTACTCGCATGATTGTCTGTGAAATGTGATTGATGCCTCGTGTTCTCGACCCGGGTAGTGCATTTGTGTCACAATGTTTGAAGACGAATCAATCGCTCCTTCGAGATGTTCTGAGGCTGTTAAGTTACACAACCGTCCCGGACCCCTATCTCCTCAGGGGGAGGAAGAAAGACACGGGATGCTATAGCTGCAAAGAGGATCACGAAGGAGTCGGGGTAGACGATGGGGATCATGTCGCTCGGAGACCCGTCAGCCACGCCACGCCAGTGCACGCCACGTAATTACATACCGTAGCCGGGGCCGAAAAGGTGCCCGGAACTGGACTGGGTTCGCCTGTTGGCGCTTAACTGATCCAGGCACTAAACGCCAGCGAACCCTGTTAGGCAGTGACGCTGTGGATAGCATCGCGCTGTCTAGAACACGCAATGACACACCTGGACTGCCGTGGAGGTTTCCCCAACTTGAAGCACGGCCAACCACCAATCGATCAGCTGCACTTGAGCTGCACTCTGCACTGCATTGACAACAACCACTGCATTTTACCCCAATCTGTGATTCTCCAAACAACATCAAACACCAAACCGATCCCGACCTCTTCCTCTTTTTTGTCTTTCTCTCCCACTTTTTGCATTGGCCATTCGCGTCTGCTTCTTTGACCTTGCAAGAGATACCCGTCACTTTGTTCAAGTCATTTCGAAGCGCTTCGTCAGCATTGAAACGATCCCATCATCCCAGCCATCCACACAGCACTGGCGATTCCTCACCTACCATCAGTGCTGCCTGCCAGCCCTGTTGACGTTCCGTCCACACAGATCACGACAATCCATCCGATCCGTATCTACCGACGAAAACCCCTGCTTTTTAAAGTCGACTGTCGCTATCCAAACACGCCAAGACATTCACGACGCTTCTTCTCGCACTACACCTCCTCTCCGGCCGATCGCATCTCGTGTCACAGTCACACGACCAAACTCCCCGAGTGACCTGAACGCTGCTGCCTTTCGTCATCGCAGGGTCGTCATTCTATGATCTGAACATCAACACCACCACAAACTTCATCACCCCGACAACAACAACACCGCGAACAAAAACACACCAAACAAGCGACCGAAGATCCCGGCCACAAGCACAGGCAACGGCAACCATGGCCCCCCCAGCCGAGATCTCCATCCCCACAACCTCCATATCCACCCCTTCTTCTTCCGAATCCGGGGGCTCCAGCTCAAAGCCCTTCACCCTCTACAACATCACCCTCCGCCTGCCCCTCCGCTCTTTCGTCGTCCAAAAGCGCTACTCCGACTTCCTCGCCCTGCACCAAGCCCTCACCTCCCTCGTCGGCTCCCCGCCTCCCGAACCCCTCCCCGCCAAAAACTGGTTCAAATCCACCGTCAACTCCCCCGAGCTGACGGAAAAGCGTCGCGTCGGTCTAGAGCGCTACCTCCGCGCCATCGCCGAGCCGCCCGATCGTCGGTGGCGCGACACCCCCGTCTGGCGCGCGTTTCTGAACCTCCCCGGGGGTGCTGGTGGCAATGCTGCCGCTAGTACCACGGGTAGCGGAAGTGGCATCGAGGGGAAGATCCCTGCCATCGGTCTCAAAGACGCCAACCTCGCTGCCGCCAGCGACCCGGGCACGTGGCTGGATCTGCACCGCGAGCTGAAGGGCGCGCTGCACGAGGCGCGCGTGGCGCTGGGAAGGAGGGATGGGGCGACGGAGAATATGACGAAGCTGGAGGCGGGCGCGGCGGCGAAGAGGGCGCTGGTTAGAGCGGGCAGTTTGCTGGGCGCGTTGCAGGAGGGGTTGGGGGTGTTGAAGAGTAGTGGACGGGTGGGCGAGGGGGAACTCAGGAGACGAAGGGATCTATTGGCGGCCGCGAGGGTGGAGAGGGATGGGTTGGATAAACTCAGTTCGAGTCTGGCGCATGCGAGCAGGGAGGCGGCGAGGCAGGCTTCTATCAGTGGACCGTCGGGGAGTGGGAGCAGTAGTGGGGAGGCCGGGGAGAGGGCGAAGTTGTTTGCTGGGTCTTCTGGTGCTGGAGGAGGGTCGATGAGAGGAGGGAGGGTGTTGGGCGCGCCGCTGCCGGAGACGGAGAGGACAAGGGAGTTGGATAATGATGGGGTTTTGCAATTGCAGAGGGATACGATGCGCGATCAGGATATGGAGGTGGAGGCGCTGGCGAGGATTGTGAGGAGGCAGAAGGAGATGGGACTGGCTATTAACGACGAGGTTGAGCGCCAGACGAACATGCTGGATAGCCTTAACACTAATGTCGATGTGGTGGATAAGAAGTTGAGGGTGGCCAAGGGACGGGTCAAGAAGCTTGGTTGACGTGAGGCGCCGGCTCCCGAGGGGGATCATGAAGGTTTTGCAGAGGAAGAGGAGGATCAGGATGACGACGATAGTCTCAACAGGATGATCTTTGTGATGTCAAGCGAGGAAAGTTCCGTGGCCGAGGCCCTTGTTATTCCTACTACGGTGGTACAAGAGCAACAGCAACGGGATGAAGTTGTGCATAGAGTCCGACACGGCCGCTTACGACTACGACGAGATCAATGGCTTTATGAATCATTACCAGATGACAACGACGACGGAGACAACCACAGCAGCATCAAGAACGAAAAGAGGAGGAGGACAGAATCACGACAACAGCAAGAGGACGAAGGAAAAGAAGGAAAGGAAGGAGGAGGACGAGCAAAGGGTAGGCCCTCGGGAGGCCGCGGCGGCGGCGGCGGTGGCGAAGAAGGTAACATGTTCGACGCCGTCCTTTTGCTTTGTGTCAAGGGCGTTCTCGCCGGCGTCCAGGGGTTCTGGTTGTTGCAGTGGGTGTTGGGGAGGTTGTCGGATGTGCTCACTCGCGTGGTGGAGTTTGGCCTACTTCTTTTGGGACAACCTAGTACGACGGAGTCACTTGGTTGAGATGCTTCCACTTCACGTCACAAGCTATTTCTCTCTCTCTCTCTCCTTTTGGCGAACTTGATTGCTACGGAGATGGTATCTTTTCATTTTTTCTTTCTGGAGTTTGGGTTATTTGAATATGTTGTCTTGTTTGTCGTTTGGCTTATATGTCGTCTGTTGTCATTCATTCATTACAGCGTGGTGGATATATCACTTGGAGACCGCAGAGAGGTTGTCCTCATCATACAGCGTAGATCAAATTCTGATCAAACTTTTATGTATCCTGAGGAATTGTCTGTGATATCTGGCAACCCTGGCCAGCATCTCCAATACCGATGGATGGTATCTGCATGACGGGTTGAGTTCTTGCCTGTCCTGTCTGAACAGAATACGGCGAAGCACACCCTCAAAAAGACCCTGTACGTGATGGTGTTGTAGGAGGCAGGCGGTGAGTTTGGCGTGGCTGGACCCGGGGCTCCCAGCCATCTGGTTACAGTGGACTGAGTGGTTAACCCTCGTACCCTGTACTATGTACATAGGTCCCTGTTACGTCACGGATGGGGACAGGTCTTTTTTACGTGAGACGGTTGCCTAGCAACGACCAACCAAAGTTGCTCTGTTATCGCCTCGTGAGGTTGAACTTTCCAAACAGACATTCTCATGTTCGTTTTCAATGCTTTACCACGAGCTTTGTTGAAGAAAACCGGCGGTGTCTACAGTCTGTCTAATCTCAGTCCACCGCATAGCAGGAAGGGAATGTTGGAAGAAATCAGTTTGCAGAGAACAATTGTCGAACAAGGGCCAAGCCGCGCCGGTTAGCTGGGCTTGTTTCGAAACTTTCGTCACGTCAGCGCTTCGCTAACAGGTCTCATACGGAGGCTGTTCACAGCCTGTCACTGTGAAGACGCTGATTTGGCGGTAGATGATTTGTTAGAGCTTGTGCAACATTGTGTTAATCGATCCATCTGGAATATACAGATTACCTCTATGGATATACTTTCCGCTTCACCATCGTATTGGAGACGGGCTCCTGCTTTCCCGGGAGCAAAAGGGACATGGCAAAAAGCAGGGACAGTACAAAGTACAAGTGCACCTGGCAGTTCAGCTGCGGACTGCGCCAGCACGGCCAGGTTGTCACCCCCCTGCACCCCACCGAGCCCACACTGCCGCGCCCAAAAACTCCACTGGTTCCTGTCGGTCAATTGGCAAGAAAACCCACTGTAAAGTAAACAATCGCAGCACCTTCCACTGCCTTCCACTTCCACGTTTCCCATTCACTGCAACCAACAAGTGAAGACGGGCAAGCAGGGCACCACACACGGCACGGCATTGCACAAACCGTCTGCAACCACGCAACACCTGTTGTGGCTAGCTTCCCGAATTTCTTTTCCCCCCTGCCTGTCTTCTTCACAGCCTCCTCCTCCTCGAACAACTGAAACGGTTGTATGCGCCGGCCACCGACATTAAATCTTTCCCTATACCACGGCTTCCTCTCCTCGGGTCACGACACTGTCCTGGCTCAGCACAACTTCGATCTTGACCCTGGACGACCGACGTTCGATCTCGGAGATGTAAGTCCACCTACCATCCTTTCGAGCTTCCAGGTGTCGCACGTCTTCGCAAGCTGTCAAGAGCGCCCTGGCGCGCCGGCTGCTGCATGTCTCTGCGCTTTTGTCCTTTTCCGCGCTCCCGGTTACACCCAAGACTGAGGCTGACACATGGCAAAGTTCTGCCGACTTTTAGACTTTTGTCCTCCTTCATGGCTGCCCCGAATTATTATAGAGCAACCTAATATTCGAGCTTCGAGGCGCCGCCATACTTTGCGACCGTCTCCAAGTTTATCGACGATCGTTCTCCATAACATTACCAAGACATCTCTGGTAACGGCGCGGCCACATCATGGCCGAAGCTCCGCCGCCTCCTCCGCCGCCCCACGGCAGAAACCCCAAGACATCGGCCGGTTCCAGCGCCCTGCCTGCTGGAAAATATGACATCTTCATAGTACCGGAACACTCTGCCGGTGCTGGATTCCTATACCTGCCCTCATTGCAACCGCAATGGAACAGCTTCTGTGCTGGTGTTGTCTCCACCCTCGGCGCACTGCTGCTGGGCAAGGCCCTAACACCAGCGTTCCTCGCATGGTGGCATAGCGGGATGGGCAGTATGGGGCTGTCTATACTCCTGGTTGCGGTAGCGGTAGGATCTTGGTCCCTTGGTCGGTCCACAAGCCAGGTCAAGCGGGATCCGGAAAGTGACTGGCACAAGGCCACCGGCGAATTCGGTGCCTCTGGAGCGTTCAAGACAGCGCCTCCTAATGAAGACCCCAAGTCTTCGCACGCGCCGCCACCACGTCCCCCAACACCGCCGACCGATCCCGAGACTCCCGCCGATGAGTGGTCACGTCCTTCGTGGAAGGAGAAGAATGACCCTCAGCCTGAACCACATGTTGAGCCCGAGCCGGAGCCGGAGCCTAAGGCCAAGCACAGGCCACAATCCCCGACCCAAACTCGATCGCACAAGAGACCGCAGTCTCCTACCCAGACCAGGTCCCACAAGAGACCGCAGTCTCCGACCCAGACTCGATCCCATACTAAGTCGCAGTCCAAGTCACACGCAAAGTCTCAGGCTAAACCACAAACCAAGCCACAACCTCCGCCCGAACCCGAGCTTAGGCCAGAAGATGATCCCGAGTATGATCTGCAGCCGGAGCCAGCGTCGGAACCGCCTCGCGAAGAACCAGTCGAGGCCCAGGAGCCACCGCATGAGCCTTACACGCCTCTTAACCCTGACGGCCCCACCAAATCTGAAGTCTCCTCCAAAGGTGCTTGGGAGAAAGCCAGAGAGGAGACTCGAAGGCGTGAGGAAGAGAGGAAGGCAAGGGAGGCCGAACTCAAGAGGCGCGATGATGCGGCTCGTCGTCTGCGTGAGCTCCGGGAACGTGATGCGCGTGAGCGCGAGAAACGGGAGAAGGAGGCCCGTGAGAGGGAAGAAAGAGAGAGGGAGCGCAAGGAGCAAGATGCTCTGGAGAAAGAGCGCCTGGAGCGCGAGATTAGGGAAAAGGTGGAGCGTGAACTGCGCCAAAAGGCCGAGTGGGAAGCCAAGGAACTCGCTGCTATAGAAAAGGAGCGCCTGGCAAGAGAACGGGAAGGGAAAGAGCGAGAGCGCCAAATCAAGCTCGAACAGGAAGCCCGTCAACGCGAGCGGGAACGACTCCTGCGCGAGCAGTTGACCCGTGATCGCGAGGCTAGGGAGCGTGAAGCCAAGGAACGCGAGGAAAAAGAACGCGAAGCCAAGGAGCGCGAACTACGAGAAGCCCGTGAGCGGGAGGAACTGAGACAAAAGGACGAGGCCATAAGGCGTGAGGAGGAAAAGAAACGGCTTGAGAGGGACCGGAAAGAAGCGAAGGACCGTGAAATTCGGGAAGCCATAATGCGAAGGGAACGGGAGGCTCGCGAAGCCCGCGAAGCACAAGAACAGAGGGAGCGGGAAGAGCGCCTCGAGCAGCTACGCAAGGAAGATGAGGAGATGGAAAAGGAGAAGGAGAGGCTGGCGCGCAAGGAAACACCTTATGCGATGCCAAGAGTTGGCGAGAGAACCAGCTTGTGGCCAAATGGTAGACCACCTTCCATTGTTACTCCTCCTGCGACCGCTTCGCAGACCTCTCATGCTTCTACCGCCCGTACCTCGACCCCTCGCGCATCGCCCGCGCCACCACACTCGCCCACAAAATCGCCCAATCCAGCGGCAGCGAGGACGGCGTCACCAAAACCAGCATCGCCCAAGCCAACACCAAGTGCGACGGGCACCGCTGATGAGTATTCCTACCGGCCGTACGACAAGCCTAAGAACTCTGCCGCGGCCCGTAAGAAGTCGGTCTCGGATTTCTCTGAGGACTCGTACGTGCCGTCCGCCACTACCAACAACACCAGCCCTCCACCTTCGATGCGTCCAGCCTACCATACGGACGATCCTGGCAAGATTGTTATCAAGGCGGTATATAACTTCGTCAATCAATTTTCAAAAACGCCAGCCTCACAGCTGATCTCCGGCGTCGGCACCGTAACCGACGGCCTGATCCTGCGAATCTCCACCGCCGGTCTCTTCGTGGACGACGATGTCCGTGGCGTAGCCCAGCGAGAGTGGGACATCAAGGCATGGACCCTTAAGCAGGTCGAGGTCTGGTGTCCCGTGCTGGCCGCCAGCTCTTCCAACGGCACAGGAGTTGCCTCGGGCGCCATCTCTCCTTCGCATCCCCTATTCAAGATGATGCCCACGAGCAGCGCCATGCGGCGCGCGGCTGAGAAGGCTGCTACCAGAGCCTTCAACGGCGAAGAGGCCGTTGCCTATCTGAACGAGCTGGGCACGTGTTGCAGCACGACCTGCCGGTTGGGCCTGAATGCTAACAGCTCGGGCTCTTCCGCTGTTGGGTCGGCTGCTTCACAAGAGGCGGAGGGTTGGAAATTTAGAGGTCTGCATCTCCTCCGCACGAGCATCCGTGACCAGGAGGGAAAGCGCTTCTTGTTTGTCGTTGGCGAGGAAGAAGCCTGGAAGATCGCGAAGGGTCTTCAGTCGCTTCGGAGCGGTAGCCAAGCTCGGGCTGTCGCAGTTTCCGGATTTAGCGGTATCGAGGCCAAGGGCATTCTTGAAACACTGGGTTGGGGTTAGTATGTCCGGACCTAAAATGTTTGAGTAATGTTCGTACATAATGGGTGGCGATGTTGGATGATGGTTGATCGGTTTGGTTCGATAATGTTTGGTTGCCTGTTCGTTGAGCGATATACCCGACAACTTGCCTAGAAAGTTTTTGTTTGAGAAGAGAAGGGTATTTGCGGGACAGGATGTAATGAGTAACGATGTTGTGTATTTGTATTTGGAAGGAATGATGGAATGATGATCATGGGTTCATTCGGTTGTCATTTGGCTCATGACAGCCAGCCACAGGCGCATTCCAATGAACATAAGACAGTACTTCATGGCGCATTTGATGTCCAAGTACCTCTAATGAAGAGCCTAAAAAAACACAAGATACCATCTCAAGTGACTTGGTCCCCACGCCCCCTTCACGTAGCAACTCGTCTTGGATATCACTTTTAGTTCAAATTGTGAGGAATTATCTTGGCCGAAATATCACAAGTACAATCATTTTCGTGTACTTAGCCCAACTGCAAGTCAGAACCTTCAAGTAGATGAACCGCGCAAACGATCTTAATAGCAACCATGACCCTCTCACTACTTCCTCCCCTTCTCAGATCTCCAACCCTTCTTCGCTCTCGAGAAAACAGGACAAAACAGCCCTGAACTCCGCCCCGATTCATTCCCCTCTTCCTCTCCCGCTCCTTCTTTCGGTCCCCTCAAATCAACTTCAATGTTCAAAGAACTTTTGGCCAGAGTCTCCCCGTCCAAGTCATCCTCAGAACCCTTTGATCCCCGCTCCTCATTCAACTTTGCTGCCTTCTCATCTTCTTCCGAAGACATCCACATCTCATGAAACTTCTTCTCGGCTGTTTCCTTGTCGCTGTCGTCGGCAGGAAGCGGGAAACATAGTGGCCCCGGTTGGACTGATGTGGGAAGCCCTGAGGCGCTGAGCGCTTGTGTGACGAGGGTGATTAGGGATGTGTCGGTCACTTTGGTTGGGTTGGGTTAGTGAGGGTTTCTCTGGTGGAGGGGAGGAAAGGTGGTGGAAGAGCATAAAAGAATGGTAGAAGGGACGGGACGGAATGGGGAAATGGATGGACACAGGGAGGTAGGAGGAATGGGGAATGTATGTATGTATACTAACTTCGTGGGCCGATCACAGACGCAGCGACAGGTGTGTAGGTCTGTTCATCACCAAGCCATTCACCTGGTTTCTGCGTGACTATTTATGAGACGAAATATCAGTGGTGTGAACTAGCACAGTACATAAAATAAGGAGATAGAGATAAAGTAGGGGTTCCATACATGGTACCGAAAGCTGTGGTGTCGCCGTCTGGGGAGATAGCATGCTGAAATCACAAAGAAAATGTGTCAGTATCCCTTCACTGGCAACTATAGGAATGGGCTACTCACTCCTCAAACCCAAGCATCCGTCCAAAAAACCCAATGATATGACCCTTGTGAAAACTGACATCCGGTATGACGATGATGGTATCGCCGGTGCTAGCGGTGGCGGTGTCTGACTTTGACTTCAGGATGTGCTGCTCAAACCAATCCCGGAAGACCTTGACTTGTTCTTGAAGTTGCTTGTCGTGCTTTGCGTAGTCACGGGCTGAGGACCTGTTTAACAGTCAGCTTTATGTTGACAGTATGTTGACCGGGAACTGGCGATGCTCGTGGGATGTAGCTGAAAGAAAGGATGTATGTCACCTACCATAGAGTCTGTGCCTCGAGATCAGCAAGCCCGCGAGTAGAATGGAATTTTTCTTGGTAGTCCTTGCGGAAGTTGGCGTATTCGTGGTAATGGTTTAGGTCGTACAGAAGTCGCGCGGTCTTGTTCAAGAATGGTTTAGCTGTTAGCTCAGGGTGGGTTAAGAATCCAACTTGTAGGTAGGTAGGTATGAGTCTGTGATAGGGACGATATTAAAGACAAGAATTTCGAGAACTTACCTTATTAAAAGAAAACTCCAAGCCTCTCTTCACCCGATACTTCTCCCACTCTTCATCAAGGTTGACAGTCGTCCTGTCCACCTGCAAATGGCGTTCGAGTGCATTGACGAACACATCCATTGCGTTTTCCAGCTTTTGATCCTTGACGTAGTCAAGATAAATGATCTTTTTCACGGTGTTGCGGCTTGAGTCGTCCTTTGGTGAACCAGAAAGAGGAGGAAAGGTACACTCGGCAATGAGAGACAGGTCGTGTAAGCTCCGACCAAAGATACCCACGTTGTCGTTTTGTCCCGGGGTTGACTTGTCAGGTTCTGCAGTCAACGGACGTCGTAGCCCGTAGAGACCATATCTCTTCCCCGATTCTCGGACGGCGCTGTCCACTACGTTTCCAAATCAGTTAGCCAAACTTCACACAGTCCCCTCCGCAACCAGAAGATAACCTGCAACTCACAATTCCCACCAACAGCATACTCAAGCCAACTATACCCAGCCATAGCAGACGCCGAGCCCACCCCAGTCCCCCTACAATCAAAGATATTCCCCCTCCTCGCCGCCCTTGGGTTAGCAGGGAAATGCGTCTCCGGCCACAGGGAATTCCCAATTCTCAACTGGCTAGTCTTGGTCTTCCCCACCAGTACCGCTCCCTCTTGCAAAAGCTTTTGCACATAAGCATCGGTCTCCGTAGCCGGGGGGTAAGTGTCCACATAGGCCTTGCAAGAGAGGGTGGTTTGTGTGCCAAGGAGGGAGAGGCCGTCTGTTAGAGCGAGGCGTTTTCCCCAGATTGGTCTTTGACCATGTCCCTTGGGTGATAGTCGAGTGTAGTGCCGGCTGGGAACGGGGATGGTTTTGGACATGCTGTCTGAAGCCAGAAAGGAGACTGCTTTGAAACTGGATGGGTTATAGACGTCGTCTGGGATCATGCCGTAGACGAAGGCGTCTTGGGTGTCAGGGTAGAGGCGGTAGGCTTGGTGGAGGTTGGGGCCGCTTAGGAAGTAGGGGCCTGAGGGGAGGTTGTCGTCATCTTGATCTTCGGGGTTGTTTGTGCCGGATGTGTGAAGGATTGTCTTTTGTAGGCGGTAGGTTGCTTTGGACGAGGAAGAATTGCTGTTCTGTTTCTCCAGGGACAGGCTGTTGCCATTCTTTGATGGCTTCTCAACTAGGATGTCGGTGAAACTGGGCGAGCATACATCGTCTGTATCAACGTAGTATTGGAGAAGCTGGCCGATTTGCTCGGGTGTGCCGTTAAGCTCTTCTTCAGTTAGGAGGAGCACGGGAATCACTTGGTCGGCTTTGATCGGTGCTTCTGTACTTCCCTGTGACAAGTGTTAGTATCAGTCTCGACGATTGTGTATCCAGAGATGAGGGCTTACCAGAACTTGGGGGTGAAGTAGATACTGGATGCCGTCGACCTCACATGTTATGAGATTGGGAACCGACATCTTGTTTTACTCGACTCTGCCTCTTCAAGCAGTTACCGACTATTAATTGCACGAGAAGGTAGATGGAGAGTGAGTAGAGTAAGGATGACTGCCCTGATGAAGTTCAGTAGAGCTGAGATCATGCTTGATGATGTGGAAGCGGGGTTGGCGTCTTTATAGCGACACTACTACATGGAGGGACCTATCAGGTACCCGGAATCGGGTGGCAGTAGCCTGAGACAGTGTGTACTCACAGGTACCCCTGATGCACTGCCACATCACGGCTGCTTCCCTCCAGCGCATTTCACCCCAGCAGTACAGGTGTCTCACTTTGGATCTCTATAAACTCATCTTCACGATTTCACATTGACGAGTTCAATGACTCTTACTTCTCAAGTATTTCTAGAGATACAGATATCTACCATACCCTCGTCCATGATACACCAAACCGACTCTCACCCCTCCAACTCCGCAAGTAAGCAAACCTCCGAAGGCCCTTGATCACCCTCATCATGATCATCCCCTTGTCCCACCACCGCCACGTTACTGATATTGTCACTGTCTTCCGACGGCGGAGATTGTCTCTTCGTCGACTTCCACCTCAAAGCTTTACTCCTCCTCAGCATGCCCCCAAACAACCGATTACGGCGGCGATTGTTTTTCTTCTGTCCGTCGTTGCGTTCATGTTCCTTCCGTGGCCGTTCTTGACCTCTCGCCCGATCCCAAACCTCATAAACCATCAAGTCATCTTCCTGTCCGTGTCCTTGTCCATGCCGATGTCTTTGAGAGGGAAGTTGATCCCTCACATCATATTCGTTCCCATTCCCATTTCCATTCTGGACATGCGATACCTCCACCTGCCTTACCTCAACCATCAACGCCCCCTTGTCATTCCACTGAAAAGACTGCCGGCTTGCGCCCGCCGGCTGACTATTATGGACTGCAGCAGACTCGTCCTCAAAACTCGCCAAATACCTGTCCAATAACAACGGACCCAAAACATACTCCCTCACTACCAGCTTGACCATCATGCTAAATAAATGGCCCAGGATGCTCCACCCGATGAACGCCTTATCCAAGTCCCGCGGCCTTCTCTTACGTCCATCGATGGGCAAAACCAGCGCTACCGTGTACAAAACCACCATAGCAATATGCAAAACATCCCAGATTGCTCCTCCAATGCTGAGGTTGAGCCCGTGTAGTTGGCCGTTGGTCGCTTGCCATATCCCCCCTCTTTGATCACTGGTCCCTTTCTTCCACCGTTGTGCCCAACGCCTTGCGCGGCTTGGATCGTCGACCTCATCGTCGTCGTCGGTAAAAGCGTCGACCCAAAACATGCAGATTACGAAAACGCAGTGTAATCCTAGTTTCCCAATCAATGCGGCGTTGGCGATCATGGGGAGGAAGGGGAAGGATGTTCCCAGGATACCGAGGGTGAAGCCGACGCAGCCTGAGGCGAGGAGGCCGTCTAAGGCTGTTAAGAGAAAATGTGTCGTCAGTGTTGGAGGGAGGGTTACGTCGGCGAGAGGAGGGCGGGTGGCGAGGGTTTGATGACCGGGTGCTGATGAGGGAGGTGGTTCTTTCTCTATGAGCATTTGCCAGGATAAGGGTAATGGAATGGCTGTCAATAGCGGGGGCTGCAGTGTGTTGCTGTTAAGCTGGGATGGTTCGAGGTCTTCGGGCTCCAGTTCGGGATCATTATCATGCGATGGTGTGAGCGTGATAGGGCAGTCGTAGACTGTCTGTATAATCCCGTCCGCGTGATGGCTTGCGAGCGCAAGGCGCAAGTCTTCTGCGTCCGGCATCAGTTTGTTGATCTGCTGTCCATCGGGAAAGGCCATGGAGACGTGTGCTCCCTCCGGTGAGGCACCACCTGATTCAAAGGAGCCGTCGTCGTATAAAGAATCCTTGTTGTAGCCATAGTCATCGCTATATCTTCCCTTCCCTCCACTCCTGTTGTTGGTGTTTACCTTTCGCACTCGAAACAGCGCGCCTTCGCATCCTTCACATCCTTCACCTTCATCACGGCGAAGAAACACAAAGCAAATTACTCCTAGCTCGTCGGTTGCCATTTCATCTTTTTCCCAGTCCTCCCTTAATACGTTCACCTCCCAAACCCTCCCGTCTTCTGCGTTCCTCACTTTGATCGTCGCCCATCCCGCTACGTCTGTGTCCTTCGGCACGTCAATGCACACAAGCACTTCCACTTCTTGTCTACTCGCCTTTGTGTTGGAGAGGTATAATTCGCCGTCTCCACCCACTCGGACATCCGTCTCCGATGGCAATGGCATTAACCTCTCATCCTGATTTGAAGGAACGCAGCTGGGCATCCACCTGTTCCGATGATTTGCCAATGGCCTCTGACGAGGTAGATGGGGGTTGAAGAAGAGGGATAGAGGAATGGCGTTGAAACTCGAAAGTATGACCGACAGGCGTTCCGAAGGAGTCGATAGACGCAAAAGGGGTTGCGCGTTGAAGGAGAGAAGGGAGGAGAGAGTGGCTATGGCGTCATTTGGCTCCGAGGGGAGAGAGTCAGCGAGATGGTTCCAGATGGTGACAAAGGAATCACTGATGTCTGTAGTGCTGAAGTCAGAGTTACTGAACCGTTGGCTGAGTGTTTGTTGGAATTGCTGGGCTAGGCTGTTGGAAATGAGTATGGACGCGTTTTCTTTAGGAGAAGCCGAAGTGATTTGGGTCGTGGTTATTTTTCGTAGCCACCCGGAACCGTTTCCCAACCTTTTTCCTTCACCAGCTGTAAAGGGGTCAAACGTCCCATCTGCACACTGGACTTCCCATCTTCGTCCCAGAATGGTCGCTTGTAACGTCGACATGCTGTTCATCCACGAACTGGTGGCTAACATCGCTAACCTTTCGCACAACGGCGTATGTTCCAATGAGGTACGCTCCAGCACCGGATCCAAGACCAAGACTTTCTCCGCTAGAGTGTATACCGCCGGAATCTTGTTAAATGCCTCTGCCCTCGCTTCGTCGAAGACACCCCCTTGCTCCGTCGTTGCCGGTATACAAAGCGTATCAAGCCAAAAGTATTGTGTCGTCTGTCTCCTTCGCTGGTTTCCGCGCCCATTATTTCCTCCCAAGGACGTATACTCCCCAGTCCTTCGTCCGCATCTCGATTTTGCTCCGGAATGTCGATCAAGATACCCCTGGATTTGGCGGAGTTGACATTCGTGCATTATGTTATTAGTCCCTGCTCCGGCCCCTGCGTGCGACACAACCATAAATCGCATCCTCGAGTCCAACCTTTTGACTCTAATCCCTAATCCCCGTTTTGGCTCGCTCTTCACTTGCAGTATCGGTATCCCACCCAACAAGAGAATTTCCCTGATTTTCTGTTGGTTAGGCGAGATAGTGCGACACTGACAACGGTCTCGAACGTGTTTCGACATATGGCCTTGCGCTTCATCACCCGTCACCACGCATTTGCCTTCGGAGCAATCCTTATGCTCAGTTCCGGCCGGGATCCCTTGACCGAATCGACTGCAGTAATATAGCGCTGCGTAGTCGTTCTCCATAGCCATCTTCCGCAAATAATATGGGCACCATCCGCGCTCCAGCCTCAAAAAATCGAGTAGTACCTGCGCACTGGGAGATGGCCCATCCACCCCATTGCCCGAAATAGTCGAAAGTATCGGCCGCCCCAACCCACCCTCCATGCCCAACGCTGGGCAAAGCTGTCCAAGAATTCCATCAAGCGTGCAGCAAAGTACCTTCACTGACAACAGCACCGTCGGTAATGGATAAACGTAGCTCTCCGAGAGCTGCTCTAGATCCTCTGCCAGGGCGAATACCTGGCTGAGGAATTGTCGCCGGGAAAATGCTTCCTTTTTGCTGAGAAATCGTTTCCCTCCTACCATCGCGCTTCTTCTCTTCTGTTGCCTCATAAGTCGATGTCGATTAGGCCCTACCAGCAAAGTGGTACTCGAGCCGTGCCCCAAACCCAGCCCAAGCCCAAGCCGGACACCGATCCAATCATCTAGCAACTCCAGCACTTTCTTCCCGTTGACGACATATTGTTCTTCTTCCTCTTCCTCTTCCTCTTTCTGGGTCTCTTCCCGAATTCCCACAAGCGAAGAATTCACTCCAATCTCAACCATCGTCCCTTCCCCATCCAGCGTCGTCCCTCCATCCCATCCGGTATCACCATCGCCGATCCCGGCTATCCTCTCGACGTCCTCCTCACCATTCCGCCTACTCCCCCCGCAATCCCTTTCCGCATCCTCGTCCTCACCTCCATCTTCTCCTCGGTCCCCATCCTCTCCTCCATCATGTCCCCCAATCCAATCCCCTTCCAATTCCCCCCMCCCCYCCCCGCCATACCTTGCATCAAGTCCAACTCCCCCCAAAACCCGTCTCCTAAAATCCCCACTCCTCACACTGCCCCCCAAAAACTCCGACAAAACCCCAAACCAAAGCCACTCCTGCGCCAAGCCCGCCAGCTTCTTCGCTGGCAACGAGGACCACTGGTCTCCGTAGCCATGGGAACGGGGGAAATTCCAGAAGTTGGTACCGAAGGTGTAGGGGGTCGTGGAGAGGAAGGGAATTTGAAGTTCTGGGATGGGTGGGAGGGGGGAGGAGCCGAGAGGGGTGAAGTGGGAGAAGGAGGGTGGGGGATGGGGATCCAGAGGGGATGTTGTGGAGAGGTCAGGAGGGGAATGGATGTCCGAGGGAGGGATTGAGATTTGAGGGGAGTTGGAGGGGGGTGGGATGAAGTCCATTTTGGTCGGTGTTGATGTCGGGTTGGGGAGGTGGTGACATGAAGTTGAGTATGTAGTAGTGAGATGAAAATGATGATGCGAAGTCAGCATGAGTCGTGGATCGGGGCCGTTTGCTGTTGGCCAGTTGTGTTTTCGTTGAAAATATGACTCCTTGGATCGAGCAGCTATTATCGTGCCATCAGAGTCCAAAAATCTGTTGGTCGCGAACTCATCGTTGGTGGCTCTTCTCTCTCAGTCGGATCGCTTTGTGTCCTCGATCATTCATTCGTTCAGTCGCTGTTGGTCCTCTCGCCGTGTGTAAAATCGTATAGAGCGTCAAAGACGTGGAGCGCTTCGACAAGGTCGCGCGCGCGCGCGTAAACAATGTCAAAGACAAACGCCAACGTCAAACAAAAACACACCAAAATTTCCGCGAAAATTGAGAAAGCAAAGAGAGCGAACGGGAAAGAACAAAGATGCGCGAAAAACAATGACAGACAGAAGGGGAACCGTTCCCCCTCTCCCTTCCAGTTCTTTGGGAGAAAAAGAAAGGCGCAAGGCACAGGCACCATCACCAAGCACCAAATCCATCCAATACCACCCTACCTGACCAACCGAGCGCAGCAAGCCACCTAACTATCCTGAGATAGGTGTTCGCAGCATGCAGGACGGACACCTACCGCAAAGACTCGGGGCGTTCGTTTTTAGGATCCAAGGCCTAACTGGCAGAATTTATGTATCAGGTGCCTTAGGGTTTGGGTTTTGGTAGAGAATTCGAGCATATGCAATACCAGAGGTGCCTCAAGTGCACAGATTATGCCTGATTTCCCTGGATCCTAAAAACGAACGCCCCGAGTCTTTGCGGTACGGGCGAAGTTAGCTTGAACACATGCATACATTTATTTGGATTTATTTGGGGTCGATCTCCCACTCTGGGAAGGTCCTAAAATGTTGCGGCTTGCGCACTCAACTCCCTCGGCAAGTGAGGCAGGAACATGGAAGTTTCCCCTCACTTTGCGGTCCGCAGTCAGCACGCGCTCACGCGGAACCAAGAAATCCAAAGCGAACCAACAGCCGAACCGATAGATCGCGGACGGTTAGCACTACCACGGGGTATCATCGTGGGAGCGGCTCGGGGTGCCCTTGGCTGGGCTGGGTGAGTCGATCACGATTCGACTTTTGTCCTCTTAGGTACCTTTTGGGCTGCGGTCTGGACTCACCATCTCGCAGAGCTTGCGAACACGTGGGTGCAAACAATCAAGGCCAACGACCTGACGTGCGAGCGGCACTGTAGCTGTAAAGATGCCAAAGATCCGAAAAAGTGCCTGATCCTGGAGAGAAGTGAAAGAAACCAGCCAAAGGGGAGGCGAGACCCAGATGATGCATTCATTTACCTGAGTCCTTGTCTCCCTCCCAGCTCCGAATCAGTCGTCTCGCCGTCTTCCAGTCGCTTTCCCAACTGGCGATGGCATCCTTCCGGTGCTGGCGGGTGCCTCATGTGTCAAGGTACGGTGCAGCATGCAGAAGCACAGCTGGCTTGCTGTGCCGCTATCCTACAGTAGTTCGGCAGGTGCCTGTGAGCAATACTGGGGCACATCACCATCCTGCTGCACAGCCCGACTTTGAGAAAAAGGTATTGATCGTGAGGGTTGATGAATGATAAGGACTCACTTTGGGTAAAAGGCTGTTCTGTCGCGATTTTTCGGTGTATCTGTGAAGTGTGCCTGTTAATTAGGGTGGAAGGCGATGCGCGAATGTTACACTACTTATGTAACGTACCTCGTACCGTCGACGCTTTCACATCACCGCTTCTCTGTCCACCAAGGACAGCGGTGGAGAGGCCTTACGATGACAGATATGCGATTCTGGATAGCCAATATCGTGACAAAGATGATGTTTATCCAAGGGGAGATTGCAGCTGCTGTAAGGGAAAAGAAAAGCTCAGAGAATGCCAAAAGTCAGGATAAGTGCTTTGTTCTGGAGGGCAAAAGAAACCAGCCAAAGGGCCCGGCTGGGTGGCCCAGGATATATGCAGCTCCTTCGTCCCCCTCCAAGCTTCAAAGTCTGGCTGTGCGCTGGCCTCCTTCCAGTCCCGACCACTGCACCTTCCTTAAGTTGACAATAGCTTCCTTCCTAGGCCGGTGGGCGCCTTCCCTTCCATCCAAAAATGTCGTCCTACCTGCCTCACGGGGCCTGCGGGTAGATGGGAGTCAGGCAAGAGTTTGTCCCCTCCGACTCGCAGCTGCCCTCGCAGGAAGTCACAGACCAGACCAGTAGCAGCAATGAACGAAAAAATGACCGACAGCAAATCTCGTCGTATTCCTTGCCCTCCTTAAACACGAAATATCCAAACAGTGGGAATCTTATACACAGACCAGACAAGCTCATAATTCAAACCGGACGCCCAACAAAAATCCTCTTCTTTATACACCCTCTTCATCTTTCCAACACCACACCACAACACACCACAATATACAGTCCCTCACCCCCCTCACTTCCCATTCCCCCCACCCAACGTCCCCGCCAAATTCATCGAAGCATACGCATCCCTCTTCCAACTCTCATCCCCACTCCCAGGTCCATCATCGTCATCATCGCTGGTGATGGGATCAGCATTGACGACTCTAAACCCTCCCCTCTGTCCTTGTCTGCCTTCTACTCCTCCGTCGTTGATATCGTGTCCGGAGGAGAAATCCCAATCGGTTAGTTGTTCACGGCCATCGACTGCGGGGAGGTGGATTTGTGGGGCGCCGCTTGTGGGTGGTTGTTGTTGTTGGTACTGCTGCTGCTGTTGTTGTTGTTGATACTGTTGCTGTTGGGGTGCTAGCTGTTGTTGGTATTGTTGTTGTTGTTGGACCTGGGGTGGATAGCCTTGATAGACTTGGTTATTGTTATAGCCGCCCTGCTGGTTACCGCCGTAGCCTTGTGGTTGATACCCCTGATCATAAACCGGAGTCGGGTCGCCGAAGCGATCAAATTCCGGCAACTCATATCCGTGCGCCGGGGGTTGTTCTTGCTGGTAGTACATGGAGCTAACCCGTTGGCGCGTGGGCGTCTGGTCCGCATCGCCGTAGCCTTGGTAGCCGCCGTATTGTCCACTGCGGTTGGAGTAGGCAATCGAGCCTCGTCTGCCATCGTTTCCGACGGACAACTCGACTGGTATTTGCTGTTGTTGTTGGTTGTGGAACTGCTGCTGGCTTTGGATGCTAAGGCTAGCCATGTCCTCCAGCACTTGCGCTTGCTGCTCGGCCTCCCTCTGCTCGAGGATCTGAGGCGCGGGCTCGACGTTCCGCAAGCTGCTGGATCCGGCACCCTGAGATTGCTGTTGCCCGCCTGAGCTGCGGTGGCTGATTGCCATGCTGGCGCGGTGGGCAATTTCTGGTATATCTGACATACTGCCGGCATGGTGACCGCCGCTTGATTGCTCGCTGGCGGACGTGCCTGGAAGGCCGGCGGCGGTGGCGCTGTCCATGTCCTTGATGGCGAACTGGGCAATGGTGCGCATCTTGCGACTCACCCAGCCAGCGAGGATCTTACCGCGTTGCTTTTCACCCAGACGTGAGCGCGGGAAATCACCCTTGTTGACAAAAGCGACAATGTCGGCAATGATTTGGTGCTCGTTGAGGATAGCGTTGACGATGACTGGGACGATGGAGGCAAGGTAGGCTTTTCGGGCTACTTCAACTAGGACCACCACCAGTCCACCTGCTTGGAAGACCGCGCTGTTACATTTCTGTTAGTATTTTCCATCATAACGCTGGATTCGGAGTATTGAAAACTTACCAACCACCCGGCACAATAACCCTATGACATCTCTCAACAGAAGCCTCAATGTCCATGGGGAAGTGACTCAACCCGTTAATCTCAAAAGTCTCGCCAATGCTTCCCAGCACGAACAAAACTTGCATGTCCACCAACGCACCGCCAGGCCCAATGGGCTTGCTAACGTTATGCAAAAACCCGAGATCACCGGTCCTTACATAGCGAATGCTGGGATCTTCCACCGTCCGCCCATTGAATCTCTCCACATCGAACTGGTCCTTAGAGCCATAGAACGACTTCACGCAAGCCTCCGAGTCCACCCAAATCTCACCATACTCGCCATCACTGCACAACATCCTGCTCTCCGGGTTGACGATGGCGATCTGTGTCGACACCGGCACCATGCCGCTGTCCTGGATAACCAAAGCCTTGGGATCCCGTAGCGGGTCTGTTGGGTAAATGAGACCTTGACGTAGGGCCTTGGGGTCCAGGTGAAGCTCAATGGGCTCGACGCACATGTACGACCGGGAAGCAATCATGGGGTTCAGAACGTGGGAGTAGACGGTGTTGATGGCGGTACGATCCAGGCCGGTAGCGTCGAAGTGGAGACGTACCCTGGTGAAGAGGTCAACGCGAGGGCGGGCTTCGCACGAGATCATCATGTTCTTGAGCTCGTGCAGGGTAAAGCCCTTGCCGGGGATCATGCTCATGGCGTGGTCAAGCATCTGCGGGGTTGCGTATGTGTCTTTGATCTTGTACCGCGAGAGGATGAGGAACAGCGAGACCGGGTTCTGGGCAAACTCGACAGGCGAGAGAATGTAGGTGGGCGTGCCGATGTAGATGCCCATGACACAGGTGTGGATGAAGCCTAGGCCTGTGGTACTACGCACGCAGCCTAGGACAGGCCGAGAGCTGGACATCTGGCATGTCTCCTTCTGTACCTTGCACATACCCAGGATGGTGTCGTGGCTTAGCTGGACTGCCAGGCGTCGCTGATCGGGTGTCCAGTATGTCCAGATTACTACAGGATAGCCTGATTGAACCCACGCGGGGTCAACTGTGATGCCCAGATCACGAAGACCATTGTTCTGCTTTGGCGGTTTGCTGGTATTGTAGACGTTCGGAACCAGGACCTTCAAGAACTGAGCCGACTGCTTGATGTGCTGTGCAACAGGCTTCGTCTTGAGCAGATGGTCTACATCCTGGTTCACCAAGACAGCCTTGACGCCATAGTCCGCGACCAGATGGAGGAAGGCAGGAACGTCCTCGGACAGGCGATTCTGATCCATCGGCGCAATGGGAATGATAATGGCACCAAGGTTGATGCAGGCGTGGACAGCGAAGACAAACTCCTCGGAATGGGTGTACATGAGAACGACATGGTCACCAGCCCGGATCTTGACCTTGTTCCTCAGGTACTGGGCAACTGCTGCTACCTTTGTGTCGAACTTCTTCCAGGTGATCCCCTTGCCTTCCTTGCCACGACCATCAATGGTGCAGTATGCCAACTCTTCAGGTTGTCTTGCCACTCGCCATTGAATCAGGTCCGTGATGCTGGAGAAGTTGTTGAGAGGGGTCGACGTCCTATCGTCAATAACCACCTCTCTCCGGTCGATGCCCGAGTACTGTTTATCGGCAGGGGCAAGGATCTGTTGTCTGGATTCCGAAGCCACAGGAGACCAGATGCCGCCGATTGGGTCGACACCGATGGGCAAGTTCAGCACGGCATGCTCAACGGCAAACTTAACGTGGACACAGGGGAGGTTGCCCTGGTCAAACTCCCTCCTGCAGAGCATGTTGCCAATCTCCTTGCGACCATTTTTCATCACTCGTGGCAGAGCATTCGGTGCGGTGATCATGACACAGTACACACGAAGGTGATGTTCTTGCATCAGCACCTCCATGCACCTTTCGGCCAGTGAGTCCAGGAGAGCCGTGTCCAACTGCCGAGGCGGTCCTCCACTAGTAGCCGGAGCTGTAGAGGCGGCTTGGGATTCAAGCACCACAACAGGTAGATGTTCCTCGTTGACAAACACGTCAAAGGCCGAGCAATCAAATATCTTGGGTACGTTTTTCATGATGCTAACAACAATGTGCTGCACAAAGAAATAACGATACTCGGCCACCTCCGTGCCGTGCTCAACCCATTCCACCTTCTGCCGGATACGATCCTCGTACAGGCCCAGTACGAAGACCTTGCCTTCTATAACGGTACCTAGCAGACCAGTTCGAAGGTACTCGAGCTCGGTCGGGGTTGGAAGGGTCGAGCCAGGTTCGAATGTAAAAGGCCGAGCATGGAAGATCTGTTCGGTGTGCTTGGGCAGCGCCCAGAACCCACCAGACAGCGAGGGAGAATCAACCCAGATCTCTCCCACGGTATGCGGCGAAGCGAGGAGGCCAGTCTCCGGGTCGACAATAGCGAGAGAGGCGTCGGGAATCGGGTAGCCAAATGCGCCAATGCGAACCGTCCCTGGTTCGCTGCTAGCCTTCTTGCTAACATCTGCGCCCATTGCCACAACCACCACCTCATTGGTTTTCAATGCTTCTCTGTCGAGTAGCACTTCACTCAGTTCGTTCTTTGCGCGTTGTTCTGCTGCTGCGTTTACCGTCGTTCCACCCAGTAGACTTCCGTAACCATTAGAGGTAGTAGGCTTGTCCTCTTCGGGATCCTTTGGTTTTTCGCCCTCCGATTCCGTATCCGACTCGATTTCCAGTTTAAGCGGGCATTTCATATTCTCCTCGCCGCCCACCCAGTCCCGGACGCTGATGATCATGCCTCCGTGCTCCGGGAGGCACAGCATTGGCGCAACAACTTCTCGTGCACGAGGGTTCCGCAATGGCTTGAACCAACGGTCGGCAAGAAGCTCATTGAACTCGCCGTCGACGATCAAGGTGTCTATCAAGCACAGCTTGACAGACGAAAAGTTGGGATCCATGCCCTTTTTATAGTTCCGTGTTGCCATAGGGTCGACTTGGTAGTCATAGGCCGCTCGTTTGAGTCCAGGATAGTCGGCAATCATTAACGTGGGACTGTATTTGGTAATGAGGTAGGCGTAAAGACCGGGTACCTCAACCGCCTTGTTTTCGAGCCAAATGGTGGTGTGCCCTCCGTACACGGCGAACAAGACTCCCCAGATCATGCCGACGCCTTGACGAGGATCCAAATATGAAAGCAAGGTTTCGCTTTTGGTAGCACTGCGACTCACTAGATGGCCATTTGTATCGCGCAAAGTCGTGTTAAACGTGTCGCCAGGCTTGGAGCCGGGCGCGGTCGTAACTATGGCGCTCAGGCAGGCCATCTGATGCATGATGGTACGGTGGCTGAGCACAACTCCCCTGAGATCGCCCGTTGGAGCCCGGGAGAACTCGATGTAGGCCAAATCTGGAACCGATAAAGGGGGTAGTTCATCCTTTTTCTTCTGGCTATAACTGCCAAACTCGTTTGTCTTCCACCACTCAACGCCCTTTGGCCAATGGAGCTTTTGGGTTGTAATGTCACGCTGGAACGCTTTGAGGTTATTATCAGTAGTCAACGCCAGATGCGCCTGTGTTGAAGTCAGTATGACGTTCAACTTTTGATAGTCCTGGATCTCGTTGATGGGTACGGCGACGACGCCAGCAATAAAGCAGCCCAAGAGGGCAATGGCAAAGTCAATGATTTCCGTATCACGGTAGATAAGCGCAACGCGGTCGCCGCGGTAAAGAGAGCTCTTGTCACGAATTACTTGGGCCACCTTCTCGGCCCTCGAGGCAAGCTTATCCCATGTGATGGATGCGATCTCCTTGCCCTTGGCGTCCAAGACCCAGTACGCTCGCCGGTTGGGAAGGTTACGACCTCGGTGCCGGAGCACGACAGCAATATTGTCAAAGGTAGACATTTCCTTGCGGGGGTCGTGTGGGTCGTATATCGCAAACGGGACTTCGCGCGGCTCGAGGGCTTTCTGGAATTGGATCGCCCCGGGTGGGGGGAAATCGTTTGCCGTGAGCATAGGAGGCGCAACAGCAGCGGTGGGCGAAAAGGCATCGCTGGAGGAGTATCTGTGAGGGCCACCATAATCATCCTGGAGTTGCTGCTCGTGGGCTTGCTGCCCGGCAAAATCGGAAAAGTATGCCTGTGAATTCAACAAAGTGTTGGTCCTGCCGTCATAGGGGTTCTGCTGCGGTGGTGGTGGCTCGGCATAGTCGCCGTGTTGTTCGGGGTTGAAGGCATAGTCTCCTGACACCATGGTTCCTGACCTTGTAGAGGCATCGTTGGGGGCAGGGAAGAGGAAGAGGGAGTCGTGTTGTCGCATAGCCGGGCGGTGATCAGCCATAGGGCCGCCGGGCGCGAGCAAAGCGGCCGGATGGGTCTCTTGGAAGGAGTAGGTGGACTGAGGGCGGTAGTCAGAAAAGGCCATGGATTCCCGATGGTCAGAAAAGGCCATGGATTCCCGATGGTCAGGGAAGACCATGGAGTCTCGATGTTCGGAAAAGGCGACCGAGTCTCGGGAGGGTTGAAAGTTGAGCGAGGCGCTGCTCAGGCCGGCACCCGAGATCACGCGCTGGCGGTCGTCGGAGGCATGGGACGTGTTGTCGGGGGAATGGAGCCGAAGACCTCCGGTTGAGGCTCCCGCTGGCTGGGAGTCTGCGGGAGCAGCAGCGCCATACTGAGCAAACAGTTGTGCCCGTCGCTTGTGGTACCTGCAGAGAGAAGAAGGGTATCAAGGTCAGCGGACGGTCGGGCTCGACAACACGGATCGCCGGTCGATGTGCGGCCGGGGTTTCAAGAGAGCAAACGGAAAGTGTCGCGCGCACCCTTTTTCTGTGATATCACCCTCCTACAGTCAAGGCGCAAGTTGGTCAGCGTCAGTTTTTTTTTCTTTTACAATTTGTACACGGTCCAAGGTATCTGGTATACAAGCGGGGGATTTTCTCAACACACCTCCAGCTCCCTCTGTAGCTCGTCCAGCTTCGCCTGCAGGTCGGGGGTAACCGCGGCCATGTTGGGCCAATGTGTATTTCACAGGTTCCTTGCGATCGCGCTCGGGGGTATAGGATAAGTCGCTGGTAGGTTGGTGGTCGCGCGGACTCAAGGGCGCTCGACTGCGCCCAGCAAACGAGTGGCAAGTGTTTCTAGTATAGCGAAAGATATGGTAGCGAGCGAGCGACTGCGATTGACCGGTGTAGGAGCGATGCCGGCGACACGGAGAGGTCAGAACCTGAAGCGAGGACTGGACAACCAAGTTTAATTCCAGGACAATGGAAGTCTAGTGTAGTGGTTGGTCCGGGATGTCCAAAGTCGCAACCCAAGTCGAGGGTCCTGTCGCGTTGTTCTTGACAGAGAGAGGGGGAAATCCAAGATGGGGAATGTCAGATGCAGGGCAAGTCGGTCTTGGCAGTCGAACGGAACGGGAGCTTCGAGTCTGGAAACGGTCCGAGTCTAGTTTTCTCGTATATGTACACAAGTGCGGTCGGGGTTGGTGCCGTGGTGCCGTGGTAGTACCGTGATGGTGCTGACTGCCAACACGTGCGCGACGAGGAGTTGTGAGGATGGCAATTGCCCCTGGAGTTATGGATGAAAGATGGAATTCCGAGTGGAATTGGCGGGTGGACAGTGCCGCAATTGACGGCGTCGTTAGGGAACAGCCCCGGATCCCGGTGGATTAGGTCTACATACTTGGTCTGGGGAACCTCGAGTTGTGAGTGGGAGTGCCTCGTGACGTAGGGGCCCTGTCGCTGTGTGACAGTTGCCGACCGTGATTTCTACGCCTAAAGTTGGGTCGGGTAGGGTCCCAAGAACAGCCCCATCCATCACCGCTCGGCATCTGATGCCACTTCCACCACTGATGGAATTCGGAGCCCGGTTGAACCCTTTGCCAAGCCTAGCCGATAAGCACGGAGCCGCTCCCGCCTTATCAAACGGCCAAAAAGCCAAAAGCGGAGTTCAGCCGAGAATTCCCCACCACAAGATTGGAGGAACAAAAAGCCTGCAAATTTCTGCCGCACTCTTCGACTTCTCTTCCTTTTCTCCTCCGTCTTCCTCCTCCGTGAGGAATCAAGCACGGCCGGCCTCGTCGCCGCCGTCAACATTGTGTGCCAGCCACAATGTTTGGTCTATATGCTGGCATCATCACAACCGGTAAGTCAACACCACATTGCTTTATTTCTATTTTCACAATCGCCCTCATATGATGAAAGCATACGCAAAATTCACAGACCTGTTCTGAAAAAAATAGTGTTGAGAACCTGCTTAGCTCACTGATTCCATCTTCCATCCCCTTTTCACTTACACCACTCCTCTCGCGTCTACCTTTACGTGTCAGAAGGCATATAGCTAACGTCCTTCTTAAGATCGTCATGACCACTTGCCCGATACCGCTGGTCCTCACAACGTGGCGTTGCTGTCCGTCTTGTGCGTGACAGTCGGGAGTTGCTGTTACAATGCCGGCACTTCCATTGTCTTCAGCATGGTTGCCAATTCCATTGTTAAGGCCATTGATGACTCGGCCTCGGCTCTCTTTGCCCATTGTTATGGACCTTGTTATAGACCCAAAAATATACCATTTCTTTGTCCTCAACTCCAGCAATGGTTCTTGTGATTCCGCTTCATCCTCTGTGTCCATATAATGACCTGCCTGTCCCAGAACACCCTTTATGCCGGGTCAATTTCAGTGCAACTGTTCACCGATACCTCGTTTTCGTCTTTAATCTCGCACCTCATTACCAACAACTAGCAATGGCCTCTCCGGAGGAGGATCTCTTCGGAGACAAAGAGGTGGAGGATATCCTAAACGAACAAGGCAATGGCGATGGAGCCATGTCACTGGAGGATGAGTTCATGGCAGCAGAAGAGATGGAAGATACCCTCAACACTAATGGCAACGGCAATGGCAACGGCCATGGAGCTAATGGTCCAGCCACGGCTGATGGTGGTCCGCAACAGCTCCCTCATGACCAAGCACCACCTATGACCCCATCAAGACAAAATCACAACTCCCAGGCTGGTGGTGCACCGCAGCCCCACCATGACCGACGTCTCAGCCCATTTAGTCAATGGCAACTTTCCCTGGCTGGTGGTCTGCAAGAAAATCCTCATGGACAAGGGCCCATAAATTCGTCTGTTCAAGATGCCACTTCGCAGGCGGGTGGTGCACAAGACATCCCTATTGACCCACTTCTTGACGCATACAGTCAACATTGGAATTCCCAAGCTGGTGGTGTGCCACAGCCTCCTCAACAACAAGGCCTTATAGATCCATTGATTCAAAATCCCAATCCAGAGGCGGCCCCTGAAACCTATAGTAACGAGAGTAACAAGACTATAAAGGAGTTCCTACGCCAAGAGGGGTTCAATGCTCAGTTCCAGCCCGCGACCTCCGCGGCCCCAGAACAAGCACCTGATGGAGGTCTGGGCCAGTACCCAGCTCCTGGTGGTGGTGATTACGACTGGCAACAAAACATGTTTAACGATAATTTTAATATGGACTTCGATGGGTTCGATGGGATGGAGAATTTTGTTGAACAGATGAAGTCTCGCCCACAAGAGAATTTCCAAATAGGAGGCGATCCGGTGCCAGGAGCAGCAGAGGGGGACGGTTTCAATGCTCAGATCCAGCCTGTCGCCTCCGCGGCCCCTGATCAACCACCTGCTCACGGCGGGCAACAAAACATGTTTAAAAATAATCAGGATTTAGGAGGCGGCCCGGGGACAGGAGCAGTAGGAGGGAATGGTTTCAATGTTGAGATACAGCCCGCCGCCTCCGCGGCCCCGGCCCCTGAACAAGCACCTGTTGGAGGTCTGGGTCAGCACCCAGCTCCTGGTGGTGGTAGTCAAGGCGGGAAACAAGACATTTTCAACCAAGATTTCAATAACGTGGATTTATCTACAATGTCAAATTTATCTACGATGTCAAATTCTCTTGGAGAGGTATGGCTACCAGAAGATATATTGGACTATGTGAATACAGAGAACCAACAGGGCGGTCCGGAGCCAGGAGCAGCAGGAGAGGACAGTTCCAATGCTCACCAAATCCAGCCCGCGGCCTCTGCAGCCCCTGAACAAGCACCTGCTCACGGCGGGCAACAAAACATATTCAACAGTCATGATCAGAACTTCGGTGGCGGTCCTGTTACCCATGGACATCAGCCCAACCAGCAGGTGGCCGGTTCAAACGTCGTTCCAGGAGGTGCTAGCCAACAACCTCAGCCGGAAAATCAGCAATTTCATGGTTCACAAGCTGCTCCAGGAGGTGTGGGCGGCCACTTTCAACCTGAAAATCAACAACTCAACCAGAACAACAGGATACAAAATGGTCAAGGAGGTTCTATCCAACAACCTCACCTTCAAAATCAGCAATTTACCGTCTCACAAGCTGTTCCAGAAATCGTTATCCAACAACCTCCCCCTCAAAATCAGCAGTTTCCCAGCTCACAAGCCGCTCCAGGAGGTGCTATCCAACAACCTCACCATGAAAATCAGCAGTTTACCCGATCACAAGCTGCAGCAAGAGGCGTGGGTGGTTACAGATATCCTAATCCTGCAAATCAACAACAAAACCAGTTCAACAACGGATACCAGCAGTTCGGCGGCGCACAAACTGGTCAAGGACAAGGAGGCACAGGTGGACCGGTTAACAACGGAGGTCAGCAATTCAACAACGGACAAGCAGGTCAAGGAGGCGGTGGTGGTGGTGGTGGCCAATTTAACAATGGAGGCCAGCAATTCAATAATGAACAATATGGCCGAGAAGAAGCTGCTATTGACCTCCTTAACTTGGGCGGTGCACAAACTGGTCAAGTAGCTGGCGGTGGTCAGTTTAACAATCAAGGCCAGCAACTCAACAACGGACAAAATGGTCAAGGAGGCACGGGTAGACCTTTTAACCCTCCAAATCAGCAGCTTGGTCAGTTCAATGGTGTGCAAAATCATCAAGGAGCCGGTGATGGCCAGTTTAACAATGGGGGCCAACAACCCAACAATGCACAAGCTGGTCAAGGAGGTGGTGGTGGTAGCCAATTTAACATTGGAGGCCAGCAATTCAACAATGCACAAAATGGTCAAGAAGGTGCTATTGACCTCCTTAACCTGAACAATAGATATCAGCAATTGGGCGGTGCACAAACTGGTCATGGAGCCGGTGGTGGCCAGCTTAACAACCAAGGCCAGCAACCCAACAACGGACAAACTGGTCAAGGACTAGGAGGCTTGGGTGGACATTTTAACCCTGCAAATCAGCAACCTGACCAGTTCAACGGCATGCAACATGGTCAAGAAGGTGCTGGTGGCCAGTTCAACAATGGAGGCCAGCAACCCAGCCGTGCACAAACTCCTCAAGGAGGCATGGGTGGCTACTTGAGTCCTGGAAATCAACGACTTAACCATAACAACGGTATGCAAAATGACCAGGGAGGTGCTGGTGGTTTCTTGGACCCTGGATTTCAACAATTCAACAGTCCACAGCCTCGTCAAGGAGGCGCTGGTGGCCACTTGAGTCCCGTATCTAACAACCAACAGGCCGGTCTTCCAAATGCTGCCGGAGGTGCCAATCAAAACCCTTTCCCCGTGAATCAACCACTTCCCGGTTCACCATATGGTGCAGGAGGTGTTGTTGCCCAGCCTGGCTCTGGAATCCAGCAATTTGTTGGTTCGCCTTATGGTGTGGGAGGTGCTGGTAGCCCACTTCATCCTGGACCTCAACCACAACCTGGATTTGGTAATGTCAACCCACAAGCGGTTCAGAATAACAATGGCGGAATTCCAGATCCCAATCAGCCACCGGCTGTAGGATCTGCTCCCCCAGAACCACGCCCGCCTCCGGTGGTGACCCCTCCCGTTTTCCCACCCGGTACTCCGCAACCGGACAGCTGGGTAGCTCCGGGCTCCGGCAATGAAGTCGTCAAGATTAGAGCCATAAAAGTCCGCAACCAATATGGGATCCATCCCCATTCCGTGTACTACTACAGAGCGCAGACGCAGCCCTGGGGCACTGAGTACAATGAAGCGACGGGTCGACCAGGCCCGAACCTGTTTGTCTATGCCAACAGCCAGCCGTTGGCCAGGGCCGAGCTGGTAGCTTCGAAACTCTACACAGCATCGCAGCTCTCCCTGTTCTTCCGAGGCGAGGGACATCCAAACCGACCCAACAGGCACCTCACGTTGTGGATTCAAAACCTGCCGCTTTTGGTCGCGGATCGGTACGCGCAAAAGGAATCAGGAAAATGTAGGTACAAGGAATGCGCGGCGAAACCCAACTACACGATCCTGAAGGGCTTCCACCGCGTCGCCTTCGACGAACACTCGCATCACACGGGCGACTACTACGACCCCTACAACAACGCGGGCTACATGCACCTGTGGTGTTTCGAGAAAGCCTTCGACGCCGGCTATTTAGTGTGGGACGTCCAAGAGCGGCCTCACTTATACGGCTTCCGCATAGAGGCGGACGTGCGCCACCACCGCTTTGAAGAAAAAAACAACGCCTCTCTCAACCGCGACCACAACCTGCACGACACATACCGACAGTGGAAGAACGAGCAATGGGAGCGCTACGTCCAGCTACGGCACCAGGAAGCTACAACGGGCCAACGCTACGATCCTTACCAGTCTGTCGATGGTATCTCCAACGACAACCGTCTGTGGAGACGGCTGACGGATAAGCATATTGCCGAGGAAGTTCCCGCTAGGGCAAGAAACCGCGCGAACAGGAACGTCACAGGCAACACGATTGATAATCACAGGGGAGATCTTGCGCAGTTTATTCGGGTTAAGACACAGGGGGCCGGCGCCGGCGCCGGCGGAAGTCAAAATGGAACACCAGCACCTGGCTCATCAGGCCCATCAACGCCCAATAAGAGAAAACGTAACGGCGCCTCCGGCGAGGAAGATGAAGAAGGGTCAACACCAGGCTCCTCCGCAAAGAAAGCTCGTAACAACAACAACACGTCCATGGGACCACCACCTCCTCCCAGCACCCCCCGCCGCAGCACCCGCCGCTCCTCCCTAGCCCTAGCCCACGACCTCAACGAACAACTCGGCTCAGCCAGCGAGTCTCCCCTGACACGCTCGCGCGCTACTTTCCTGGGGCAGCAGCTGAACCAGCTGCCCGAGCACTTGCAACAAGACGTGATCAGCCATGCGCCGCAAGCCGTACAGGCCCTTTCGCCCCTGTTGCTGCAGAACTGGAGGCCGGAGAACTGGGGAGCGGTGCTGCAGGAGAGGGTGAGCAGGATGACGCCGTATCATCAGGGACTGTTGGCTGCGTATGCGGAGAAGACGGAGAGGAAAGCCCAGTTGGATGGGGGGACGGGGAAGAGGAGGTGGAGGAGTGATCCGTAGTGATGGAGGAGATGGTGAGGGAGGTGGTGAGGGTGCTGAGGTGAGTCCCTGGTCTGCTTGCCTACTAGTTCTTCGAAGAGGTTCATGAACGTTACTCGAAGTAAACACGCCTCTAAACACATCACCAAACTGGTTATCGCCACCTCAAAGGATAATTGCTCGCCATAACGCTATAGCTTCCTTGTACTACAAGTGTAGACAAAGGGACAACTCACATTTTCTTGGATATGGTTTAGAGTTACTACGCTATACCGGAGCGTAAAAGGAGTTGAAGAGGAGGTATTGGACATAGAGAGATAGATACCCTTACGATAACATCAATAGCTTACGGTGCTGGTCACCTTGAATATTGAACATTAAACATTGGACATACTTGGTCATCCATGGTCTTCTTCAAGCATTGTATTTCCCCCCATCGACTATCATCGCATTGTGATGGCACATGTCAGCACCTGTCAGATCCTTGGGTTTCCATCTGGTCTTTGCTCTTCCGTCCCATCTGTCATTGCAGATAAGAACCCTTTCCCACCCACCGGCGTGTGTATTAGCTTCCTCTTCTTCTTTCATCTTGAACATCTTATTATTTCCGTCGTATCTTTTGGTATCTGAGCCCTCAATCAACGTGCTGTGACAACAACAGCTCTAGAAAGATCGCCGAACTGCTTATCGTCAACTTCAGAAGTGGACTGCTCTCCTAAACGCTCTCACTTTTTTGTACTACAAGTGTAAACGAAAGAGACCCCTCACGATTAATTTCCAGGTTATGAATGATCTACGTTATCCTGTGATCTGTAAGGGATGTAGACTTGGGCTAATCGTAGAAATATACCTTTACGATAATACCAACTTACGGTGCTGGTCACCTTCAACATTGAACGTACTATCATCGCATGATATTGACCTGTCGTGTGATACTATCTCGTTACCAATGGCAACATTTTGTGAGATGAAGAGGCGTTCTGAATAGGTTCTCTGGTGGCATATGTGGCCCTATGGAAGCAATGGAAGTAGGTAGGTAATGGATGGTGACACAGCATGAAGGACCGGTCGGGGTCGGGCCACCCGAACACCACTTCCTGCGCTCTGGGTGTACACGCGGGACAGTTGCCTACTGGCTACTGGTTGAAGTCACACGAGTCTTGAAATATGGGGAGGCAGAAAAGGGTTCGAGCTGAATACCTAGAAGCGTCGTAGATGGTTGTTATCCGGGGAACATCCAAACGTTTGGTAGCGAGAAGGTGTGAAAGTTGGCGAATCACAGATGAATATATCGAGAAGGGGCTGAACTGACGGCAACAGCCATGGCAACGGCAACGCCGTCGCACGGTGAATACGCGATGACGCCTCCGACTCGCTTGTTCGTCCGGTAACACTTACACACGGCGAGCCCGCAAGTTCGGGAGGCTTGAAGTCATGTCCAACACCGGGAAGATTCGAGACTTCTTGTTCCCAGCCACACGTCGAGCATGAAACGAGAGCTGTGATATTTCAACTGTTCATTCAATATCCTTAGTATGTCCCGGCGTGACACGGCTCAAGCCCTCAAGGGTCCTTCCGGCATCACAATAGGTTACCTGGACACTTTTGAAAGGTTGCTCATGGTCCGACAGACAGCACCATGTTGCCGTCAGAATGGGCGGGCCTGTTGCCGAGTGCTGCCGAGTACTAGATCTGGGAAACCCCGGATTGTTTTCCAATCGGTTCCCCGGTGGATTGTTTGAAAGATCCGATTGATTGAGCGCAATTATGATCGATTGATTGATTTGACAGGCAGGACAAGGCGAGGATACCTACAGGTATGTTACTCGGTTAATGCCACGTGCTCTTTTGCTGATGCGCTCCACCGTGGTGATGTCTGATGTGTCTTGGAGAGACGTTGATGATAATGGAGATGTTGTCACCAGAAGAGTTGGTCGCATTGGGATCCCGAGGTTCTATGTAAATAGAAAATATTGATCATGGAGGTTCGGCTGGAGAAGTTGAAATTGCAGACGGGTCCAAGATCTGGATTCTGGAGTCCTTCCCTTTCTAGAATGTCGATGTGACCCCCACTAATCGGGGATCCTTCAGCGCTTTGACAATTGACACAGTGACGGGAATGCTTCCTTGTCCACAACTCACCCACTGCAGGTGATCCATCCAGTCATCCACTTTCCCACTCACTCTCCATCACCAACCTCAACCCCTTAACTTCCACTTTGTCCCATATCACGGCTCTTATATACTCTTCGGCCATCACCCTCATACAAAGCGGAAAGGCTAGAGTCCCGCTCAAGGGCTGTTGTACCACTCACAATCAAACACAAGTCTCTATTACGGACGTACAAAGGGTGTCACCTCCAAAGCCCTCGGACATTCGCTACACCACCTACCTAGCTAGCGCATTCCCCCAAGCTCACCCAAGATAGGGCTTCACGTCTATCAAAGGAAACGACAACTTCAATCCCGCAATTGAATGGGTCAATCAGAGCATCTTAACCATCCATCATCACGGGACCGATATCCTCAACAACAGGCGAAACCATCGAGGACCTGCGCATTACCTTCGACCAGGTCATCCACGAGGCGCATTTGCTATCATATCGGTGCCACGCCGAACATCATCTCATTCATCATCAGATCGCAAATCCAAGGACCCCGCCAAGTCTCTCCAACACCAAGCACCGAGACTCCACTCGTTTTCATCATCACCACCAACACCACAAACCTCCAAGACGACCCCAAGGGAAGGATCTCATCCATCGGCTCATTCGCCCAGCCTCTGAGAGAATTCAATATTCGTGGACATGGGAGGCGGCGGCGGCGCCAATGGTGACCCCGGAGAGGCCAACGACAACAACACCAGCGGCCACGAGACATCATCAACCGAAGAGAAACCTCCTCCGGCACCGGCCTTGCAAGTCATCGTTCTTGTGAGTGACAATATTTCACTGATAATCTACCTACTTCAAGCCTTGTTTCACTCTTCGGTCGGTTAAAGTGCTGGACAGAGACATCACTCAGTGCCTACTCATCTCTCCTCCCACTACGCATACTTACCCAGTTCCTTCTCAAGCTCTCTTCACTATGACACCCATTCATCAGCATCACGACTTTTGCCCCCATTATCAATCCATGCCTCAGCCAATTCCTAGTTGGTCTTTGTCTTCAATGACTTCAGCACCATCCTCAATGGCTTAGAACGCCATCAGCGGTCTCTCTTATCTCTAACCGGAAAGAGTCCGTGGCAGGCGAGTGCCTGTGCGCTTTGTTTCTTTCACCGAGTCCACACCACGATCGAGCAGCCGTAGTTCGATCTGGCCTCGACCATTGCCTCTCCTTGTTCTTTTTATGTCCTCTTTGTTCAATGTCTCGGCTCGGGAACAATGGGATTCTGTCACCACCACCACTATTGAGCGCGAGTACGCCACGCTTGGGCAGTCATTCAACGCGTTTTAGACATGTCACCTATCACCAATGATGGGCCTCGATGTATGACCCAAGCGTGTTGACTGGCCTGGATAGGTTTTGGGGCATATGGAAAATGCCTTCGATCCGAAGTGAAATAATGGAATTTGCAGGGCTGGTAGTAGAGACCACTATGCGATATCCCACACTTGGCGATCTTTGATCCGATATCACATCATTAAGAGGTTCTGCTAACATGGGATTACCAGGGCTCTGGCGGAGGACCCCTCGAGTCCAATGTCACGGCATTTCTCGTACGCCCAATAGCGGCGGGCTGGAGGAGAGGATCAGTCATTGCCGTTGATGCAGGCGTACACCTCGGTGCCATCGAGAAGATTCTGTCAAAGACTCAACCAGCTACGCTTGGCGAGGATGAAGAACACGCTCTGCCATACACCCTCACAACAGGGCCATTTGCCGGACTTCAAGTTCCCACGGCTAAATCATCGTCCAATGCATCCTTCATTCACCGGACCCTGATCGACACCTACCTAATAACGCATCCTCACCTCGACCACATTGCCGGCTTCGTAATCAACACAGCAGGCCTAGGTAGTTCCAGACCCAAGAAACTCGCCGGTCTACCCAACACGATAGCAGCTTTCAAGACTCACATCTTCAACAATGTCATCTGGCCAAATCTGAGTGACGAGAACAACGGGGTTGGATTGGTGACGTATACGCGCCTGGTAGAGGGTGGCTCACCAGCGCTGGGAGAGGGCGAGTCAAAGGGCTATCTTGAGATCACTGACGACCTCGCAGTTAAGGTCTGGGCTGTCAGTCATGGTCATTGCTATGAGAGGCATAGTCATCGCGGCAGCGGCAGCGTCACGCGCCCAGGAAGCTTTGATGCTTCCTCCATGGGAGCATCGCCGATGAGCGTCATGAGTCCTCCCATGTCCCACCTGGGGCCCCGTGGGCTTGCTCATCACAACAGCATATCCGCGGCTAATAGTAGTCTGGCCGCGTTCATTCAACAACAGCAGCAAAGAGATCAGGATCGGATGTCTATTCACGCCGGAAACCTGTTCGGCGGCGGCGGTCGCAGCAACTCCATCTCAGGACTCGGTGGCGGACACGCAACAGATGAATCAGTATGTGTTTACGACAGCTCGGCCTACTTCATCCGCGATGTGACGACAGGCAGGGAGATTATAATCTTTGGTGACGTTGAGCCAGATTCCGTCAGTTTGTCACCACGGAACCGGAACATCTGGCGAGAGGCCGCTCCCAAGATTGCCAGTGGGCAGCTCACTGCGATTTTTATTGAGTGCAGCTTTGACGATTCCCAGACGGATGATCGTCTGTTCGGACACCTCACACCAAGGTATATCGTCGAGGAAATGATCGCCTTGGCCGAGGAGGTAACAGCTGCGAGGATGGATATCCTGCGCAGACAGTATGAAAAAGAACACGGCATCAAGCGCCAGTCAACCACCCTGCCTGGTCCCATGGGAAGGAGTTACTCTGATTACGGAAGCGTCATCAGCGATAAGAAGCGCAAACGCCAGGAGGAGGAGGATCGCAACACCCGACGAAGGACGGTAACATCCCACTCGCGAGCAGCCAGTGCCCACCCGGGATTCAGAACCAGGAGAGAACCATCAATAGCAGCAGGGGCAGGAGCAGACAAAAGCCAACAACCACAGTCATCACAACCAGCCGAAGACTCCATCTCCCCCAAATCCGGCAAGCGCTACGAAAACCGTCTCAGCTCAGCCTCCGCGCAAGCAGCCGCGGCAGCAGCAAGCACCACCTCCCTGCACGAAAACGACGGTGTCAACCCGCGCAACCCAACCGGCTTCAGAATCGACACGCCTCACCTGGCCACTCCCACGGGCGAGTTGTCCCTCGACGACTTCCAGCAGCGCGCCACGGCCAACCACCAACCGCAATTCAACACTTTCCTCCAACAACATCAAATGGGCATTTCCCGAGCCGACCTCCCACAGTTCCACCTCTCCGAGCCTACCTCTCCTTACGGCTCCCCGTTGTCGAACGCAATGTCCATCTCCGCCCTCCCGCCCCCAGCAGGACCAGCAGCCGTGCACTTCTCCCACCCCAATCTTAACCCCAACCCCTCTTCTTCTTCGGGGTCAGGCCTCGTCTCATCATCGTCAATATCAAATGTCACCCCCGCCATTTCCACGTCCCTCTACCTCAACGGCAACACGCGGGATATGATGGATACGGACTCCAACGCCGACGTGGATATTAACGTGGAGTTGGCCAGACAGTTACCCGAGCAGCCGCTGGAGGGACTTAAGGTGGTGATTATTCATGTTAAAGACAGGATGGTGGATGGGCCGACCGCGGGGGAGGTGATTTTGGAGCAGCTGGTGGAACATGAGGAAGAGTGTAGGTTGGGGGTGGAGTGGGTTATGAGTTTTGCTGGGCAGGAGGTTTTTGTTTAGGGGGGGACTTGGAGGGGGCGGGGAGGGTTGTATTTCTATTCGATTCTTGGGTGATGTTTTTATTTATGGTAAATGATACCAATTTGAGAGTCTTTGAACTTTCGGTTTGGAGTAGGTATCGTGTGATAAAGGGCATATTTGATACCAAGAGGCAGAAATTGGTTGATACAGGGTGTGCATTCAACTCAATGGCATGTGTGCAACCGCAGCTTACTTTGCAATTGTCATATTCTCTTCTTTGTTTACATTCTCAGGGGCCCATAATCGCTTGCCGATTCAACCACTCCATTTTAACATCTATCCCGTACTCTATACCTCTCTACCTATGCTTCGTCCATCTTCGCACCAGCCTAATGACCCTCGTTTCGCTGAAGAATTGCCCTCATGCCCCAGTACGAGATGATGACGAGTGATCCCCGTCTTTCCCCCATACCTAGGTATTATCACGTCCGACAACCTATACCCTCAGTTTCAACAACAAGCCCACTCAGCCATCCCTCTCCCTATCTTCACCCCATCACCCATCACCCCATAATCCCCATTCACTCCTTTCTCCCCTCTTGCTCCTTCTTAAGTTTCTCATACCCCTCCCTCCCGCCCACATCCCTCTCAAAATCCGGTCTCGGAATCTCCAACCCCTCCCTAACCACCCCATAAGTAATCCCCCCCAACCTGCACAACGGCCTGTACTCCTCCAAATCCATTTGATTCAGGTCCTCATTCACCGCCCCCTCCTTAATCCAAAACCTCGTTCCCTCCACCACCACCAACGTCGTCCCCGTCTCCCCTGGCTTTGACTTAGATTCAAACTCCTTAACATGCACCAATTTACACTCCACCGCGAACCCGGCCTCCTTTGCTCTAGGAGCTTTCACCGTCTGGGTATCATAGAGGGGCGTCAACCCCGAAACAACCCACTCCGACACTCCCAAAGGAGCGTTGGTACTACAGGCGTTGGCTGCTTCGATGAACGGCGAGGAAATAATGTTGATCACGCACTCGCCCGTCTCGTGCAGGATGCGGAGAGAGTCCTTCGCTCGCGAAGCGGGGGAGAGGGGGGAGACGAAGCCCAAGGTGAAAAGGGGCGGGTCGTGCGAGATTACTTGAAAATACGAAAAGGGGGCGAGGTTTTCGATGGTGCCGTCGGAGGAGCGGGTGGAGACCAAGGCCATAGGGCGAGGGACGATGGCGGAGATTAGGAGTTTGTAGTTGAATGCTGGGGGACGGCCTTCGGTGTAGGGGTCGATGACGATGTGTTCTTCCTTCTTGGGTTCTTCTGAAGGGGAGGAGGAAGAGGAAGAAGAGGCAGAAGCAAGAGAGTTGGCGCCCGAGCCGAAGGTCCAATCTGGTTGAGGAGTTTGGACGTAGGTGAATTTGGGAGAGGGGTCGAAGGCGGGACGAGAGGCTTCGACGGCTTTGAAGTCGCCGTGCGGGTTGCGTTGGAGGACCTTCTCGAAGGCGGCGGTCTTTTCGGCGGCGGTTGGTTCGGTGGCCATTTTGGCTGTTTTTGTGACCTTGTCTTTGTTGGAAACTTGGGGTTTCGGTGATGAGTGAAGTCGGGCAAACGGTTGTAGTCGTGAGGTTGTAAATAAAGTTGAAGGTTTAAAAAGGTTGGTTGCTAATGTGAGAACCTTGGAGGTCGGCATGAATGCCCAATCGGGAAGGATCCTCAAAGGCGAAAAGGCGAGGTCGAGCGAGGACGAGGAGGGGTTGACGATCAACGGCTTGGTAATGGGAAGTGGGAACGGGAGTTTCGTTCGGTGATACACTTCGAAGTGTTTGTAAGAGGTGTGTAAGCCGAAGATTGGATATCGTCCTCGGTCTGCGAAATAGCGCTGTGGTCTTCAGGCCTGGCTTGTGTATGGTTGTTTACACATAAAGAAAGGGAAATCCTGATTTATATAACCATGATAAAGAAATCCCATATTAAGCCGCGATCAACAAAATGTTCCTGCCGAATTGCCCATCATGCCAATCATCCCAAGACCCCCATCTCGGCATTCGGCGGAAAGATCTGGGTCTGCGGGGGAAAGCGGGGATAGCGCGGCGCCTATTCCGCTTGTGATAGATTGCCGGGGTCCACGCAAGGCCGGGATCTAGCATCGGCTACTAGGGCCGGCGCCGAGGTTCCGGACAACGTACTGTGTTCGGCTTGCACCGGCCGGAAGCCCCTGAGAAAGTAAACAGATCACAGTCGCAAGTGTGAAGTAGTTGCTTGTGGGCGTTGAATGACATCGAAGAGTGATCCCAAAGCAACTTTATGTATCCGCTTATCAAAAAATAAAGGATTTCTCTATTACCAATATACCAACCCCTTCAATGCTTTACCCATGATTTCACAATCATCCCTCTCTGCCCTACCCTCAACGTCCTAACATATTTCCCACAACACCTGTGGACCACCTTGCCCTCCTCCTATCCTTACCATGACGATGGGTATGCTTGGGAGACCTGTCCAAACTAAACCACTTTCTACCCCTACCACTCCCTTTTCCATCCCCATAAACATACAAATCCGCATCCCAAATAACCTCCTCCACCTCCCTAACATATCCACAACTACCAACACAGCCATCACACTATGACCTCCTCCCTCCAATCCCCTGTTGTCCAACCGCCCTCATCGCCTCCCTAACTATCCCCTCCGCCTCCGCCACCACATCCCTCCCCTCTCTCCACGTATACAACTTAACCCCCTGCTTTTCCAACAGCTCATGCGCCTCCGCCAATCGTCTCAGCCAAATTTCCAACTTCTTGTTCACCGGCGAGTTCGCACCACCACCTCCTCCTGAAGCAGAGTTACCAGTAGCGTAAACAGAAGCCCCGTTTAGCCCGTTCATGGTATCGTACGAAGTAGCGGGGCGAACGGGGAGGAAGGTGTTGGAGCGACTACCGCTACCGCCACCTAGAGCACGGTTCTCGAGGGGAAGGGGAAGACCCCATTCGTCTGTGTCGGAGTCGTATGTGGAGGTGGAGTTGGTTGTTTGGACGCGGCGAGGTGGGGGGAGGGGTGGTTGCGGTTGGGAAAGGTTGGCGGTGTTGGTGCGACGCGGTGGAGGAGGGGGAGGGGCGGGACCTCTTGATCCTGAACCTGACCCGGACACCGAAACGGAGGAGTTCTGATGCGAAGTGCTTGGACGGGGAGATTCGCGAGGCTTTGGTGGCAAAGGGGGAGGAGCACCGCCGGTGTTGATATCCGCTGGTGAGCTGCGCAGTGCTGTGGGTTTGGCAGGACGTGGTGGCGGGCCTTTCCTTTGCGGGATGTCACTTGTTGATTTACTCCCGTGCATGGCGTTGAGACTACTGCTCCGGGGATCATGTGCAGGCTTTTGAGGAGGGTCGTCCGATAGATCGATCAGATCACCCATGACCGGCCCCTTAGGCTGAGGAGATGATCGTGGCGGAAGTCTCGGCGGCGGCGCCGGCTGACTCCTAGCGTTCGTCGTTGTTGCAGCCCTCCTCCTATTGCTGTCTCTCCTCTCAAGCCCATTGTTTTTGTCGGTAGCTTGCATGTTAGAAGTGAAATACCCCATGTCCACTTGCTCGGGTGTGGTAACATCTCTGATAAACACGGCCAATATCCTACCGGGATAAGCCAGCACGAGATCGGTGTAGACCTCCAGGTCAGCCTCTCCGCTGTCGCCCACAAGGAGGAACTTCCTTTCAGGAAAGTCGCGTAATATCCTCTCCAGGGTGCCCTTCTTCCTTTCGGCAACTGGCTCAAAGATACCCTGCAGCATACCGCTGTACTGCTTCAGGTCTATCGAGCCAGGCGGTAACCCGGCTTTGTGGAAGAAGGTGGCCAAGACGGGATATAGCTGCCACGGGCTGTTGGAAACATAGTGTAGCTTCACTCCCATCTTGTGCAGAGAAGTATACAGCTCCTTGACTCCGTCAATGGTCTGATCCGCTAATTCACGGACGAAGGTATTCCTGAAGATCTCCCTGGCGCCACCATTGATATTCGACCGCTTGATGGTGTCGTCAACATCGCTGATCAGACTGACTCCCCTAGGCTCGATAACCTCGACGGGCTGAGTGGTTGAGATATTCTCGTTGGCCAGTACTCGGAAGTGTGTCGGTACAAAGTCCAAGGGGACGCGAGCAATAAAGTGACCTGACGCATTAGTCTCAACCGTCTTAGACTTGGACCGCTGGTCATTGTAGAAGAAGAGCGTGATGGGCAGCCCAACCAGCGGGGTCACCATGAACGGCGCCAACCGCGCATTCAGATTCGCGTTCGCAGCCGCCAATTCCGCCTCCGTCATCTCCGAAGGAAACGCCCCCAAACTCGAGTTTGTCCTCACCGGTGCCGTCGGACTCGGCGGCGATGGCGAGCGTCGTTGCCTCATTGCCCCAAAACCATCGTCCAAGTCATCAGCCCTAGGCCTCTCACTGTACTCTCCCCTGGTAGCCGCTTCCTTCTCGCCCTGTCCCCTCCGCTCAATCTCCCTCGCCTCCTTCGCAATCCTTTCCTCCTCCCCAAGCCCCTCCGGATCAGTCACCGCCCTCCGCAAGTCACCTCCCTGCTGCGGTCCTGGCCCTGCCTGCGGCGCCGCAGCCTGCGGTAACCCGCTCAACCTTCTCGCAACACCCAACACCATCCGATTCTTCCTCGACATCGGGCCCTTGGGCGGCATATATATCCACCCTCTAATATCCACATCCACCACCGCCTTCTCATCTTCATGCCTATTCCACTCCGTCGTCCAGTAATCGCGTTCATCCACCCCCGGGCCAATGCCATTCCCCCCTCCGTTCGCAGTCCCGTACGCATTCCCACCCAGATCTGTAGGCCGCCTAGGCAGGTGTAAGCCCTTGACATGCCTCTTTGCGTACGAAGGAAACAAGATTAACTGCTCCTCGCCTTTGTGAATGATAGGCACCTCGGGGAACGCGCCGGGGATGTGCACCTGCTCTGGCGATCTATCGCCCATGTCGCGCGTCAGGCGCGTTTGGCTGTATTGCTCGCGGATCTCGGAGGCGGCCGCAGCGCCGGCGCGGTAGACGCTGCCGGCCATGGCGGCGAGTTTCCGGCGGCGGGAACTGGGTTCGCGCGGGGGTTCGTTGGCGCCGTACTGGCCCGTGTAGCCGTGGGTGTATGGGGACGTCATCTTGTCGTTGTCGGTGTTGTTGCCCTTGGGCAGCGCTTGGGCGTTGTCGTCGGGTCTGTTCGTGTTCGTGTCGATTGTGTCTGTGTCTCGATCTCGTAGTAACCGTTGTTGCTTCCAAGTCAAAGACCTTCTCCCACCAAGTCCCGGGCCGAGTCCGCCACCGCTCGCACTACCTATACCAATACTCTTCCTAACGCCGGCACCACCGCCCGTTGTCCCATACACCAACCGCCGGCTCTGGCGGCGGATGATATCCACCAGTCTCCCACCCGCCTGTTTCTTCCTCCTTCTCTCAAGGATAAACCGGTATATCCTACTTTGCAGTCGGACCTTGTGTCGCGGGAGGGTGCGGTGGCGGAAGTTGAACAGGTGTTCGCGGTATCGGTCGCGGACAGTCGAGGGGAAGAGGTATCGGACGAGAGTCGATCGGGTATGTGCGCGAGGGCCGAAGAGGCGTCGCAAGAAGGGGAAGAGAGCCAGTTTCGTGGATGTGGGGTTGCCTCCGAAGCCTTGCTTGGTTGGGAGAACCAAGGCTTGAAGGACGGCTCGTTGGGAGGGAATTGTTCGGTCAGGGATACGGGGATTGAGGCGACCTGCGCTGTATGCGGCTTTGTTCGATTCGGTAGTTGGTGGTAGCGACGAAATGGGGCGACCCGGTTGCTGAAGTATGTGATGTGAAGAGAGGGTGAAGTGTGGATATATAAGAGGTTGAGAAATGCAGGCTGGAGATGTTGAGCTGGTGGCAATTGACCGCCGCTACTGGACTGGAGCTTGTCGAGTCTAATGATCTCTGTGGCTGCCTGAGGGGAAAGTCTAATGAAAACTTTTCGTACGCGCAAATAAAAAGAAGTGAAGAGTCAAGGAGATTAGAAAATAGAAAGATCGTCGGATGAAAAAGTCAATTGCAGCTGCCTGTTGTGAAGAGACATGGCAAGAGACAAATCCCTTCCGTTTACGTCACCCGTACCTGCCGTGACACCAAGGGTCCAGCTTTTGGGTGGGTCAGTCGAGCTCTCCGCAAGGCCCCCTGATCCGCGACCCACACCTAACCAGAGTCTCATGTGAAGACGCAAGTCTCACCTTAATGATCACGACTCTTTGCAATGAAAAGTAAGCAGATAACATCAACAGACAGTTTCTTATTCTTTTGCCCATCTGGGTATCAACAGCATACTAGCTTGAACTCAATTACATTCAAAAACTCAACAACAACCGCACACCATCTCAACTCTCAACTCTCACATCTACCTCCTGCTCTTACCCCTACCACCACCTCTACCACCCCTAGCAGCACTGCCGCCCCTCTTTTTAGACCCAGCAGACCGTCCCACCTTCTTGACGACGCCCTTGAGGTTCAGCACCGCGCCCTTGCCGGCTCTCTCGGCGCTGCCCTTCTTGTACGTCCTCTCCTTCTTGCGCTCCGCCATGGTGTCGAGCTTCTTCATGTCCTTGTTACTCAACTTGCCCTCGTTCTTGGACTTGAGCTTGTCCCTGACGCCGTTGAGCTCGGCCCGGCCCGCCGCCTTGGCGTTCTTCTTGTCCTCCTGCGTCTCGAACCACGTGCGCTTGGGCCTCGAGCTGATCTCGTCCTCATACTTGATCATGTTCTCGCCCCTCTTGACTTGCATCTCCATGTTCTGCAGCTGCTTCTCCTCCTTCTCCTCCTGCATGATCTCCTCAATCTCGTCCTCCAGGTCGTCGATCTCGTCCTGCCACTTGTCCGCGTCTGCGGAGTCGATGATGCGACTGCTGATCTTGGCGCCCTGAGACTTGCCGGACCTGACGGCAGCCTTGACGACCTTGCGATCGGGCTCGGCAGCCAGGGTGATAGCGGTACCGGTGCGGCCGGCACGAGCTGTACGACCGACACGATGGACGTAGATCTCGGGGTTCTGGGGAGCTTCGTAGTTGATGACGGTGTCGACACCCTTGATATCAAGACCACGAGAGGCAAGATCGGTGGCGAGGAGGAAGTTAACCTTGCCATCTCTAAAGTCCTCGACACTTTGAATACGCTGTAGTTTCTGTTAGCATCAATCATTCATCTCGAGCACCGTAAATCATAAACATACCTGAGCCTGGTTCAGGCTACCGTGCAACTCGGCGCACGACAATCCAAACAGACCAAAGATGATCCTCATCTTGTGCGCAATCTTCTTCTGTCTGAAGAAGATAATCACACGCTCCGTGTAGAGCGTCTTGCAGATGTGCAACAGATAACCCTCCCTCTTCGACTCGCGACCGGGTCTCAGACGGACGAACTCCTGAACAAGCGTACCGACAGTCTTCTTCTGCGAATCGACCATGATGCGCACAGGCTTGTTAAGACCGGCGCGAATGAGCTTGTCGACAGTTGAGGTCATGGTAGCGGAGAACAGCATGGTCTGGCGAGACTTGGGAAGGGTGGTGAGAATCTCGTTCAACTCATCCGCGAAACCGTCCTCGAGCATGCGATCGGCTTCATCGAGGACGAGAATCTCGATGGTGTCGACGGCAAAGCTGGCGGAGTTGCGCATGTGATCGATGAAACGACCGGGAGTGGCAATGACCACATCCGGGCGAAGACGGAGCTCGGCCTCCTGCACCTTCAGACTGAGACCACCGACCGCCAAACAGAACTTGATGTCGGTATGGCTGGCGAGCTTGACAGCGACAGCGTGACACTGGATGGCCAACTCACGGGTGGGCATAAGGATGATGACGCGGGTGGTGGGGACCTTCTTGGGGCGGTAGAGGAGACGCTCGAGGATAGGAATGACGAAGGCGGCCGTCTTACCGGAACCGGTGACGGCACCACCGACGACATCCTTGCCCATGAGCGAGATCGGGATAGTCTTGGCCTGAATGGGCGTCGGCTTGGTGAAGCCCACGGAAGTAAGACCGCGGAGGATGGGGCGCGAGAGGGACATCTCCTGGAACGAAGACATCTCGCCCTTCTTCTTAGGCTGATTCTCCTCCTCAGGCGCAAAGAAATCCTTCATCTTAGCCTCTTCCTCCTCATCGATATCCTCCTCCTCATCCGATGACTGCACATCATCAGGATGCTCGACGGCCGTAGCAACCGAGTCATCATCCGACGCATCGCCCTCCTCTTCATCCTCATCATCATCATCCCCTCCCTTCTTCTTCTCCCCCTCTTCACCCTCACTATCCTCATCCTCCCCATCAACACCCCCCATCTTCGCATCCTGCTTCACCTCCTCCTCCTCCTCCACATCCGACCCAACACCCATACCAAAAGCATCATCAGCCAACACGCCATCCTCATCATCATCCAAATCCACATCAATCTCTTCCATGTCGTCTGCCTCCTCATCATCCCCATCAACCTCCATCTCATCCTCTTCTTTACTTGTGGTAGTCTTCCCCTCCTTAGCAGCCTTCCTCTCCCTCCTCCTTCTAATAATCTCATCGATATCCACAGGTTTCTTATCCCCGTTCACACCAGCGCCCTTCACTCCGCCCTTGTGCGCGCCCTCGAAACCCCAGCCGTCGAACTCGGCGTCGACTTCGTTCTGGCCGTCGACGACGAACTGGAACTCGGTGTCCATGGCGCCGTCGTCTTCGTCTTTGGAGCCCCAGATGCCGAGGTCTGCGGCGTCGTCTTCTTTTGTTTCGGCTTCGTCGTCATCTTCGGGTTGTGCCTGCTTTTTCGACTTCTTGTTGTTCTTCTTCTTTTGCTTGTTGGATTCGGCGGTCTTTGCTTTCTTCCTGGGTGCAACTTCCTGCTCCTCTTCTAGTGGGATGTTATCTTCATTGTCGGAGATGGTGAGGATGAAATCGTCGTCGATCGCTTTGCGCTTTTGGGAGGGCGCCATTGTGGTGGATGTGTTTCAACGGTCTGTTGCCCGTTGTTTTGTTGGTGCCTCTGTTGTGGTTGTTGGGTTGGTTTGGGAAGAAAACGACGGGAACTTCGTCGCAATGCTAAATGGGAATTGGTGGAATCGTCGAGATTATACAACTGATAGCAGTCGGTGGGGTCTTTTTTTCGTCTCTTCCTCCGCCGTAGAACGACTCGGGAAGGGAAACAAAAATTTGGGAAGCATGTCCCATCGGTAACTTTTTCTGCCGGGCGGTCAATGTGATTGGAGGATCTGGAAACCTTATCAGTGGCAGCTGGTCGGCAGCTGTGGAGATCGGTACGTACCGATGCTGTACAAAAAACAGCCCTGACGATCTTGACAACTAGCTGCCGTCTTTGGGAGCAACTCCAAATCGCTACAAGACATCCAATACACATTTGTGAACAGAACCAGACTCCCTTCTCCTTACTACAATAGGACTATATTTGTATATATCCAGAGCATATGATCTGCTATTCTTAACGCAGATGTACCAGCCCGTGCTATGTGATGATAATGCAGAAGAGTCATCTGCCCCGTCGATACCCAAAATAAACGCCAGACACCTTGCCAATGGTATAATGCTAATCCTCAAACTTTCGCCTCCTAATGTCAGTTGCCCGCAGCGTATCGTCCCTTCACATGGATCGACACATTCTCACCAGTGTTACCGTGTGGAGAAGCTCGCCGACGCTACAGGTAAGTCCTGGTCCTGCCCCTGGACCTGCTGATAAGTCTCCTTCTGCTTCTGCTTCTTCTTCATCTCAGCGCGGATTCGTTCTTTCTGCGCCTTCAAGTGCGCCATTTCAACATCATCCAGCAGGAATTTCTGCTCATCGATATCCCTTCCACGTCCTGACGCGGATGGCCCACCTTGCGGGTAGAGAGGGTCTCGTTGATACCCGTTACCCGGCAGTTCGTGCTCGACAATGTCGTATGTAGAATGGTAATAGCCATCCTTGGTTGGTGGCAGCTCAGCATGCGCCCTTGGCTCCTCCAGCTTACGGATCGCGCCGCTTTCCATTGCAGCGTACTCCTCTGTCGATGCGTATGGTGGTAGTGGACCGTTGTTTCTGGCGCTCGGGAGATCAATATCCTCCCATGGATGCCTCCTTTCGATCGGAGATGCGGGCTCGGCTTGTAATTCAACTCCTCTGGGTGGTTTCTCAATCATGGACTCATCGGGAGGCACTGTAGGCGAAGTCACAGCTGGCGTGGGCGTTACTCGGTTAGGTCCATACGAGACGATCAACGGGGGTCCTGGTCGTTGGGATTGCGAGGTTGTTGGATTCGGTTGTGGGAACGCTGTTGGAACTGGAAGGAGAGGAAGAATTTGCGTTGAAGTTGGAGCTTCGGTTGGAGGAGGGATGGTGTACTGTTCGTAGTTGTGATAATCGGGGTAATAGCCCCCGAGAGGTGCTGCGGAGGCCGCAGGTAACTGGGGCATTGGAGGCATAGGGGGTACTCCAAGCCGACTGTCGAGGGAGATCGAGTCGGCAGCAGCGCGTGCGTTAAGGTCTCCCCTGGAACTTGCCCGCGGCGTTAGCGTGGGAGTGACAGGGTTCGGTCCGTATGACGTAGGAATTGGCTGGACAGTTTTTGCGCGGGCAGCTTCGAGTTCTCGTCCGGTGATGCTCAGGTTTTCCGTCACTCCAAGCCCGACTCCGAGTCCTCCTCTTTCCGTACTTCTCTCCCGCGCAGCTCCTGTCGCAGCATCGTGATCCAGAAATCCTTGATTGTATGACCACGAAGGTGAATGGGGCATCACCGGAGAATGGCCGTATATGTCGCTGGAACCGTTTGACCGTACATCTTCATAGCCTGTTGATCCAGGATATCCGTCAAAGACTGGCTGAACTGTCTCGTATAGAGGATCATCCGACGACGTTTTCGAAGACGACGAAAATCCGCCAAATATCTTTTTCTCGGGACCCCTCCTTCCCTGTCTATGCTCGTGCTCGGCGATGGCGTCGGCCAGCTCGGCCTCCTGTTGTTTCTTCCGGCGCCTAAAGTACAAGAGGGCGGCCATGGCACCCACACCGATGCAAGCAAGCGTAATTCCAACACCCAGGGCGATTCTAGCACCGAGGGCAAAGTGGTCGTCGGGATGTTGCGGGGGGGCTGGGGTTGCGGTAGAGGATACGTCGGCGAATGGCGGTAGGGTACCGAGATTCGGCTGTTCGGTCGCAGTACCAGTGGCAGCTTGAGTCGCTGCCGCTGTCGCAATAATGGTTGCGCTGGGGCCGATGGTGGCCGGAAGACGATTGTCGGGATCGCGGTCCTTGGCGAAGATGAAGAACTTTGGGCTTTCGACTCTGCAATCGCCAGAATCGCCTTGAAGCTCGAACCAGCAGGGATATGTCGAAGAAAAACTCAATGGAAAGGAAGTGGTTCCATTACCGGGAGTTGCATCGTTGACGGTGAATTCTGGAGGAAGGGAGATGTCAGTCTGTCTGTCAGCAACAACCTCCGCTGCGATCTCAATGCCACCATCAGTCTTCTCCTGGTTGGGGTTGCTTTGTTAAGGGGAGAGCGATTCAACTTGAAGGTTGAAAAGCGACCTGTGACCCGAAGGGCTGGGCACCTTGAGGGGCACCGGGGGCTTGCAGGGCTTGATGCAACGGGAGCCGAGAGTGCTGTCGGGAGATTGGAAGATGGGGAAGATGGGGAGGGGCTTGCAGTCTTGCATATGGGCGGGAGCGGTGACATTGTGTGAAGCGACGGGAGCGGAAGGGGAAGCAACCATTCTTCAATGTTTGGGGGGACACTGGACACTCACTCTTTTCCTTGTCGGTTGAAGTGCCACACCAACAGGCAAGACTCGGCTTGTCAAAGGTCGAAGTATAGGTGACGTTGATGGTGTCCAGAGAGAAGACTCGCAGTTTCTGGGTCGGAAATCCAAAGTCGGCTCCACATTGTGCGTTTGCGGTGCCCGCAGACAGAAATGAGGGAATGATTAGCAGCGCGAGCAACACCGAGAGTGGAAATCCCAGAGGTCTCGATCTTGTTTTCGTCCTCGTTTTCGGCGTCGTCGCACTCCAGTTCCAGGTCGCCGGCGTCTGTCGAGATGATGCCGCCGTCGCCATCACCATGGCCAAGCGAACAAAGCGAATCTCTCCTGCTACGAATTCATTGATGTTTGCTGAGGGGTCGCGGATCGTTGGATGTTGAGGGACCAAGTGGTGACGACAAAATACGCATGAACAAGAGGCCGAGAACGAATGACTGGGGGTTGTATGAACGAGTGACCGGATCGACAAACTGAAGTGATGGTTGAAGTTGGGTTGAAGTTGAGATGGAAGGTGAGATTGACAAAGACTGGATGGGCACTTTGGGTTGTCCCTTCTCTTCTTCAGTTGCATTCAGACCAAGCCAGGCCTGACGGGATGTGGGAGGTGGGCTAAATGACAGGGGGGCTGTCTTTTTTGGCGCCAGATGCCGCTAGAGAGAAAGAGGGAGAGAAGGTTGCACCCCAGATGTATCAGCACGATTTGTCTCGATAATATCGCCTCTACCCTATTCAGGGTCGAGAACTGATTCACTTCAGAAGGGGGTAGGGCACAGAGGAACAAGGTGGAGCTATGGGTGTGAGGAGCGGGACAGAGGAATGATCAGCAAAGAGACATTGAAAGTGATGACTTCAACCTTCAGTCCCGTCCCCAAGACGAAACACTCTCTTTGGCCCTTTCACTGCACACAGCTCAGATGCAAGCCAAGCGCCCTGCCACACTCCGGTGGACATGTTGGCTCATGGTTTGAATTTTGGTTCGACAAACTCGAGAATCATGCATGCGCCCCTGAAACCCTTCAGCTCACAGCCTCAATCATCATCGTGGGCTGCAAGACAATTCTGACAATGAGACAACTCAACCCCTTATCAAATACCCTTCAGTCTCTCCTTTCTTTATTCGATCTTCCTCCTTGTCTCTGGGAACTTCAGGACTCATATAACCATCCTATCCAGGCTCTGAACCACAGAAGGCGCTGGTACCAGATCGGTCATATTTTTCGATGGCCTGGCGAACCTGGGTCGATTGGTTAACGCCTCGCTAATGACTCCGGACCAGCGCTCGAAAGAAGATTACGGTGACGTTACATATGTAGGGAGGTCGCACAAAGACTCCCAGACAAGACTGAACCATGGGCACATCACCGTGTCTTTACGATTCCGCGGTATTGGTAGGCATTGTTGTTTTCTTCTGGCTTCCAGAGCAATGAGATGATGATGCTCAACGCCTACCGCTTTTTCTCATTCAAACCGGATTTATCCTATCCCCCTTACGGTCTAGTAGATCTGGGAAGCACCTGCAGGCAAGGCGGCCAGTGGGGCCGGTAGGCTGAACAAACCATTCAGAGCGACTGGCAAGTCTGTCATGCAGGTGACACGCAGCCGATCGAACGACAGCTCATGCCCTTGTCTACGTTGAGCCTAGTTCCCGCTTTTAGATAAATCCGGTTTGAGTGAGAAGAAGCGGTACACCATCAGCGCAGTATCATCGAGAGCTCCTATCGAGTTATGACGAACGGTGCGCTAAACGTTGGAAAGCGGCACTAGCGCCTTCTCCGCGTCTATAGAGGCCGTTGATTGGAAGCCTTGATGGCTACAGGGTTTCAAATCCTTCATCTCTCTGTGTCTTGCTTGAGGGCTGAAAAGGAGTCAAGATCTCAACAGGAAACGGGAAACATGGGTTTCCTTTCGCTCCTGTATCCGGCACCGAGGGTACGATCGACATGCCGGAAGACTCCAAACCTGTCCGGGAACCCAACTCCACAAATATTCTCCGTTCCCGAAGACGGCGTTCCAGTTCTCTTGAGAGGTTCTGGAACTTAATGATACGGACGACGGGGCAGCAGTATGCACGTCAGCTGATAGACGCTGCTCGTTGATATGTACATATGTACTCCGCTCCGACGGTTGTGTACGTTTCTGCCGCGCTTATGTGCTCCTCTTCCAGGGACTACAGCACATCCAGATGGCGTATTCAGCCCTACAGCCGTTAAGGCGACACCTGCATCATCATCTGGCTCCCTCCCGTCTGTACAACTGACACCATCAACATCACAGGCACAATCAGGTACTTTCCCGGACAAGTCCCCAATGGAGGAAGAAAGTGGTCATGTTTTCTTCCCGCACCTTTGCTCAGGGGTTTGGAGATCTGACAACTTCCCAGGAGAAACTTTTACGAACACGTGCAAAGTATCGCTAGTTTTAGCGCCGGGTTCTGGAGTCCGTATGACAGCGGTCCACGCGACGGACAGGCATGCCAGGGTGAAAAACTCCACTGATGAACAAATATTTTCCTGTTCGGTTAAGCTGTTCGTCGACCATCAAAGCCATCGTTTTCATCTCGGGCTAAATACCAGGGTACCTGCGTGCATCAGATCTTGGACAACTTCAGATTTTCTTCGCCGAAGGGAGAACTCCTCTTCTCACTTCTCAGTCACCATAGCTCCAGACCTCAAGATTCCGGACTTGGTACAAAGTGTCTGTATCATTGTCAGCAAAAGGACCAGCTGAGACCATCAGGTTCTTCCATCACTAAAACGAAGAGAGCTATAGTTGACTTACCCGCTTCAGGACCAGGCGAACCTGACGACCCCTCCATCTGGAGGTTGATGATCCTGTAACATAATCCTCCCAGTCAGCAACCGACGACGAGAGAAACCTCAACTCGACAAGAACCCTCCCAAAACTCACAAATAAAGCGCCTGCCCAACATACCCCCTCCCCCACTGCGTTACCACCAACCTCCCATCCATCCAAAACCTCACCTCCACATCCTTCCCACTCCCACCATTCCTCACATCCCTTCTCACCTCACACAACACCCTATGCCACTCCTTCTCGCTCCCATACTGCACATCCCTCGCCATAACCTGGCTACTAGTATTAAACGTGTTGAAGCTAATCTTCCCACTCCCCTTCCACTCCGCCATATCAATCTCGGGCGGCCACCCATTGACAGCCGTCAACCAAAAGGCGGGCCAAGTTCCCTTGGCAACGGGGGCGCGGAACTCGGCGGAGAAGTCGTAGCCTGTTACTGCACCAGAAGAAGTGATGGTGAAGTGCTGCTTGGCATGGATGGCGCCGGATAGGTACTTGATGGCGATCTGTTTGCCGCCGTGGGTGGCGGGTTTCTGGCCAGTGACGCGGTGGGCGGTTATGGTTAGGGTTGTTCGGGTTGTTCCGTCTGAGGACGTGGTGACTTGGGAAGGGGACATGCGCGCGGCGCCGTTGTGGTCGGTGCCCCAGGGGTAGTTGAGGGACCAGTAGGTGTTGAAGGAGGTGGTGGAGTTGAAGGATGTGGAGGGGATTAGGAGGGTTTTGGATGAGGCTAGGGAGGAGGGGAAAAGGCACAGGATGATGAGGGCTTTGAGAAGAAGGGGGAGGGGCTGGTGGATGGACTTCATGGTGGTGAGTTCCATCGTTGGAGCCGCTGTTTTCCTGGAGGGTTGAGCGAGTTGGTAAGGACTTGTCGAGTTCGGCCAGAGTTCTTTTGGGGTTACTCCCCCTTTTACCTGAACAAACATGACTTGTTCGACACTCACAACACTCTTGAGGGGTACCATTAAGTCGGATTGATTATAGGATGGAACGTATCACGGATGATCTTGATATTCCACCATTCATACACGTTACCGTGATCGGCCTTGAAGCTGCTTCGGCCTCAGGCTAAACTCACAACCACGTGAGGGCATTCTTCGGATACTTACCTCTATACACATGGACGGGAAATATTCAGGAGAAAGCGTACTCTACAGATGATAGTTGATGAACTATTTGTATATCCGAACCCCTTTCTTGCTCTTACAGCGAACCCTAACCCTGCTGATTCTTGCTGCTCACCTACCTGAACTTCCACCACTCCCGCTCGAGCCCTAGCGTATTGGACGGGCACGGTGAATAGGGGCACTAGGAATTATGGGTTTTGTCACGTGCCAAGTCGCTTTTGGTACCTTCTCCGTATAGGCCGCTTATAAAGCCCGCGAACGGCCGTTGATAGCCGTTATTTTAGTAAATTATATATGCGCATTAGCCTATCCGTTATATTCGTCTCCAATACATTTTATACAGCGGGAAACTACTATGTATACACTATATATACTAGTAAAAAAATAAGAGTAATAATAATAACAAAAATATCCTTTATAAACTTTGCTTACTTCCGCTTCTTCTTCCTATTCTATAATAATTAGGAACTATAATTAATACGCTCCCTACAACGGGTAGACTTTCTGGGGGCGGGGATATCTAATAAATTTAATTATACTGTAATCTTCCTTATATTCGTAATTATAATTAAGTATTTATTAAAGTCCTTACTCTTCCCGGGTTGTATTACCTCCTAAACCCTATACTCTTCTTCTAATATATTTATAATTTAATTGTCGATATCCGTAAATTCGGAATTACTCTCCTATATTAAATTAATATAAATTTAATATATATATAGAATATACCTAATTTATTCTCTCTAAAGGAAATTATACTTTGGCCGCCGTAAATTCTATATACGCCGGTATATTGTCGAAATTAAAATCCTCAATATAAAATTGTTTAAAGATAGTACTATCCTATCCTTTAATAATATAAAAGTCGTATTTAATTTTATCCGATAATTTCTTATCCCGCTTCTAAGTCCGGATTAAAATATCCCCCCGAATTTTGGGTTAGAAATTGTAAAAGGCGTTAATAATATCGGAGGAAATCGTAGAGAGGTTAGGCTAAATATATAATTAGTATATATAATATATCTATATTCTCCGTTAAATAGTATAATTACTTATATTACGTTATTGAAGAATACTATCCGGGCCTACTAAACCTTTTAAATCCTAATCGAATTAAAAGTATATAAGTAAACAATTTCCCGCTAGAGTAATAGTTTATTTACTTAGGATATAGGGGTATCGTACGTCGGACTACTTATTATTAATATATATAGTATATATAAAATAAACTAATATAATAAATATATTAAATAGTAGAAGTCGTCGCTATAGATATCCGTAAAAGTATTATCGGTAACCCTAAATTATTAAATTAAATAAATTTAATTAATAGAAATATACGCGTATTTATACTATTCGCTTATAAGTATTAGTAATAACGTTTATTAATTTCGCTTTATCTTTCGGTAGGTTTATAAAATAAATATAACGCTACCGCCGGGATAAAATATAATTAAAGAATATATTTAATATAATTAGATTAATTCTATATATATATATTAAATATAAAGTTGGGTAATTACCTTTTTATAACGTTTCTCTTATCCCGGGTTGGATTATTTATAAAAAAATCGGTATCGACTTTAGAATACTTTATTATAAGATGTTTATTATATAATATTTAAATTATAAAAATATAACCGTATTCTCGACTATTTATAATTTCGATTTTATAATTAGTAATTTAATTTAATATAGGTATTTATTTATATAATAAGAAGTATAATTTATATTTTAATATTATATTTAGACGCGGTAATTATACGCTTAAACGGTATTAGGCTATAGAAATACCTATAATCCGGATATAGGTTTATTACGTCGAAGGTTATTTTAATTAGAATTTGGGCTTTATCTAGCCGAATTACTTATTTTAATTCTAAGTTTATATTAATTATCCTACTCAAATTTAGTATATATTTAGTATATTAAAAAGTCTTTATATAATAATTAGATTTGAATTCACTCCGACGTTATAATATTATATTATAAACTTGGAAAGTATAAAAAGGAATTAATAGATTAGATCCCGTTTAGCCTACTCTTATATCTAAATATAATAGATGTAAAATAGAAAAAAAAAGAGTAAGTATAAATCTTTTATTAATATTAATTATAGTATAAGACGCGAGACTAATATATACTATATATATTATATATATAGTAAGCCCGCCGAATTTTAATACTTTAGTTAATTAGAGGAAGAAAGAAGAGGAAAGGAGGAAATTTCTTACAAAAAGGAGTATACGTTTTAAACCGTTTATAATACTAACCTTGTCCGAATTTTCAAATTATTTACTTATCGACCCCTCTAAGCGGTTACGTATCGTTTTATCAATATTAAATTATATCTTTTATTTTAACTTTTAATAATTTAGCCGTTTAGTATTTCGAATCCTATTTGGAAATTTTTCCTTATTCGTCTTTTAATACTATTTTACTTTATAAGTATAAGTTTTATTTTAAATCAATATTCGTTTATTCCTCTTAATTAGTATTACTTAATAATAATAGGTAATTATATAATATAAACTTCCCTTAATTAGATCCGGATTTATACAATTTTAAGGAATTTGTCGGCTTTAACGATATAGTCCTCTACGAGTAGAACCTAGGCGAAATAGAATACTACTATAATATATATATTTAATATATAATTTAGTATAATATTTATAATAAGTATATATATTTATTTATATATAGGCCCAATCCCTTATAATAATATTAAATAATTACCTCCGAATAAATTATATTAAATTTCGGATTCGTTAATTAATAGGTAAGTAATTAATAAAGTTCAAGGATAATAAATAGAAAGGGACGCTAGTATCCCTACTTAAAACCGTAAGTAAAATACCCAATATATATTATATATAATATATACGTAATAGATTTCGATTATAAAATTAATAGTTATAGTTTTTACGGTTACTATAGCGGATAATATATATCCGCCTAACCCGGCCGTCTAAATCTCTATAGTAAACGACTTTATATAAGTATTTTTACTATACTTATATATATAATTATATACTTTTATTAATTAAAATATCTTAATTACTATATTAGCGAAGATATATCTTATATATATAGTTTTACTATTTCTTCTCAACGTAAAGTATATTTATTATTTAAGTGGTTATCTATTAAATATATAATAATATAGATTATTTAACTTTGTAAATATTTTCGTAATAATTATTCTAACACAAATAAGTTTATTCGCCCCTTTCTAATTAATTAATATATATTTATATATAATAATCCTTAATTGTATTCGTACTAAGCCCTCTTCCTACTCTTTCGAACGTATTATAAGAGAGGCGTAAATTCCTAAATTTAACTATAATATTTAAATACTAAAAGTTCTTTAGAGTATTAAAGCGTTAGGTCTTATTCCGTAGCTAGAGATACGCCTAATTCTTAAATAAATCTAAATAAGTACTATAATTCTTATATATACAACTTATATATAATTAGAATATTATTAATATTATATAATTGTATTAATACCGATTCCTAATTCTAATTCTTCGTAGAATAGTTAGAGGAGATTATATAAGTAGAACTATATTTAATACCTATTTTCTATAAAAGTAAAACTAATATATTCTAACTTCAATCGTACGTCCTTAGTATTTATAAGTACTTAGGGAACTAAATTCCACCGAATATATAGTATTCCTCCCCCCTATATCCCAAATATATATTAATAGTATTAGGCTTCACCCGAAGAATTAATAAATAATAGTATAATCTTACTATTCCCTATTATAGAGGGGCGGTAGTTCGCTTAAAATAGGCTTAAGACTTAACCCCCTATAATAAAAAACTCTTTTATTTTAATTATTTTAATAATAAAACTAATATTAGGATTAGGAAGCGGACTTAATTAAATTCTATAAATTAGTTTTAATTAAAGTAAATTTTAAATACCTTTTTCCTTACAATTAATAAATACTAACAACTTCAAACACTTCATCTCTCTTCGAAGCGTAAGCGTAGTAATACTTAACTACTATATATATATATAATATATAAGAAGCGAGCAGGTCTCTTTTTAGCGGACGGGAACTTGGATAGGTTTTTTAGACGTATTAGGGCCGGATATTTAAACGATATTAGTAATAATAATAATATATTATAATTAATAGATTAATATAGTAAAATATTAGTAGCCGTAGAGGGAATTAATATTTAAGAGGATTTTAAGATTAATATTAGGAGAGGATTTATATTTATAAATATTATTTGTACAAATATTTTCCGACTTAGGTCTAAGTTTCTTCTTAGTATTACTAATTCTATATAAATCTATAATATAATAAAAGTACCTTCTTCTCTCTAATAGCTATTTTATTTTCGATTGTCTAAACGGCTATATTTATATAATAATTATATATAGTAGAAATAAAAGAAGGAATTAAAAGATAAAGTATTGCCGTTAGAATAAGTAAAAAAAGACAATTCTAATAGTACTAGTAGTAAAATACTTATTTATATTTTAATTAATATACTACTTTTTTACAAATACTATATATTATTCCATTCGTCTTCAAACGCTCTATTTAATTATATTACTCCAATATTTATAATTTATTAACCAATCGATCGATACCGCCCAATAAATATAAATAGAAACCGAAATTCTATTATTCCTTCCCTTATTACAACGCCTTAAACTCCTCTTCCCTATAAAAATTAAACTTATTCGTAGGAATATATACCTTACTAAATAATAACGGGAACGAATCTATATTAGAACATTACAAATTACCCTATAAATTTAGGCCTACTATATTTATATTGTTATATATACCTATTATATATACTTACCTAATTTATAAGTTTAGGCCCGTTGTAGATCTATTATCGTTATATATATAATTTATATATATTTGCCTAATTTGTAAATTTAAACCCACTGTAGATCTATTATCGTTATATACGTAATTTATATATATCTACTCAATTTATAAATTTGAGCCCGCTATAGTACACTCCTATTTCTAATATTTCTAATCTTAATATACGTCCTATATATTAATTTAGCGTTCTTAGTACTACTTTAGAATATATTTTTAGCTCTCCTAATATAAATTATACTAATTATCGTAGGGCTTATTAAAATAAAAATCTCTCTTAAGTAAATACTCGTTACTAATAACTATAAAGTCGTATAATATCTAATCTATTATAATCTTAAGCCTAGTCTTACAAAAGTCCCCTAATAAATTATAGTTAAACCTAATATTAGGGTATTCTATAGAATAATTATAGTTAGATTTAATATTAAAATCGGAATAATTCTTAACCTCTTTATCTAAATCCTCTGAATTTAAAATAATAATAGGGTTATTATATATCCCCGATATATTAAATTCGGTTGTAGGCGTAAATAAGCGTTTAGTACCGCGTTTTAGACTTAGAAAAAGAATAGCTTTTTTCTTACTTAGGGTTAACGTAAGAAGTATAGATTTTATATTTTTAATCTTTATTATATAGGAGGTAAATTATATATTAGGGGGGATTTCGTCGTTATTAATAGTATTATTGTATTCGCTATCTTCGCTATCGTTAATAGTAATAAAATCAATTATCGTATCTTCCCCTTCTACGGACGGCTATAAAGTATTCGATATATATCTAATATATATTGTAGCGGTAATCGACGGTATATTTAATAGTTTTAATTTAAATAGCTTCGAAAAGGGAAATATACTACTATATCTAGTTCTTTTTATTTTGAAAATCTATTTAAAGTTACCAAATAAGTTAAGGCTTTCTATATATATTTAGTATTGGGAATTTTAACCCCCGTCGTCGATTATATCCGAAAGGATCGTACTAACCTCCTTTTCTTTCCCTTTTACCGACGGCTATAGGGTATTCAATATATATCCCTTATATATTAAAGCAATAGTCGACTATATACTAAGCACTTTCTCCTTATTAATCTAAAATATTTAAAATACCGGCTACTACCTATAATTAACCTACCCGCTAATTTACTTCCCCGGTATTAAATTAATAGGATTATAATAATCTTCCTTTTCTTTAATAAAAGGTTGGCGTTAAGGGGGTTAGCCTTCGTCGCCTATATTAGAAATTTTAAAATCTCCTTTTCCTTTCCCTTTTTAAACAATTAATTCTAGGATAATTAGCCTTTATTATCTATATCGGAAAGCTTTATAATTTCCTTTTCCTTTCCCTTTTTAAATAGCAATTAAACCTTTAATATATATTTATTATATATAAGTATTATAATCGACGGCCTACTTATATTTAAAGTAAATAGTAATATTTTATCCTTTTAAGCCCTACGAATATTTAAAATTAGAGAAGAAGGAGGTAATTTATTTCGGAGGTCCGGTAAAATATTAAAACGCTTAATTCGAAATAGCGTATTATATAATATATATAGAATATATATAGTTATTGAATTCGTATCGAGGGTAAGCAATTTATTACTATATATATTATAAATATTTATAATTATCGACGACTATAGATTTTTAGGGTTGAATTAAATACTGTTCGGGTTCTGTCGAATATAGCTTTAAAATTACTTCTAATTATAAAATTCTTTAAATTTAAAGTTCTCCTTTGACCTTTATTTCTAAGAGGAGGGCGATGTATATATATTACCTATATAAGTTTACCTGACCCCAAATCCTCGGAATTTTAGGAATATATATTAACGGAATCTATAAAAAGAATATTAATATACGTTAACCGATATTTAATAATAATATATTTATTTTAGTATTATATAAAGTAGAATTAGGTTTCTATTAATAATATTATTTTCCTCGAAGTAGAAAGACTTTACTATATTAATACTTAGCGAAGTTTAATTCTAATAAAGCTTTTTCACTTTAGATTTTACTTTATAGAAGCCCGAAATTATTTACGCGCAATCCTATTTATTCTTAAATTATAATACTAATTCCGGATATATTATATATATATAGTTAATTTGAGTTTAGTATTCTAATTTATTCGGCGTATCCTATATAGTATAAATTTTGTAAATTATATCGTTTAATTTAGGATATTTCTTATAGAAGTTCTTATTAATATATACTTTGCAAAAAATAAAGATATATTATAAGTATTCCTACTAATTGAAGTAGTAGATTTTAGAATATTCCTTTTAGAAATATTAACCGAGACCTAATAGAATTAATATTAGTATTTTAAAAAAGGGATTATATAGAAAACGTATTAGTAATTTACTTAAAATCTATATTAGTAAAAATATATTAGATAATTTATAAAGTATTATAGATATAGTATTACTTAATCGAACGAGTAGTAACTTCTGTAAAGGTATTAAATACTATCTTAAATAATAATTTATACCTTCGGATTGAATTTAAGGTAGTAAAAATATAAATATAAGATTTAATCCCTATAAAAGTATTAGTATTTATATATATATATTAAATATATACAAATAGAATAATTTATTTATATTCCCTATCCTCTATTTATTTAATAATAGAGAAGAGGTTAATTAATCCCTTAACTATTTTAAAAGATAAATTAATTTCTAAAAAACTTTAATCGAAGAAATGCTCGGTTTATTCTTATAAATAATAAATGATTATAAAATCGTTAAGGTTATTAATTATTATTATAAGTATTCGAATAACTTTACGGATAAATTGCTCTTGTATTTATTTAGAAGAAATATCTATTTTATATTCCCGTTCAACGCCTATAAAATTATTAATTTTTAAATAAATAGTATTAGTAAAATATATATATATTTACCGATTAAATAGTAATTAAAGGGATATTATAATATATGTTCGCGTTAAATAACTATTTTAACCTTATTTTATATTTAGAATTAAAATCGTAACTTAAATTACGGATTAATTAATTTCTACTTTGTAGCGATCTTTTGGAATTCTAAATATATAATAAAACGCTCTATAAATAGGAAAAGGTAAATATATATTCGATATATAAAAAGGAAGGAAAATAAATAAGGGGGTATTATATTAGGGGTTAGTGTATTTACATTTTAAAACTCCTAGATAGTATTTCGGATATTATTTACTATATTTTCTATAGCCCTAAAGGGAGGAGGAAGGTAGTATAAATATTACCCTTTACTAATAATAAGAAAGAATAGATATTAACTAATATCCTACGGAATAAAGATATTATATTTTACTTTATATAAAATATGTTAATATTTAGGCGTTATTATAATATTATATAGGCCGCCTATTAATATATTAATTTATACCCTATATATATTTATAAACGGATTCGAATTTACTATATAGTTTCTTATTCTACTTAATATAATTAATCTACCGATATATTAGAAGCGCGGGTTTAATACCTTTTTCGTAAAAAGATTTTAAATAATAAATATCTAATCCCTAAGAATTAGGATTAATATTAATTGTATAATACTATTCCTCCTCCGTAGACTTCTTAGGGTAGTTTATAAACTATATATACTATTGAAATTAGTATAAATAGTATATATATACGAATTATCCTTTTACTTACCGGATACTTATTATAAATAAATATTCGTAGTTATCCTCTATAGTAAATAATTTATTATTTTAAATTAATATACCTATTATAACTATAATTAATACGATTATTCTATTTTTTAATAAACGTAACGTAATACGCTTTTATTATTCTATATAGGCGCCCCTATAAATTATTTATATCGACCCGTAATAATATAAATTGCGGCCGTAAGAGAAACCGTCCGATATTAATTATTTTTAGGCGGTTAAACAATCGATTCCAAATTATTAATTCGGGGTTAGGATATATATATATATTAATACTATTATAATTATTATTTACTTTTTAAGCTTTATTATACTACCCGTTATAATTATAATTAATATTAATATATAATTAATATATAATAGAATATAGTAATTTAATAGCTTATATTAGAAATTTCAATGTAATTTCCTTAATTTAATAGTAGGCTTTGCTATTACTAGTTTTACTAAGACCGAAGGCAATTACGCCTCGAATCCTCTTTATTATTTCTTCGGCACCCTATTTATTAATTTTACCGTTGCGGTTTCTATATTAGTTTTATTAAGTATATTAATTAATATAATATATAAAATTCAAAATACTACGTTTAAATGTCTATAAATATATTAGGAACGCTTAATAATCCTTAATTTTAATTACCTTAATACTATAAGAACTATTACTATTAATAATAAGCTCTTTGTTAATTACTTGTATCTACTATACTATTAATATATAATATATATATATATATTTATAAATAAAGTATATTATATACCGATTAGAAACCTATATTTAATAATTATTCCTCTATATAAAACGGTAAATTATTAGCATTATCGTCCGAATCGTCGATAGAAGTAAAATCGGTATTTGTATTGCAGGCGTTAGAATTAGAGGTTAAATATTTAAAAGAAATTAGAAAAGAAAAAGACGATAAAGGAATTGCTTACGCAAAGAGTAAATTATATTTATACGAAGTACTACAACCGGGAAATTACTACCGATCTATTATATATAGAATATAAATTCGGGAATTGGCCGTTCGAGAATAGACGGAAAGTTATTAGGATATAAAAAGTATTAGATATAAAATAGGACTTAAAAAAGTATAAGAAATATTATATAATATAAAATAGAAAAGGAAGAAGGGGGACGCGGGATATTAATATATTAATATAAAAGGCTTTGTAAATTTAAATTAATTTTCCTAGACGACCGGTATCCTATTAGAAAAGGAATTCGAAAGGATAGAGTTGAAATTTACAAAAGGTTAGAAACTATTATTATTTAACTATATTATTTATATATTTACAAAGTATTTATTTATTTCTAATTTAATATATAATAGAATTTAATAATATTTAAGGAATTGGATATAAAAAAAAGAAAAAAAAGAAGAAAAAAAGAGATGCAAGTTCATTCGTTTGCAAAGAGTAATCTTACCCGTACTTACCCTAAACCTATACGTACCCTCCCCTACCTAGAAATATAGGCTTTATAATTGGATAATAGCTAATATTGTAAATTATGTTTTAATCTACTAAATTTCGTATTTTTAATATATATTAATATTCTTATAACTTAGGCATTTTTTTCGCTCAATTTCGTACGGCTATTTATACCCCTTTTATACTACCCCTTTATACGCGTTTACTTTATATTATTAATAAATATATAGCTATATCGAAGTAGCCGACGACGAAGAGGATAAAGAGGACGAGGAATTGATTAAGTATTAAGCGGAGAAGGTTCGAGAAGTATAATAAAAGGAAGTATAGTAGAATACTTCTAAGGAAGTTAGAAGGGAGGAAGCGCCTATCGAAATATCCTTTGAATTTTCGTCCCTTAATAGCGATTTTAAATTTAATAAATAGTATAGCTAGTAGAATAATTAATTTAAATTATTTTATACTAAATACTATAGAAATATTATTAGATTTAAATTATAGGAAGGTATAGAATTATAGAGAGGATTATATAATTGGGTAATCTAATTAGTAATATAATAAAATATTCAAAATAGGTAAAAATATTACTAAAACCCTATATTTTATATAATAGTTAATATAGAGTACGTATAGGTTTGGGGTAAGTACGGGTAGGATTACTCTTTACAAAATATATTAAATAGGATTAGCCGTTTAAATAATATAAATTCTAGTACTATATATTATATATATACTAATTCACTATATATATGCCAATTCAATATATAATAGAGTCTAATAATATTTAAGGAATTAAATACAAGAAAAAAAGAAAAGAAAGAAAAAACGAAGTGGTATAAGTTTATTCGTTTATAAAATACGCTAAATAGGATTAACTGTTTGGACAATATAAATTCTAGCACTATATATTGTATATATACTAGTTTAATATATAACGGAGACTAATAATATTTAGGGAATTAGATATAAGAAAAAAAGAAAAGAAAGAAAAAAACGAAAGAGGTATAAGTTTACTGATTTGTAAAATACGCTGAATAGGATTAACTATTTGAATAATATAAATTGTAATACTATATACTATATATATATTATTACTCTATTAGTAAAACGCTATATATTTATAATTTAGGAGGTAAGGCGAACCGAATATTTTATAATAATTAAATTTAATTTGGATATTAAATAATTCGTTCGGGGTAAATTGAAATTCGGATTTTAAATTCCTTTTCGGAGACTTTCTATCGAATCTTATATAAAAAATATATATAATTACTTAATTCGTAAAACGCTATATTTTTACAATATAGAATAAGGAGAAGATATTTTATTATAATTAAACCTAAGGGGATAATAAGTAGCCTAACTTCGATTCTTTTAGCTAATACCTATATACTACTTTACTATTCCCTTATAATAAAAGAAGTGCTTAAGATTTATAAATTACTCTCTTTTTACCTCCTTTAGCGTTCCTACTATATCAATTAATTTATATTATTACTTCTCTATACGTAACGTTTCTATACATCTTTATTTATCGAATAATTTTGTATTTTTCGTTTTTATATAATAAATATATATAAATACTACTATTAGTAAATAAAATAATTATAATAATTTATTTATCCCTATATCGACTTATATCGATATTATTTATTTATTTACTAAAATAATTAACGTTAAAATAGAAATAGCCGAATTTATAATTATTAATACCAAAGGGGGGCTATTTATTATTAATAAGTTAAATACCGATTTTAATGATGAATAATTATTTATTATTCTCGAGACTTTTAAAACGGAATTAAATAAAATTAAAATTAAATTTATAAATAGGATAATCTAAATTATTAAAGAGCAATTAAATTTGGAAGGGGTTTTGGACTCGTTTAAATATATAGTAAATAAGGCCGTTAAGAAGAGGATTAAAAAGGATTATATAGGTATAATAAAGGATAAAATATAGGAATCTTTAGATGTAGTTACTAAAAATGAAATTATTGATTATATTATATAGAATATTAAGGAGTAAATAAAGAAAGTTAAAGACGAATTTGAGGAGGCGATAAAGAAAACGTTGCGGTTTGAGGTCTGGAAATATATAATATCCGAATCGGTAAAATTAAAGTAGACTTTATAAATTAATATAAAGGAGGAGGAATAGGATATAAATAAATAGGAAAGGGCTACGAAAAAGTAGAAATTTATCGACGAAGGAAATCCGAATATTTAAATCTTTAATAAAATAGCGGAGCGTATATAAAATAGAGAGAGAAAAATTATAATTAATAGAAGTTGCTTCCGGAAAATTATAAATAATTATTATACTTTTAAAGGGGTTAATAGAAATTTAGTAGTATAAATTGTAGTCCCAGACGATATTTGTAATAATATTTAGGCGAAAGCGTAATTAGATATTTATAGTAAATAGCGATACTAATTTACCCTTATATAGTATATATATATATTAGCGAGATAATTTCTAAGAATTTCGAAATACTTTTATATAATATATATATATAATTAGTTCTACTATTAAAATACTAGTGAAAATTAAGCCCTATTTCTAAGTATTTTAAAAATTCTCACTTCTTTTTATATAAAATACATATATAATTACTTCTATCGGTAAAACGCTCCCGTAAATTATTTCAATTTCCTTTATCTTTTACGAATTCCTATATAATATATATATATAAGTATATTTATTAGTAAAATAGTAGCGCTATTTGGCTTTAGATAACGGATAGCCTATTATAATAAGCCCGCTTTATATAAAAGGAAGCAGTAGTATATAAAATATATATAGAATATATATAGATAGATTCAATATTTAAATAAAAGAAGAAGAGTAAGAAATGAATAATAAAAAGGAGGAGTAACGTTATATATTATTATAGCCTAGATTACTCAATATTATAAATTAAACTATATAGGGCAAAAATATAAGTCTTCGGTATTATATATTCGGATTTTCTAATTTATAAATAAATAGCCGAATAAGAATAATTATATTTAATACCCTCTAATATACCCCTTTATACACTATATACAATATACCCTATATATATTGAATATAACGGTTTTAAATACAAGTATAATAGTAAGGAGAACTTAGATTTAATAGCGTTTTTACGCAAATCTATAGAAAAGGGTACAATTTATCTATTATAATCTATACGTTTAAATAAACCGTATATAATATAATTAGGTAAATTATTTACCTATATCCTATAGGTTTACTAATTTACTAATTATTTATTACTATAATTATATACTTAATATATATATATTGAATTAGAATTTACTAATACTATTAGAAAAGCGAGGCCGAATTAATAATAATTTGGACTTATAAATAATTTCTAAATCTATCCGAACGAACGAATTAATATAATAATACTTAGTCCTATAGGAGTATCCTATAGGTCCGTTTCCGTACTCTTACTAATTAAAAAAGTAATTCGCCGAAGTAAACGAGAAACGGATACCGTAGCCCGATAGCGAATATTTTCTATAGTAAATATAAGGATAAATAGAATATATATTAATTTAGGAATTGTAAATCCAAATTATAAGAGGAGAGAGTATCCAATACTTATTAATAGTAATTATACTAAATTTAAATAGTATTTAAATATTAAAAGTATTATAAATAAAAAGTAAAGGAAAAAAATCTCTATATCGTTGAACGAAGGACGAGAAAATTGAAGCGTCTTAAGCTAATACTTTTAAACGAATTATACCGCTTATTGCGCTGCAACGGACTTATATACGGCTCTTTATCTTATAAATTAGAATATTTATATTTCTTTTAATTATATATTAAATACAATTCTATTAGGGCTATCTTACGTAACGCGTATATAAATAGTTAATCCGAGCGTAGACTATATAAATACTAAGTAATTTTAATGCTGCGTTCAAATTTAAATTAATAATAACGTTTTTTGAACGAAAAAAAAAACAAATAATTAATTATTTATTATTAAACGTATTATATAAATAGTAAGCAAATAGTATAAATATAAATATATATAGAATATATACTAGGTTTGAACGTTCGAAGTAGTAACCTAACCGGTTTAAATGCCTTGGTAAACCGCTTTGAATAATTAAAAATCTATATATTTAATATATAAGCGAGAAAATTGGCGAGAAGAATTTAGGTAAAGTTTTATTCCAAAATATTATATCCTTATATATATATATATTACCTTTAAATAATTAGTTCTATTACTAATTTCCTATATATTACCCTACGCTTAGTATATAAGTATTATAATCTATTTTTAACGATATATAACCGTCTCGAATCCAAAGTAAAAGCGATAAATATAATATAATAAAGTTATTACAGGAATTAAAATAATAAAAGAGAACGAAGAATAGGCGAAATAGTATATAATAAATTTAATATTTATACTTTTAATTAATTCGGATACGAAAAGCCTGTATATATTCTGTATATTATACGTTTTATATACGGGGATCGATAGGTTCGATTTATTACTCGATACGGCTATTTACCGAGAGTTCGATATTACTATTACCTTCGCCTTTACCGCTAATCTATCCTAAATTACTATATTAATAAAAAATATAAAAAAGGTATAGTCTTCTTTATATTTTATTTTTATATATATTTTATATGTCCAATTCTATTTCCTCTCTCCGATTTCTAAATTATATATATTATTCTTACAACTACGTACAATACTAACCCTACGCCCCCCCCCTTCAACTTCGGAAATTATCCTTCTTTTCAATTTTATTTCTTATTACCGTCGCTATATAGTTATTATTTATTCAATATAAGTATAGTTAGGGCTACTTCCCTTTTAATATTACTCCCTTCGTTAAAACCGATTCTAGTAATGCCGATATTAATTTATTGATAATCTAGTAACCAGTATCGATTTCCAACGGCTCGAATATTAATATTACTTCCTTCAATTATCTAAACTATTCCCTATTTACTTTGAATTTCCTCTACTATTATTCGACATATAATTATTATATATTAATTTTCTACAATTTATCCCCAACGGTTCAAACGCTAATATCCTCCCTCCTACTATTTCAATTATTCTTATTATATAATAATTCTATAATAATATTTGATTATTATATATTTATTATATATTTTACCTCTTTTTTATTATTAAAATTCCTCTAATTATTATATAATTATTATATATCTAACTCTCTCAATTTAAATACTAATAATCTTAGTTTATTTCTCCAAACTATTATTATATCCTCCTTAATATATAATATAATAATCCGGAAAGCTTTTCTATAAAAGTATTTAATACGTTTTAATAATATTATTTAAATATTCTTTATATATAATTAATAATAGTAGAATAATACTTTAATCTTATTCTAAACCTATTAGATTATAGATAGTATTTTGGTACGTATTTAAAATTAAGATATATATAACTATAAAACTTATTTAAATTTAGGATCGATTCCAACTCTAAATAAGGGAAACAAGTAATACCGTATTATACGAATCTCGACAGGCTTATATATAGTCAATTTCTTTATATATATTAAATTTATATTTATATTATACTAATATATAATATATAAATGCGAAATCGAAGTTAATAAAGGGGTTACGTATAGAGTATATTGTAAAGCGTCTTTTAATATATATATTTTTATTCCTTTAGTATAAGTATAAAAATTTATTATAATATTATTTAATTATATCGCTATATATAAAAGGCTTATAAATCTATTAATTAGTCATTCCTTTATAAATTTAATATATAAATTATATTTAATTATATTTAGTAGTCGTTTTATATAAGGATGCGTTAATAATTTAAGCACTAAGAATTGAATTACTAAGCAAAATTTAATTAAAAAACGCTAAACGAAAATATAGATTCAAAATACTAAAATATTTTATTATTAGCGGAAAGTAGCGTAATACGAAGTATAATCACAATATTAAGTATTATACTACTTCTATATATTTGAAATATATATAATATATAAGACTAATTTTCTTTAAAGGTTATACTACCGATTATTAATATATTTATTATAGTTTACAATAATTTCGCGTAAATTAGTAGGTACTTTCCTACTATTATAATCTTTATATTAATATAGTATAGTTCTTCTAACCTTAAATTTGCTTAAAAATATAGTAAGAAATTCGGACGCTTTAAAAAGGGAAAAATGGAAAGCGATAAACCTTAAGAGAAAATAATTATTATTTTAATATATTCCCTTCTAACTAATATATAATATATATATATACTAATAATTACTAGGACTCTAATAAAGGGGTTAACTACGAAAGTAATAAAGAGGAGGGAAAAGAGGATAACTACAAGAGTAATAAAGAGGAGGGAGAAGAGGATTTAGTATATTCCCTTCTAATTAATATATAATATATATATATATTAACGACTATTAGGATTCTAATAAAGGGGTTAATTACGAGAGTAATAAAGAGGAGGGAGAAGAGGATAATTATAAGAGTAATAAAGAGGAGGGAGAAGAGGATTTAATATATTCCCTTCTAATTAATATATAATATATATATATACTAACGACTATTAGGATTTTAATAAAAAGTCTAATTACGAGAGTAATAAAGAGGAGGGAGAAGAGGATTTAGTATGTTCCCTTCTAACTAATATATAATATACATATATCCTAATAATTTATAGGAACCCCTTTAAAAGCCCGACTAAGAGAGTAATATAGAGAAGAAGGATAAAGAAGGAGAGAATAAAAAACAGGATAATAATAATAAAGAAGTATTAGAAGTATTGAAAAAAATAGTATATTTTATAAACCAATATATAAAGGTAAATTTTTTATAGTATTATATTAGTAATATATATTATAACTAACTTTTTATAGAAGTAGCTTTAAGAAATTACTTAAAATAAAGTTAAAAACGAGATTAATATAGAATATAGGAGAAGGTCTTTAAGATTAAGAAGTAAAAAGGTCTTTATTATACTAATTATAACTCTATTAATTCTAATAGCGGTAAAGCCGGACTATACGTACTAATTAAAGGTTATTAAAAGAAGCGATATAGAAGAATTGCGTATAGAGGAGGAATAATAATAATTTTAAATAATTTAAGATAAAGAAGTACGTCTATTATATATATTAAGATATATAATAAATATATATTTAAAATACGCGTACTAATTTATTCTAAGAACCTTCGCTAAAATCTAATTTAGAGGATGAAGAAGGATAGTCTAAAAATCCCGAATAAGATAATAATATTTAAGTTCTCCAAGGCTAACCGTTTATAAAGGAGAGAAGGAAGGTATTTATTGAATTTCCTTTCGAAATAGGTAATAAAAGTAATAAAATAAGATTTTTAATATATTACCAATATATAGTAAATATATATATTAACCTTTTTACCGGAATAATAGGAATTAGAAGAGGAAAATAGTAAAAAATAATAACCTAGCCTACTAATTACTCCTACCCGCCTACTTCGTTTAAGTTTACCTCTATTTTTAAGCGTATAATTAAAGCCGATTCTAATTTATATAAGTATATTAAATTTTAATCGTTTTAAATAGATCTTATACTAATTATATATATTATAAATATAAGTCTCTATCGAATATAAAATCTACGTCGAATATAAGAGATTACTTAATATAAAAGACGTTCTCTTATAATTTATTTCTAATAGGCGTAAAGAGTATAAATAGTAAATAATTAACTATATTAATTCTAAACGTTATAAGAATTATTAAGAGTCTAAACCGCTTGAGGAGTTTAATATTAATCCTAAAGGTATACTTTATAATTTATATAAAGTATATAATAAGAATTTAAAGAGCTATCGTACTTTAGGACGAAGAAATTATATTGAGGATTAGATAGATAATATAAAATAAATAAACTATACTTCTTAATTTCTTATATATTTAATACGTATACTAATATTAATTTTATATAGAATAATAATAATACTATAGACCTTTAACTACAAAAGATATTAACTTCTTTATATTAAAATATTCTACTAATAAATTCTAGTAATTAATCTACTTAATTACTGGTTTTAGCTAGTAGTAGAAAACGTTCTAATTAATTAATAAATTTAATAAAAGAAGGGTTGAAGAGGTTAAAGAAATTATAATTTATATATATATATATATATAATTTATATAAGAGTTAAATATATATATAAATATATCCAAATTGAATATATATAAAAATATATAAGAGTAGAATATATAAAAAAAGGAGAAACTAAACTTTATCAAATTCTTATCGGTATAGTACAAGATTAATAGGGTATTAAATTAATTAGAATATAGCTTATACATTATAATTCTACCCAAGTTTACTTAACTACCCCCCGGTCGTATCTCCCTCCTTCCTACTAAAATAATTAAATTAATTTTATCCTTCCTCCCTTCCTCTTTTTTTTTTCCTTTCCTTCCTATAACTACTATAAGACTTCGCCGTCGTCGTTATTATACCTACCTTTCTTCTAAATTTAACCCTCACTAACCTATTTAAACAATTATAAATTATTTCGTAGTCGTCCTCTATATCGCCTTTATAAATTTATATATTATTTATATAATATTTATATTAATAAAACGCTTTATAGGGTATTTTAGAATATAGAAATACCGCCTATAGAAGAGTACGAAACGCTTATTATAAACGTTATACTTATTCTAATTCGCTATAACCGCCTACCGATTCTTTATAATTGTAGCCGCTCGCTATTACGTATAATTTTATAATGTTGTACCCGCTATACCCGTCGCCGCTAGGAATATATAATTAAAAAGACGGTTTTAATTAAAATTAAAAACTATTTACTTATAATTGCCGTAAGTTCCTTACCATTTATATTATATATTTTATTTATCTTTTTCGGTTTACTTACTATATATTTAATATATAGAATAATATAAATAATATTCTAGCTCTAATTATAAATACTAAATACTAACCTTATATTAAATTCGGCGTTAATTATATTCGTATAACCCCTAGTACTATTTATAATACTTATAATTATCGCCGCTATTACTTATCCGTACCCAGTTTCTTTATTAAAATATATAATATTTAAAATAGGTTACTTCGCGTCGTTAATAAAAAAGATAGGAAGAAGTAGTACGCCGCTAAAGCAATCGTAAAGGGCCTCCTTATTATAACCAAAGAGGGTTATATATACCCTTCCGCGTAAATATTTTTCTTCTTTATTATTAGCGAAAATAAACGATATTTTAATTATATTTAGCGCCGACGTTTTAATTTATATAGAAATTAGGGTTACCCCCGACGCCGCTCTTACCTTACGCCGCCTAGAGGTAGAGAATAAGCGCTTTTACTAGTATATTATTCGTTTTAATATTACGGCCGCTATAATTGCAATTGCTATTAATAAAATAAAAGACCTATCGGAATTAGAGTATAATATTTAGATATATACTAATTATATATTTAAAAAATATATACCTAAATAGGTTTGTAGTTTTGCAAATATATATAAAATATTAGGTTTACAATTATATAAATAGATATAAAAGATATAAGTTAGAATATTATAAATGAATAGAAAGTAATTTTAAAGTAAAATTTTAAATAAAAAGTGATTTTGAAGTAAAATGAAATAAAAATATTTATTTGCGCGATAATTACTTTAGTAGAGGACTCTAAGAATAAGATTTTAGAGGAGTAATTAATACCGGGTGAAATATATGTCGAATATATATCTATATCCTAAAATATATAATAGGTATTACGTTTATGTAAATTAATATAATTTAAAATATTATAAATAAAATAAATATAAGAAACGTTATTTATCTTTATACTATATATTGCTTATAGTATTGTAAATAAAAAGTGATTTTAAAGTTAAATTTTAACTTAAAAGTATTCTCGAAGTAAAACGGAATAGAAACGCTTATTTTCTATTTTAATTAGAATAAGAGCTTATTGTATTATTTATATACGTTTATATATTTCTACAAAATATAAATTCGCTATATAATATAAAAATCTTATAATATAAATACGTATATTTATAATAATTAAAATAAAAAGATAGTATATCGTTTTTATATTTACTATGTACCGACTTATCGTAAATTTAATTCCTTTATTTTTTACCCTTTTAATTATTTTTTATACTCGCTTTAACCTTCTAACGTATAAATTATTAAGTAAAAAGTGATTTCGAAGTAAAATTCTAAGTCCCTAAATAGATTTAAGTAGAAAGTAATTTTGAAATAAAGCTTTAAATAAATTTAAGTAAAAGTACTTTTTAAATAGAATTCTAAATAAATTTAAGTAAAAATAATTTTAAAGTAAAGCTCTAAATAGAGTACTACTTATTATAAAACTCTAAATATATATTAGTTATATATTCAATACGAGGTAGGTTTATATTTTTATAAATCGATATAAATTAGAATACTATAAACCTAGTAGATATAGAAAAAGTTATTTATATTTTAAATTATAAATAGACTTAGGTAAAAAGTAATTTTAAAGTAAATCCCCGAGTAAATCCTTATATAAAAAGGTAATTTTGACGCGAATTGAAATAGAAATGCCGATTTCTATATTATACTTTTGTACCCTTATATGTATTATATATATACCCTTATTTATTTATATATATATTTATATATATATAAACGAATATATAAATCGATGGGCTCTATTAGGATTAGAACGTTATATATAAAGTAGATATAGGAAGAATATTTATTTTTAGACTATAAGTAACTCCTTAAATACTAAATAAATAGTAATATTAAAGTGAAGCGGATTAGAAACGTATATCCTTCTAATATTCAAAATAAAAGCTTATTACTTCTTTTTTATACGTTTATATATTTGTACGAAATATAAAGTCGGTATATAATATAAATACATATACTTATAATAATTAAGATAAAAGCGTAGTAAATCGTTAAAATATTTACTAAATTCTATTTATAAATATATTTCTTTTACCTTCCTCTTATTTTAATTATTTCCTTCCTCTTCTTAAAATTTTCTCTTACTTTTATATTAATAACTATAGTAATATTGTAGAATTATCTCCTAAATTAAAATATAAATAGTTAATTATTATTATAAGAACGAATATATTATATTTATTAATATCCTTCCTTTAATATCCTACGTTCTTTTTTTTACTATAATTCAAATCTAATTTCAATTTAAACGTAGGATAAAATAAGCGAAAGATTATATAACGCTAGCTATAGACGTCAAAGTATAAGATTAGATAAGGTCCTTAACTATTAAAGAAATCTATAAATATTAACCTTCTTTTTTATCCTTATAAATAAAATATATACTAATACTATAATAGTATTCCCTAAAATATTTACCGCCGTTAACCTATACCCTACTTTTAGGTATTTCTACGGCTTAATCCCTTACTCTAATTTGGGTTATATTCTTCCTACGAAGACTACTAGTAAAGTTTATTCCTTTATATATATTTAATACTTATTAATAAATTTTAAGTAAAAAAGGCGATTTATAAGATAAGAACGCCTTAAACGCCCCGAATCCGCACTAATATATTATAGTAAAATTTAATAGTATTATTTACCCTATTATTCTTAATAATAGTTTTTAATATAGCCGTACTATTACGAATAGTTTAATTTTCTAAACTATAATATATTCTACCCCGATCGGCGATTAATATATATTAGATAGTTTTATTAATCTTCTTTTAATTCCGCTAGTACTTTCGGAATTAATACTTTAGGGCTATAGCGGGTATTAATAGAATTTATTTAGTCGCTAATAAATTATTTATAGGCCGGCGGTATATATATCTTTACTTATATTTATTATATATTTATTATATATTGTTTTAGTTAATAGTAAGTACTTTTAGGGCTTTAATTCGATACGTCTTAATTTAATAATAATATTATAAGGAATTCTATTATAATCCTATAAATACTTAGATTTTAAATAGGATTAGTAATAAATTAGAAAAATTTGCCTAATAAGACTTATAATTCAAGGCTATTTATAGTAATATTTTTATTTATAAGGTAAGTTCCCTCTCGTATTTACCTTATATATATATAATATTAATGTTTTTTATTTATAAAAATAGTTTAGAAAGGGTCTAGGCCGGCGTAAGCGTCTTACCGTTCTACCCAACGCTTTACTACCTATAACTTATCCTATATATAATTAGATTAATAATTAGGGTTTGCCTATAGTCGGATAATACCGTCTTTATATTATTATAAGTCGTTTTAGTTTGTATATATAATTAATATATATATTAATTTATAATAGGACTACCCTCTGGCTAATAATGATAAAGAAGAGGAAGAGGAGGAGGATAAGGAGAAGGAAGATAAGGAGAAGGAGGATGAGGAAGAGGAGGAGGATAAAGAGAAGGAGGATAAAGAGGAGGAAAAGGATAAAAAGAAAGAGGATAAAGAGGAATAGGCCGTTGTTCCGCCGAAGATATTGAAAAAGATTAAATTTATATATTAATAGACGGGTAATATAATTCTTTCGGAAAGGCCTAAGGCGAAGGCGCTAAAGCCTTTTATTACCCCCTAATAAACGCCTTAAAAAGCCTTAGGCGTTCCAAAGACGCTTCTTAAAAATACTTTGCGCAATTGAATAAGTACTTAATTTCTTTAATATATATAGAATATATATTAATAGTATTTAAGTCGATTTAAAGATTTATACGCCGAAGATTATTAAATCAGCTATTAAACGGGCTACTACTAATAGCGATATTAACCCGTTACTTACTAAGAAGTAGGACTAGAAGGATATAGTTTAAGTTAGGTATTAAATATAGTAGAAGTTAATATTACGGAAGAGGATATAATATTAACGTTATTTTATATTTAATATTGTATTGGTTTTTACGGTACTAAGTGTTGTTTTATAATTTATATTGTATTAGTATTAATAGTACTTAGCAATGAATTCGGTTTTCGGAGTCATTGGGATTGAACTATTATTATATGTTGTATATATAATGCATAAGTACTCTAAAATACTATAAACTACGCGTTGCTGTTTATGCATGTGCGTGACGAGCGTACAATTGTAACTTATATTTATAAACGTACCCATTAGATCTATATAGTCGGTACTTTCGGCTTAAGAAAAGTAGAGTCTACACGGACCAGTCTAGTGCCCCCGATCACCATACCCTGCTGGACCAGGGGCACTCCCCTGTAAATGCCCCCCCCGCGGTGGCGCTGAATCTGGTGCCCCTAACTTACCTTAGGTTTGCGGGGTGTTGTTGTTGCAGCGTGGGTGCAGTGACTCCAACGGGCAGGCAGAAAAAGTTGCCCGCAGATTCGCGATGTCAACTTTCACCCGTGAAACCAAAAAAAGTTCCCGCGACGCCGATTGACTCCCCCACGCGCCGGGTGACACAACTCTCTTTTCTACATTTCCCACTCGACGATACCCTCTCGACATACCCAGGTCAGAGTCCATGACTGCATAAACAACATCTATATTTATTCGTCCATGCATTACAAGAAGCTTTCAGTCGCTGCCGCATCAAAGAGGATAAGAACCGTGCTGCCGACTCGAATCTCTACCACCACATCCTCGCTTAGACGTTGTCTTTCAACAAGAGACTTTACAGTATCTTCAGACTCGTCAGCAGATCCTTCGGCGTTCACGAACTCAAGAATACGTCGGTTGCCAAACTCTGCCTCGAATCCTAGAGCCACTCCGTCCCGAAGCACTCGCCCAGCGAAGCCCATTACTCCCACTACTCCTCTCGCCGTCAAGCTTCCGAGCAAAGATCGGCCTTCGAAATTCAAGATCCCAGACTCGGTCTCGAAGACAATCGCTAGACAACTCCTTCGCAACAAATACAACTTCGCTGAATACAGTCTCTTCTCGCCGAACCGAGCCTTTCCGAAGTGGAAGAATCACGGCATTCTGAAGCACACCAAGATCCCCGAGGGCTTCTTTCGCGACCGCATCCCTATCAAGCTCTACCCTTATCAGGTCGACGGTCCTCGCTTCATCCTCGCTTCTACTGCTCCAGAAAAGAAACCAGCTCCTCCAGCGCCTGCAAAACCCGAACAGGGCGCCATGCGCAGTCACGTCCAGATCGTCGCCGCCCCGACGGCCGACACCCCAGGCGCATGCCTCCTCGTCCACTATGACAACCGCCGCTACGTTTTCGGTCACCTCTCCGAAGGCACTCAGCGCCTCTTCACCGAACACAAGATCCCCGCCGCTAAGCTGTCACACATTTTCCTCTCGGGCAAGACGGACTGGGCAACGACGGGCGGCCTGCTGGGCATGATTCTGACCGTTGCCGACGTTATTATAAGCGCAAAGACTGCAGTGGAGGAGGAGAACAAGCTTCGTCGTAAGAAGAACAAGCCAGAAATTGTCCATGGCGGTCCCCAGCGCATTGAGATTCACGGCTCCAAGAACCTTGAGCACATGCTGGCTGCTGCCAGACGCTTCGTTTTCCGGAAGGGCTTCCCGCTCGACGCTCACGAGCTCCGCGCCGATCCTAGGGCCGCAAACCCCGAGAACAGCGAGCCTGACTACGAGGATGAGAACCTCAAGGTCTGGAAGATCCCCCTTGTCGCCACAGGCATGGAGAGCCGGTCGCGTAGTAGCAGTACCGGCTCACAGAACCCGCGGAAGCGGAAGCTGAACTCCTCGGAGGAGCCCGAGGCCATGGAGACTGTGGTAGAAGGAGAGGACGGAGAGGTTGTGGAGGATGCGCCGGCAGGGCTAGAGAACGACGAGGAGAAGACCCAGCTGCTTATGCAGACGATCATCAAGCACATGTTCGACTCGGACTGGAAGGCGGATACTCTCGTAGAGCAACCCCTACACAAGGTCAAGCTGCCGGCCAAGATTTTTGTTCGCGACGATGAAGGCAAGATCACAGTCTACAAGGGCCCATTGCCGGGGAGGGACGCCAATGTTCCTGATATCAGGGTGCTTGTGAGGGAGCCTTGGCCTGGTGCGCTCATCCACCGGTTGCCGCCCACGGACCCTTGCTTTGATTCTACATGCTACGTCGTCAAAAACCATGCTCGCCGAGGCAAGTTTCAACCTGCTAACGCGCTCAAGTACGGGCTACCCAAGTGGACTTTCAGCAAGCTTGCCAAGGGCGAAAGCGTGACGGCAGAGGATGGTACGGTTGTTACCCCAGATATGGTTCTGGACCCTCCTATTCCCGGCCACGGTTTTGCTCTCATTGATGTTCGCTACGAGTATCTCCTCGATAGCCTCCTCAAGAGGCCCGAGTGGGAGAACAAGGAGATCATGGAGCATATCGATGCCTTCTACTGGATTCTTAGCCCAGAGGTCAAGGACGATTCCCGCCTGGAGGATTTCATGGCGAAGCACAGCTCCTTCAAGCACGTTGTGCTCGGTGAGGGAATGAACCCCAATACCATCTCATTCGCAGGCGCGTCTGGGAAGGCTATCATGATGCATCGGATGGACCCCGACCGCTTCTCCATTCCCAACCACAACAACCAGGAAGAGGCCTTACCAGCGGGTTTGGCATCTGTTGCAGAGCTGGGCAAGCCCGGCCAAAGACTCCTGCTTTCTCCTGCGGTCGAGTTCCAGCCCAAGTTCGCCAACGCTCTCATGGACACCATCAGGCCCATCAAGGAGCTCACTTCCACCCACGCCAAGGCCTTCAAACTGGCTCTCGAAGCGCAAGAGAAGGTTTCCGACCCTGCTTTCCCCGCCCGCGTCGCCGAGTCCGAGCAAGACATTCCCAACCGGGACGCCGAGATCGTCACCCTCGGCACCGGCTCCGCCCTCCCCTCCAAGTACCGCAACGTCTCGGCCACGCTCATCCGCGTTCCCGGCTATGGCAGCTACCTGTTCGACTGCGGCGAGAACACTCTCGGCCAGCTCCGGCGCGTGTACGGCTACGCCGAGACGGACGCCATCCTCCGTGACCTGCGCGCCATCTACATCTCCCACTTGCACGCCGACCACCACCTCGGCGTCCCCTCCGTTCTCGCCCGCCGCGCCGCCGCTAACGCCGCTCTCCCCGCCGGTGAGCCCCCCAAACCCCTCACCATCATCAGCACATCCAAGTACATCGGCTTCCTGCACGAGTACAAAGACGTCGAACCTCTCGACTGGGTCAACATCAAATTCCTCACCCTCATCGGCACAGGCCGCAAACCCACCGACGTTCCGTTCGGTCCTCTCTCCGCCGACTTGGGTCCAGGCAACAACCACTTCAACATGCTCCCGGGAACCCTCTGCACTTTACAACCTGCCAGCTTCCGCACCGCGGCAACCCTAGAATCCCAAACCGGCCTCGCCTCCATCGACGCCTGTTTCGTAGATCACTGTCTCGGCGCCACCGCCGCCGTGTTCACCTGGCCTTCCGGCCTCAAGATTTCCTTCTCGGGCGACTGCCGACCTTCCGACGCGTTCGCGCACATCGGCAAGGGTTCCCATTTGCTTATTCACGAGTGCACGTTCGATGATGAGCTTATTGGCGAAGCGAAAGCCAAGAAACACTCGACTGCGAGCGAGGCGTTGGATGTAGGACGCAAAATGGGTGCGAGGAGGGTCTTGTTGACGCATTTCAGTCAGAGGTATCCGAAGATGCAGGCGCCTGTGTTGGATGAGTTGGAGGGGCAGGAACAGAGTGTTAGCAGTGAGAAGAAGGATCGCACGGTGGTGTTGTACGCGTTTGATTATATGAAGATTAAATTGGGCGAGTTTAAGATGGCGGAGAGGTTCTTGCCGGCGCTGAGGGAGTTGTATGGGGAGTTGGAGAATGAGGAGGAGGATGGGGGGGAGGTTAAGGAGTAAAGTAAATGTGGTTGTGATGTAGAGGTTGTCATGGTTTTTGGCATGTTACTGGTATATAGAAGGAGGTTGCATGATTATAGATAGAATGGTGAAGATGTTACGAGAATATACCCTGGTTTCTGGATACAGATATATGACATTTTAATTGTGTGTAAGATGGTGAGAATGGATGGGAGGTCTCATCGTGTGCATAGGGCGAGCACCAAAGCTTCTCAGTTATCATGCAGGTGGAAAATAATCAACGATTGGTATCACATACCTAACTTGAAGTATCACGACAATACAATCTCGGTAGACATCGGATTGTTATCGTCGGATTGGGATTATCAGATAATGTAGCTAGCAAAGAAAAACCGACCTCTCTACTCGTACAATTTGCAAACTGGTGAACTTGAAATGACCTACCCAAAAGCCCCTTAATTCCATCCGTATCTGTACACGGGATCAAAAACAAAAGAAAAGATGAAAAACAAAAGAAAATACCTTACCGCCGGCGTCGATCATCGTCTGTCTCTGTCCCTCCTGGAACTAGAACTAGACGTACCCCCTCTCCTCTCTTTTTCATCTTCTTTTCCTGCTCCACTTCCACTTCCGCCTCTCTTTCTCGTCAGATGCAGATGGTCTTTGATACTCAGTAGTTTCAGAGCAGTTCGGGTTAGCTCTGCATCATCGTCTCTTTCTCTGTGATTGTGATGTCCTCTGCGAGAAGAAGAGGCGGAGGAAGAACTGCCACCATGGCGGTTATCACGCTCGCGCTCGCGCTCGCGGTCACGATCACGATCACCACCATTGGCCGCCCAGTCCCTAGTATCCGTCTCCGAGCGCGAGTGTTGTTGCGAAGAAGATGGATGTGATGAGCCATGGCCATGACTCACCAGACTCTCTCCCTCATGTCTGTACCTTTCGAGATCATCCCGCTTCCTCTGAGCCTCCTTCTGAATCTGAGCCTCCTTTTCTTCTCTTTTGGATTTACCTCCACCTCCCAAATTCAAAGCCTCAGGCACAGCACTCAAGTGACTCCACGTCGCGACGGACATGATCTCTACGTCGTCGTCTTCGTTGCTGCTGAAGTTAGTTACTCTCCGATCAGTGCCAGCGCTAGTGCCAGTGCGAGTGCCAGACACAGTGGTAAAGCTATTGCAAGTAAGCGTGGAAGCGTCGTCAAATTCAAATTCGCCATCGAACTCGCTGTCAGTGTCCGAGTCGGAATTATCCCATTCTTCTGAGGGGTAATCACGGGTTCGGACGAGAGCGGTGCTTGTGCCTGGGACTGTGACTGTGCCTTGGACTGGGACTGGGACGACTATGATCTCGTTGCGGGGGGAACCATATGTACCGTATGTACGGGTTACTCGGCTGGGTGCGGGTGCGGGTGAGACTTGGCTGTTGCTGAGGTTGTAAAAGGAGAGGGGGACGGTGTGTTTGGAGGAGTAGGATTCTCGGTCTCTGGTTCGGGTGGAAGACGATGAAGAGGAAGGGGGAGGGCGGCGAGAGGGGGAGGAAGAAGATGATGGGGGAGAGTGGTGGGAGGATGAAGAACGATGAGAGGGGGAAGGAGAAGATGAGGAGGATGGAGGATGACGTGAAGATGGAGAAGGGGGAGGATGACGCGAGGGAGAAGTGGAAGAGCGGCTGTCCTCGGGGACTGGCTCCAGATACTTCAACCTGCCAGTACCGCCAGCAGGCCCATGAGAGGTCTCCCTCACAGGCACAGTATCCTCCTCCTCGTCAAGGGGGTCTTCACCCTTACAAAAACACTCCCACTCCCTCTTCATAGCCTTCTCACCCTTCAGCATTCTTATAGTCGGGCTCGGCGTCAACTTCATGTCATAAGGATGGTACGGATCGGTCCCGATATCCGTATACAACCATTTGTCGCGCCCTTGAGGCGTTTTCTTCCACCTCAAATACTTCCGAATGGTGAATAGCGTCAAGGCCAACTTCTTCGCCTTTTCCTTGACCACCTTTGCCCTCTCCTTGCCCAGGTTCTCAATCCACGCGTCAACCAGTGGATACAACCTCGGCAACCCCCCGTCCTCTTCCGCCAGATCTTTGTCGTTCTTGCACGGCGCCCTCGCAATCATGTTCGCCAACAACGCCGCCAACACCTCCTCCCCGCTCCCCGCCACAACTGCCAAGTTGCAAGCAACACAATATTCTCTGGTGTTCCCCTCCCCGGACAGCTTACGCTTGGAGGGTATCGCATCCCCGAAGTACTTCTCAAACTTCCTCTTCCCCTCCGAGTCCGGAAACCACAGCGCCCCGATACCAGACATGCGCTCGACAAAATCCCTGGCTTCCCTGATCGCCTCGGCCTTTTTCAACCCGAACCTCTTGAACGGATTCTCCTCATCCTCCTCCTCCTCCATCTCCCTTCGAACCCGCTCCCTCTCCCGATCCCTCCCATCCTTCCCCCTCAACCTTTCATAATCCTCCTCCAACAGAAACGCCCTCACCCGATCCACCCTCTGACTCACCTCCATCTGCAACCAAAACCAACACCAACCCAACAGATAATGATTCAGCTGCTTATGGCCCCCAAGCTCGCAGTACGGCCGCCAGTTATCCATCTTCCTCATGATCCACGGCGGGATGTCTCTGGAAAACATAACCATGAAGTCCTCGTGCAGGGTGCTCAGGCTCTCCATCGTGAGGAACTGGTACTTGAAGACCGGGTGCCGACGGGGGTTTCTGTCGTCATCCAGAAACCAGGCTTGGGCGCGCAGCCAGTCCGACCGGGGGCAGATGGTGGGGGAAATGGGCGGGGGGTATTGGAGGAGGTCGGCGAGGACGAGGAGGGGGGTCCCCCAGAGGCGGAGGAGGAGGTTGGGCAGAGGCCGGCTGGCGTCGTAACGGATTAGGTCGGGGTATTTCGAGGGTTCGTAGAGGTACTGAAGGTGGGACAAGACGAGGCGGTTGTTGTCCTTGTCGAGGAATACCTTGTGGTAAATGGGGTTGGGGCGAGAGGTTTCACCCAGGAGGCAAGAGGGGGGCTCAGGGAGGTCTGGGGAATGGTCGCGGTGGCGTTGATGGCGGTCTCTGTCTTCGTCTCTGTCGCTTTCTCTGTCTCCGTCTCGATCTCTCTCATCCCTATGATCTCTTGTTGATTTCGGTCGAGAAGAGTGAGAGGGGCGTGACGAGGAAGAATGCTTGCGGTCGGAGTCTTGGTGACGAGGCATCTTGATGACGTTGCGTTAAAGTCTTTCGGGTTTCCGAAAGTGAATGGTCAATGGGTTATCGAGTGTGGATAGCTGATGATACTGTTTGATTCTTGTTTTAGAATATTGAAGTGTCTCAACGTGCTCCGTCGAAAGACGGGATTCCTCGAGTATTTATCCCAGCATGATCGAGCTGATTCTCGACGGTGCTGGGTACAGTAGACCTCGCATTGTCAAGATTCATTGGAGTTGTTCGTATACCAGCCGTCCTGCGGTAGATGGTCTTTGAGTCTTTTTGACATGTCGGCTTTTTGTTGGCTGTGAACAGAACAAAGAGATTATTCGACTATTTGTGAGAACACATTGTTAGCTCCACCCGCCTACCATTCGGTAATGCCAGAGAAAGAGTCTTACCTAGGCCTGCAACGGGCGGAAGTCGAAAGCGCTCATGGAGTGTAGATTGTATTTGATTGTGGTCTGTTAACTGAATAGTGTATCTCTTCGATGACGTTACCTAGACGACGGGAAGCAGCGCTTTGAATTTGACAAAACGGGGACACTTTGTGTTTGCCGCGGTCGTTTTGACTCACAAAGATGAATATCGAGTTGACGTTGCCGATGGGTAACATTCCAGGAACGGTGAGGTAAATGGAATCCAAATTGAAGATGCAAGAGGAAGAAGTCCATGGAACTCGCCAGGCTCGGTGGATAGAATTAAATGCAGGAGGGATCGCCAGATGATGAGATACAATGAAATACTCACTTACCTGTCAAACAACCTCCCACGCTCTCATCCAGTGTTGTCCACCGGGTAGATCATCTTTATTCTGACACCTTCTCGACGCCCTAGACCTAAACCCAGTTTTCTCAACCACCACCTCACCAGCATCTGGTCGGAACAGCATGTAGTGTAGTCAACCCAGCCAACGTCGGTCCGTAATCCACAAGCGCTAAAACACGTTCATACAATCATTTATTTCATACCCAGAGAGGTCGCTGCTTTCAGTTCTCATTTCTTCCTATCCTATTCCCAAGCTATTTTCATATAGCAATGTCGGGATTGGCTGCGTTTCTAGCAAAAAAAAAAATTGACAAAAGGTGGACAATAGCTCGCCGATATACTGGCGATCAATTCGTTCAACGATGACGTTTCGTTTCGTGTTGCACAAAATGGACTTGAATCCATTTCCTTCCTTCGTGCTTCCTTCCTTGCATTCCATCCTTGAAGATGGAGTACATACCCCCTTTTTTTACTTCCTGATACGGGTCGAGGGAGCTCCAGTTGCATAGAAGGGTAGCAACTTGCCACGGCGGTCTTTGTCGAGCCGTGGGTCTTCAACCGGACCAACTCCTCGTCATTCAGCTTTCCTGTGCTCTCCCCTATGTAGAATGCATCAAACCCCAAGATCTCGTCCTCGCCCTTGTCCGCTTTCCCCTCGCCATGCACTTTTCGCTTAGCCTGCTGTCTCCAAGGGCTTGAGGCCTTCTTCGGCACGAACCCAACGGTACAAGCACTCCTCTGATGTGTGAAAGAAGGAACCCGTCATGTTCATCTTCTCTCCCATCTTTTCATGATATCCTCCAGCGTGTGCCTAACTTCCATCCCATACCTTTTCAACCAAACTTGGTGTGTTCAAAATCATCGTTCCCACCTGCAAAATGGTTTGCCGGTAACTTGGGAGAACGGTGTAAAATCAACGGCTCACCGAGGAAGTGCGCGGTTAGTTTCAACCGGAGTATAACCCAATCTTACCACAGTCTGCCTCACTCACGTCGGACACCTAGCCTTCGAAGACACCAGAGGGGAGATGGCCCTTGTCCACTAACGGAAGTATAACTGGGAATCGCAACACAAAGAAATCCGAATGGAAAAGCTAGGTCCATAAACCAACGAGTCAAAACCCTCAACCATCCATCCACCTATCCTCCATCCGGAAACCGCTCATCAAGGTCATGATAATGAAAGAAAATTCTAATCCATATAAGTCTGCAAAGGACTGTGAATGTGCCTCGTCCATAAGCAGCGGATTGGTGCTAGTGAGAGTGGTGAATTTATAGAATAAGTCTGGACGACAGCACTGTCTCGGTAGCCCAACGACAACTTTGGAATGGTGCCATCCACGACAAAATGGGACAACGCTTGGTGCAATGTGCAATTTCGCTCCATGCTTGAAGAGAGGGCCATAAGCCAGCAGTATGGTAGGTTATCGACTTGACGGATTCGTGCCAAATGAACATAATGACCCGGTTGCAGTATTTCTAGTCTTGCTCTGCTTGTCGCAATACTCCCTGGCGAGGTCTTCCGAGGTCGAGACGTCTGCGCAGCATGGCTTTGCTGTTGAACCGGCCGCGTTAGGGGGGGTCGAGCCGGGGGCCCGACTTAAGCCACTCTCCTCGCGCTTATAATCTGGGTGACACTGTATATGTCTCTGTATACCCCAGTGTCACTTTCCGGGAGGTTGGGACCGGGAGAAATGCATCGGCCACCGCTCTGCTCCATATCGCCTCCAACTCTTCTCAAATCTCAAAATATTTCCTCTCGAGCGCCGTCTCAGGTTTGGAGTTCTGAAGTTCCCGGGAGAACTTGCGCTTGCCCCTCGTCAAGATGTCGAGGAGGACTCCAGCGTCATGCTGGGTGCATGGCCGGTAGCACAGTTCTATGGGCTTCCGCCTCCCGGCGTTGTCTTTCTGTTTCTTTTTCGACTCTGATTCGGGTGGCTTCGGTACCGTCGTCTGGTGGGAGGTGCTCTCTGAACCATTCGTGCTGAAGGGCTTCCCTGGCGGTGATACGCTTGTTGGGGTCATACATAAAGATCTTCTTTAGAAGATCCAGGAACAGAGCAAGGAAGCGACTGTTTCTAGCAGGAATAATCTCCTGTGCATCCTGTCAGCGGGGCGTCAAACTCAAAAAGGGATCCAGTAATACTGACATCGAGAGGCTTCATGCCCTTCACAAATCTCTTGGACGCACGGGTGGTATCGGGAGCAGGGTAGTCCAGTTTTGAGCGCTTGAAAAACCTATACGAGTTCGATAGCAGCGATTAGCCCGGTGAAACTTCGCAAAAGAGTAAGGGGAGGCACATACTTCGCGGCCGGGTTGCCACCATTCCTAGTCATTCTATTAACTTGCTGGACGAGCGAAGGATCGATCTTATGGTTGACTACCGCCTCCATCATTGCCAGATGCTCCAGGTTGTCGTGCGTCTGGAACAAAGCGTCACCTGTATAAAATTCAACCAGGATGCAGCCAATGCTCCATATGTCGCAGGGAAAGGACCACCCCAGGCCGAGTATAATTTCGGGCGCACGATAATGTCGAGTGCTCACAACGGATGAATGGTATTCGTCTTGGAAGGTGGCGGACCCAAAGTCGATGAGCCTGATCTCCGTGTCTAGAAGAACCTTTCTATGCACGGCTCGGCGGTTGGTGAGCGTCGAAGATGACGGAATGGTGCGGGAGTATGTAAACGTCTGATACTCTTGATTGCAGAGCAAGATGTTCTCTGGTTTGAGATCGGTGTGAATCAGGTTGAGGTCGTGCAAGACTATCTTCTCGTTAGTACCCTCTCCAGTAAATAAAAGAACACAAAAAGATGCTTACAAGCCACGCTAGTAAACAACTGACGAGCAAAGGCCAGGATTTGACTGTTGGGAAAGGGCACAAAATTGTTGTCCTTCAGGAAGTCAAACACGCTCTGCCCAAGCAAATCCATCACGATGCAGATGTGGCCACGGAAATCGAAGCAGTCCCGGAGATGGATGCAACGGTTCCTATTCTCCTCGTCGTTCGCCTTCAAGGTTGCCAGGACGCGAAGCTCTATCTTACTAGCGTCCCTGTACTTTTGCACAGAGCGAATGATCTTCACGGCGACAAGCTTGTTGCGATTCTTGTCCTTGGCCTGTACGACTTTGCCGAAAGTGCCTTGGCCAAGCAGCTTGAGTATTTCGTCTGCAACAATCGTTAGTTTGTCAATTACCCTCGGCAAACGGCCACAGGCGGTCGACTTACATCTCTCGGTAAGGTCATTCCCGGGAATCACAATCATATGACCATCATCGTCATCAACTCGAGCATCTCGGTTCGGCGAAGTCTGCAAAAGCAAGTCAGAAAATGACTACAAGTCGACACTCCATGGTTCCAAACTTACGTCCGGAATGACCTTGACATGTACCTCGCCGGCCTTCTTGGGAGGATAAGGAGGCGGTTTGTACACGGCAAAGGTATCGGCATGAGCCGTTTCCCGACGCTTAGCCTCGTTGGCCTGCTGTCGGGTGAGCTTCCTGCGCTTTGTGCCTTGTTGTGTGTAGTCATCGTTGTAACTCTGCGACGAGAGAGAGCCGAGCGAAGTCGCCGTCGTGGTGTGCTGGGCCGAGTTTGTTCTATTGCTAGTAGACGCGGGTGAGTTGAGGGAATTGGAAGCAGACGGCAGCGAACGCTGCGTTTGGTTCTGGGCAGGGACATAATTGTCGTGGTGGACGGGGTCGTAGTGGCCATTCGGCCTGCGGCTCTTAGCTGTTGGCTGAGTTGGAGCTGACTGGTTGGTGACGACGTGGGCATTGGACAGCGTTTGAGAGGCTACGCTCCTGGTGGCCGTACCCTCGGGCTCGGGGGTGTCGTCAATGACAATTACTTCCTTAGGCAAGCCGTTTTGGTAGAACTCGGCCCAGTTGGTCTCTCCGCGTTTCCTCTTGCGAGTCTGCTGTGAGGCGGGCTCAGACCCCTCAGGGTTGGGGGCTGTCGCCATGGCTGTATGATCGGTTCCGGGTTGAAGGGTCAAACGCCGGGGAGGAAGTTGTTGAGACAGGCGCGGGTGAGGGGGCGGTAATGTTCGGGTGATGGGCTTGAGGACGACCGAGGAGGCGATCAGAGGTGGCGGCGCGTTGACTGGTGGCTGGTGGTCGACGAGCGAGTATTGAGCGGAAGGAGAGTCTGGATATGGTTGTCGTGTTCCTGTGGGCGACAGAATGCTCGGGAGATTGGTAGTATTCTGGGAATAAAAGGCGGATGCGTTGGCCTGGACGGGATAAGGCTGATGATGATGCTGATATGCAAACTGCGAATGGTACCGGTCCGAATAGGAGCGAGGCAGCGTTGCTGTGGCGGTTGTGGGCGTCGACATCGTTTTGTGCTTGTAGGGTTGATCGCGATTCCTTCTGCGTGCAGAGGAGGGTTGCCGGCGACCGGGTGAGTTGTGCCTCTGCCAGCAGTTGCGGTCGGGGTCCTTGCGCAGCGCGACGGGAGACGGGCTGACGTGATGGAAGGCGCGGTGGGAGGGGAAAGAAGGAGGAAATGGACAATGGGTCGAATGGGTCGGGGCAAGGCCCTTGGAGGGGGGGATGGATGGTGGCCCGGGCCGGGTTTTTTTCAGTTTGAAGAAGGAGAAGAAGGAGGAGGAGGATTCAATGCAGGTTTACCGGGAGATGGTGGCCAAGCTGGTGAGGGCTCTTCCGACGGGAGTGGAGGGCGGCCTTGTTGCTCCCGCCCGCTGTTGAATTGTGTCGATGTGGGCGCGAGTGGTAGGCGTGGTAGGCCTTGCCTTGGTGATCTCGGGGATGATGCGGAAGCTAGGTAGGTAATGAAGTCCTCGATAGGTGTGCTGACGGGAGCGAGACGTGGTAGGCGTTGCCTTGGGCAGCTGGAGCGCAAAGGGGAAGAAGTGAATCTTTTTGCGTCTGGTTGTCGCAGCCTGCCTGTTCTTGAATCCCTCCTGCCCCTGGAGTCGGGCTTTGGGCAGACCTCGGAGGAAACTGGACGTACTCGTAATGGGTGTATGTTCTCAAGCGAGGGGTTTAAGGCGTTTGTCTCGCGATTGCAACCCGTCCGTTGGCGAAGGCACATGCAACTCTGAAGGAAGAGTCTGCGGTGATGTGCTGGTCGTCGTAGGAGAAGAAGCAAGGGCGAGTCAAATAAAAAGTCGAGTGTGTTGTGTCACGGCTGCTGAAAGGCAGGAGCAGTTAGTGGGTGGCAGCGGCTAGGTACTGAGTGCTTGGAATCGGAAAGCGGAGAGTCGAGTGGCCTGGGGGCTGTTTGACCGTATCGAGGTTTTCAAGCCAGGAGCCAGGGCAAGTGTCTCCTTGCGCGACGTAATTTTGGCCACAAGAATAGGGATAGAAGGAACGGACGGAAGGAAACTGCTTTTTTCCGTTAACCAGGCACTACAGGGTGCCAAGATCTGGATACAGGAGAGCAGTGACGAAGAAGACAAGAATCACGACGGGAGGATGTCGTAACTCTGAATTGGCCCCGGATGGGGAGGGTGGCGTTTTGGGCCCTTTGGGATTGGTGTTTTGGTCGTGTTTTGTAATGATAAGATTTGAGGTAGGTTCATTACATTACAGGTGCTGAATTGAGTGCCAGAAGGCGCGACGGCCGGGGTAGGCTGGGCCGTATCACGCTACTCGTACTGTGGTTTTGAGCTTGTTGTTGGTGAGCTTGTGTAACTAGGTGGATGAGATACAACTGGATTGTTGACTTGGGATTGAACTGGGATCAGGTCGTTCCTACAGGTCCAAGCCCTTTCGAAAGAGTTTGGACTTTTGGAAGTCCCAATGTGTATAGGAAGAACGAGAGCGACGGGAGTCGAGCTTGTTCGGAGTCGCGGCGACAGTGTAGTCCGATGCCTACAGGTACTTGACGTTGTTAGTGCAATGCGGCGCGGTGCGTGCAGTACGCGAATATTGTACGGTATCGACACTACCGTCCAGCACGCCACAGGCAATGGACAAGTCACAGCCCTGGTGTGGGGATTGGGGAATGGTCCGTAGTCGTAAAAACGACGGGAGTGTACGTGCGTTCGTTCTTACCCAGGACCGTGGTTTCTCTGGATTCTGGTCCAGTTGATCAATTTCATCCACTTCTTCTGTCCCCTTCGATTCCTCGTGTTTCTCCCTAGGAATGGGAATGTCGTCCCTGTGCTTTATGTTGGTCTGGCTTCTGCCTCCTGTCCTCTTCACTTTTATCTTCGTTGCCCTCTTCCTTGTTCTTGTGGTAGAAAAGCCACAACAAAGTCTTGGGATTTTGTTAGGCAGAGTATATTCTGCCGCCCGTGTATATATCGGGATCTGGTTCGTCTTCGTTACAACTGTCGTTACCTGCTGGCATAGTTGCCACGTTCGATGCAGTAGTTTGATTATTTCCTTTCGGAAACTGAGTTGGCCGAACTCAAGGAGGCCGGTCTTCTTGCTTTTGTTCTCTGCTGTCTGATATCGCTGACCTTTTTGTTAGTGCTCTGCACCGCCAAGGTGGAGATGGAGACATCCGATTAACATACCAGGCAGAAAACTAGGAAATCCCCGAGGAGAGAAAGTTCCAATGGAAGCAATCCAAGAATCAGAGACAAGATGAAAGCTATGAAGCACTTGTCCATGTTAGGCTAACGTCTGGTTCTTGAGAGGTCCATATGGATTCCAGGTTGGTCGGAGGATAGGTAGAGAGGTGTTGTTGTGGATTCTGTCACAATGATTTCCATCCAAGCTGTGAATGAAGTTGACTGGATTGCTTTCCCATTCTACGTGGGCACTCTAGTTATATATACAATTGCTTCAGGTGTCCTCATGTCCGAAGCCTGTTTTTGGACTGCATCGGAGGTCCGGTTTTGAATGTTTGCGTTGCGTTGATGATGTGCTAGGTAGAGTAGGAGCATCGATCTCTCATAGTAGGTAGCCCCCTCCTCGCCATGCCCGTATGCCCGGATTGAAGGACATTGCTTTGGACGTTTTGAACCAAATGGAAGGCATCATCATATTTGTCTTGTGCAAGACAGAGTGGCTCAGAGGTGCTCGCATGCATAAAAAAAGTTCATGCGGTCTGCGGCAGGATACTTTCTTGCTTTCTTTGGTTAAGTCGCCACCATCTTGGTTATATAAAGCTGTCATCTATTTGCTTGTGAAGTTGAATTTTGAAGTTTTGGAACCGCTTTCTCGTCCTCTTTGCATAAAAAGGTTCGCCTCCGCTGGCAAGACTTTTTGGTGTAGATAATCAGCGTGTCTCAGCCGAATGGAATCATCCTTAACTCTTGGCCGTTGCCCTTGAAACGTCCAATCACATATCCGGGACGGACGGCAGAGCCCTTACCCTTTCGTTGTCTGTTGGATCTTTTTGGAGTTGCATGCACGCCAAAAGAAAATTAGTGGGCAATAAGAAAGATGGCAAGATCCCCAGGGTCCTTGCCAACGACACCAACAAACAGGGCTCTTCTAATTCCCGGGCCGGAAATGGACGAGATATCATTGCCTTGCTGGCGTGTCACCGGCCGAACGGTGTCAGACTTCTCGCCCAGATAGTGCAGCCTGGAAATATAAAGCAGGCCCACTGCCACTCACTCACCTAGACGAATCCCAAACGCACAATGATACCGAAACCGCCCACCACCAAACCCTTCAGCTCCGCAACAGTGGTGTTTCCGCCATTGCCTCCCTGACATCATCGTCTTCGAAAATCACCGATCAGCTGCTCGTTCAAAGGTTGTCAAACGGCATCAAATTTGACAGGGCAATGCCTTCTCCGGCTTGACATATCGACAAGCCCACGAGGCCTTCAATCAGGCCTTGTGTTTTAAACCCAAGCGGAGCATTCACGGACCAAGATGGGGGCTCTTCCTCCCAGCGGGCAGTTTCATTTCCACCACACACCACCCATCACTTTCGGATAAATCCTCCCGCCCTCCAGAAGTTGTGAACGGCGCTTGCCCAGGGTCCCGGGTCTCCAGGCGGCGCACATCTGGTTGGGGCCCCCGCATTTAGGGACATTCACAATCATCACTCAACCCCATGTGGTTCCAAGTGAAGTCCATGTCCACCACGAGTCCTGTACAACATTCAACATTCAAAAGTCTGGAGATCACGATATCCCCAGCCTTGACGTGTGAGTTCACGAAGTTGAAGATTACTTACTAGTGTAATAGCTTCTCCGCTTCCCTGCCATCCACGCTTTCTTCGTCGATTTCGTTGGTGTCTGCCCAGCCAATTACACCCCAGCCCGTGAATAGCAACGGGCTGTCGCCATACCTAGCAGCAACCCGGCCGTGTGTGTGCCGGGGTCTGTAGACGTCGTGGTTGGTCAGGGACTAACGAAATGGCGAAAGTGCGTGCATCTGGGCTTTGGACATCGTGGTGGTCGTGGTGGTCTGGCCTGCCTGTCAGCAACCACCATCACAACAGCATCCCGTCTTCGCTTGTGTCTTCCGTTGAATGATACTGATGGTGGTGGTGGTATTGCATATAGTGAGATAGTATAGCGGGGAGGTTGATGAGATATCACCACGCTTTGCTGTACGCTCCCAACTTCAACCGTTGATCGAATATTTGAGGAATAGAAGTACCAACTGTTCGATGGCGATGGGAGGGGTCGACTTGTGAAGTTGTGCCGTGTCCACATGCAGTAGCTAGAGGTACATACATTGACGCGTGCGGTCTTGGTCAATGCATTTGCAGTGCTTCTAAGCAGCTGGAGTATGCACAGCGTTCCCGATTCCTAAATGCCAACAACACCAGGAAGCAACCCATGGATGAGTGTGGGCTACCAAGGTAGGCATCTCGACCTCAAGGGTTGTCGATAGTATACGTTACACAATACACGATTGGAAGTGTCCAGGCCGGGCCAGCGTGAAGGCGTTAACAGGGACGTCTCTGCTCCGATTCGGTTCCTGCGTGCTGCAATCCCTGCTGCGATTCGGGAAGATACGTCTCGGGGTTTGTTGATTTGCTTTGGAGATGCATATCAAGAGAGTGTGACTTTTCACATGGGCAAACCACCAATATAAGATGAAATCCAACGAAGGGTTGTGACTTTCGGGAATGCAGAGGTCGGTGCGTGAAGATGTTCAGGGCCAGAAAATGGAATCGTGCGTCACATGATGTATCAGCAAAAAAAGATTACGGGAGGGCTAGCGCAGGCCATTTCTCCTCCCCGTAGGGACGCAGGAGCCGTTTTTTGGTCTCTGCGTTCCTACAAAGAGTTTTTCTTTCAATGTGCAGCTGCTGTACCGTCATGTACCGTCCATGTCGATTTCAAAGTTCATGTGCGAACTGCAGTTGTGCATAACCTCACCTCCCACACCAAAAACACGTAAAACTCGGGATTAGAACTCGGCTGGAAAACAACCTTTCCATTCCGAAAAGCTGTTGCAAATTCGTATACAAGTAATTCATTCGTCAAAAATTGACCCCAGTGACTTTTTTCATTCTGTTCGCCAGTATTGGTGTTCTCGGGCAGTGTGAAAGTTGAGCATGGTAGTTTGGAGAACCATGTTAGGAGACGGCCGCTATAACCGCCTGTAAATGCGCTGTACACTAACACTTTTGGTCCAGATTTCGGAACTTTGGGACAACATTGACCTGCTTGGGAAATTAGCCGTTAGAAAGATTTCACATCATTGTATCGGTCTCCTGAGATGGCTTGGTCAAAATCTAGTTCCTTGAATCCTTTATTCGTGAGGGTAATTCATGAGTTTTCTTTGCGTGGATTGGCCATTTGGGTCAGGCTTTTGTCCTCTCACTGGACTTCGTTTTGCATTTGGACAATTTTGCTGACGAAGACAACGACTGATCCAAGGAGATGACCAAGTGTTGCATTTAGTTGCCTCATGATGCAAATGTGTATTCACAGCCAGGTTTCTCCCATGCCTCTTCGATTTTCTTCGCAGCTGAGAGGACTGTCTTTTTCACAAGCCCTTCGTCAAGCCAACTTCTGAACTACTCGCGGCTAGAAATACCGTGTAAACTCGAACAACAGGTTTATGCCATCTTCTTCTACAGCCACGCACATACCGGTACAGAAGCCCAAAGGGCTCATGGCTTTTGAAATCAGAAATGTCCCCGCAAGAGTGGCAAAAATACCTGCACTTCTCTACATGCCGCACTCACTACCCGCTGCCCCCTATCTCCGGTGATGTTGGTGCTCTTCGGGCCGGTGAAAACTGGAAAGTGTTTATTGCCTTTCGCATGACAGTTGTCCTTCTGGGTATTCGTCATTTTCACACCTTCCTCCTGTTCTGAACCTATGTGAAGAAATGGTGTCCTCTGCTCTTTCCTGCTTTTCAGCCGGGCTGCATATTCCTGCTGCAAGGCAGACACCTCCCTAAAAGGGAGTCCTACCCAATGTCTGAGCCTTGCCGTTCGAGAAATAGAAATCGTTATGAGGTTACGTGTTACCGGACTGGCTGGGCACCCTTAGAATTTCCACCTTTAGAATTCAGATCGCTTCATTTTACCCAACCTCCCAGTATACTACACACCCTGTATCGTATGCTGGGCTCTGGGATATTTGCCCGTTGCAAGGGCACAGTATAGTTGAGTCGAAGGCAAAGCTAAGATTCCATTTATGATAGAAGATTTTAGGTGAGGAGAAGAAAAGGAAAAGAATTAGATATATGCGTTGCGAACCTAAATAAATACCCTAGTACGCAAGCGATAGCGGGACCTATATACGGATCGCTAATAGCCAATCCCTTTACTCGTATCCCCCTTCACTTATATAATAAATAAGAGTAAATACCTTTAATAGGCTTAGAGCCCGTCTTAGCCAATCTTAGCGCAAACCTTCTATATTACTCGTTCCTCCAACCTTTATAGTATTTTATAACACCTCGTAACACCAGTCCTCCTATAGGGTATGGCGGGCATAGCGGCATGGCCGGACCGGCGCCGTTACACCCGTGATATTACGAGTTTGTTTCTTGAATATTATGGATATCGAGTGTTACAGACTTAAGCCGCATACACTATAGTTAATAGCATACATTCCCTCGCCTCTACATCAATACTATTGCCATGGTGGAAGAAGCCATCTTGTTGAATAAGTCTAAGCAACTTCTTTTCTAATAAGAAAACTTGTAGGTATACCGCCAACAATTTCATCTTAACATTTACTGTCCTCCAGGTTTCCGGTATCGACTGTCGTCGACTCTACAATTAAAGTGTGTTCTATTGTTTTGATTGGCTTCTACTGCTTCTTATTATCTCTCGTACGTCAGCCGTTCGATTCCAACTGGCGTTTTTTTATTACTTTTTTTTGCTAATGGGTAACTGTCTGGTGAACTAGAATGATGATAGGTTGATCTTCTAGTTGCCCAGCGAGCATAGTCTCAGTCAGAACCCGCGCCTCCGAAACCACCCCACCCTTACCCCACACCACCCGTTTCTGCGGCAGCAGGTCTGAGTCAACTTTACGTACTTCGGCCGTCGGCCGCAAAAGATATTATCAACCTTTATAAATCAACAAAAATAATTGATAATACTAATAGGGTGTAGTTAGATGGAGTTTTACCTTCCGATTCCAACGGTAGTCTTAGTTTTTTCATAAAGTCAATATTGGCT